>CM022093.1:5896444-6496444 GCA_011114355.1 Carex littledalei
TCTCATCATAATCAACACCTTGAATCTGTCTGAAACCTTTCGCTACCAGCCGTGCTTTGTAAGTAGTCAAATTACCTTCCATGTCTGATTTCCTCTTGAAAATCCATTTGTTTTCAATAGGTTTTACCCCACTTGGAGGATCAACCAAATACCAAACTTGGTTGTCATACATAGATTGTATTTCAGATTTCATGGCTCCAAGCCATTCTGCAGAGTCGGGTCTCGCCATCGCTTCCGTATAGGTCAAAGGATCTTCAGTGTCTAACACTGTCACCTCGTGAAGTCCCAACCATCTTTCAGGTGGGTGACTTTCTCTCGTTGACCTACGAAGGACTTGTGCTTGTGGTTCAGGGATCTCTTCCACAAACTCTTGTGGATTCGTTCCTTGATCCTCATTCTCAACCTCTTGCGAATTCGGTTCTAGGGGTGAGTGGTGAATCTCTTCCACAACTTCTTGTGAAATTGATTCATCTCGACTCCCACTGCCCACAATATCCACGGGTGGTTGAACATGATCATCATTGATCATTTCATTTTGTAGTGTAGATTGATCATCTTCAAGTCTTACACTACTCCCACTACTTTCTCTTGAGAGAAACTCTTTCTCCAAGAATACACCGTGTCGAGCAACAAACACTTTGTTCTCACACTGGTGATAGAAGTAATATCCCTTAGTCTCTTTGGGATATCCTATGAAAATGCACTTGTCCGATTTGGGTTGAAGCTTGTCTGATATCATCCGTTTGACATAAGCTTCACAGCCCCAAATCTTTAGAAAAGACATACTTGGAACCTTTCCAAACCATAACTCATGTGGTGTCTTTTCCACGGATTTTGATGGAACCCTGTTTAGTGTAAATGCGGCGGTTTCAAGTGCATGCCCCCAAAATGAGAGTGGTAGGCCAGCTTGGCTCATCATTGATCTAACCATGTCCAACAAGGTTCGATTCCTTCTCTCAGAAACACCATTCCATTGTGGTGTCCCTGGAGGAGTGAGTTGTGAAACTATTCCACAATCTCTTAAATAGTCGCCAAACTCGTGACTCAAATACTCACCCCCATGATCTGATCGTAAGACTTTGATTTTCTTGTTGAGTTGGTTCTCAACCTCATTCTTGAATTCTTTGAATTTCTCAAAGGATTCTGACTTATGTCGCATCAAATAGACATAATCATATCTACTGAAATTATCAGTAAATGTAATGAAGTATTGATATCCTCCTCGGGCACTTGTACTCATTGGTCCACACACATCACTATGTATGAGTCCCAACAAACTACTTACCCTTTCACCTTTCTTGGTGAATGGTGCCTTGGTCATCTTTCCAAGTAAACAAGGTTCGCATGTCTCAAGTGATTCTAAATCAAATTGACCAAGAAGTCCAACTTCTTGTAATTTCTTGATGCGTTTCTCATTTATGTGACCTAGGCGACAATGCCACATGAGAGTCGTACTCTCATGACAAGTTTTGAGTCGTTTGTTATTGATGTTCAGAACTTGTTTATCCATTTCAAGCAAGTATAGACCATTCCTTATATAAGAACATCCATAAAACAAACCATCTCTATAAAAAGAACAACAATTGTCTTTGATGGTAAAACAAAAACCATCCATGTCCATACAAGAAATAGAGATAATGTTTCTCGAAATAGAAGGAACAAAATAAACATTTTTAAGTTCCATTACAAGCCCACTGGGCAAATGCAACTTGACACACCCGACGGCAACTGCTGCAACATTTGCACCATTCCCGACACGGAGCTGCACCTCACCCTTTCTTAGCATTCTTCTATCCTTTAGTGCCTGCATATTCATACAAATATGAGCACATGATCCAGTATCTAATACCCAATCATTGATAGAAGTAGCTAAGTGAACTTCAATGACAAAAATACCTGAGGAAGACGGGACCTTCCCATTTTTCTTGTCCTCCAAGTACTTAGGACAATTCCTTTTCCAATGCCCCTTCATCTTACAGTAGAAGCACTCGGAATCGGAGGCAACCTTGACCTTGGGAGTGCTCACAGTCACCACTGGAACCTTCCCCTTGCCCTTGCCATTGCCCTTACGCTTGCCTTTGCCTTTCTTGACTTTCCTACTTCCCTCACTGACCGCAAGGACATGAGAAACACCTTTCTGCATGTCAGCCTCTGCAGTCTTGAGCATCCCATGCAATTCACCCAGACTTTTCTCCATTCCATGCATGTGGTAGTTCATGATGAATGAAGAGTACTTTGACGGGAGAGAGTTAAGAACAATGTCCGTGGCCAACTTCTTGTCCACGGCACACTCAAGCTTCTCCAGTTGCTCTACATAACTTATCATTTTAAGTATATGAGCACTTACGGAGGTACCCTCAGCCATCTTGCATCCCAGAAAACTTTTGGTGACATTGTACCTCTCTACACGGGCCTGCTCTTGAAACATTTTCTTGAGCTGGTCCATGATGTAGTAACAAGAATTCTCCTCAAACCGCTTCTGCAGTTCGGGGTTCATTATTGATACTAAGAGGCACTGTACTTCAAGGTCGTCTTCCACGGCCTTGTTGTGTTTATCCTTAGTTTCCTGTTTAGCTTCATTATCTGGTAAATCAGGGATGGGAGTAGTCAAGACGTATTCCTTTTTCTCATGCCTAAGAACAATTCTTAGGGCACGATGCCAGTCTAGAAAATTTGATCCGTCATTTTTAAGTTTTTCTTTGTCTAACAATGATCGCAGGAAAGAGGTTTCTTTTGCCATGATCTACAATTTAAAGGTTTGAGTTTAGTTCATGACAATGTTTTATTTAAAATAAAACTCCCACTACAATATTAATTTAGTTCCATTTGTAGTAGGTTCAAGATCCATATTTTCACTAAGATAAGCCAGCGTCGGCATGAAACTTAAACTTAGATATTTTAGGTAAGCAACTCATTGCTAATCACATCCGGGTGACTCTTGGTGTTTATCCATGCAACTCATGTATGAATAAACTATTCCCCAAGGCCCAAAACTGTTTTGGATTATCCATGTCAAGTAAACCTCTCTCTATTTGGTTTGACATGACGGTCATGCCCCATATCTACTAAAGATAGAAAGCGATGCCTACTGTGTAGGTCTCACCGACTAACGATCGATAGTTTGACATGGATAGAGAAGGAAGGGAATGACGCTTGATTTTGTTTGGAACTCTTTTGTTATTTATGGTGGTCATGTAAGCATACACCCATACTTATCCTTTGACACTTATATTTCATTAATACACATAAATGACATAAACACATTATGCGGCTGTGAGTTTGTATGGCCTTGTGCGAAAAACTCCTTTCTCGCATTTGTCACTTGTTGCGCCAACTCCTTGGATGTGGCCACCACATTTCACAACTATTCTATGCCTATTTATTTTCTATTAAGACTTTCTTAAAAGAAAATAAGTTACATTTAGAATTTCTAAAATTTCTAAATATAGGCATGCAAGCCTTGAATGAATGAATTACATTGAAAGACATCCTAACATTTGTGCCTTAATTATTAATCTAATTAATTATTATGGGGCACCTTAGGCCGCATTACAACCATTCAACAAACATTCATTACATCCCACAAGGCATTGGAAATGACCATACAAAACTCACATTTTTGTCCCTACAAAAACAAGTTAGGTGCATGTGCAAAAATTGCACCATACATGCATAAACAATTCATGCATATGCAATTAATTAAATTAATTCCTTAAGCTTATGACCCATAATAATTTGTTTCAAAAACAAAATTACAACTGGAGGAGAGGGTTTGATTTATCACATAATTCATGTAAATTAAAATTTACAAACTACTCCTTGAAAACTATTCCAAATAGCACAAGTAATAGTCAACCCGTTATGCCTAATTAACAAATGTGCTTGGAAAATTCATTTTAACCTTTAAAATAATTTTCAATATTCCTAAAGAGGAATAACAATATTCCAATTACTTCAAAATGCATTTCATCAAATAAATATGCATTTTAATCATTGGGTTTACACATTTTGTTAATTAGCACTTAATTATCCTCTTAATTAGAATTATTTATAAATAACTCATAAAAAATGCAAACTATACATAGATGCACTTCTAATGATATTTATAACAACATTATTAAATTGGATTTTCATAGATCTAAAAAAAAAATATGATAAAATTTTGGTCCAACTTTGAACCCGAGCCTATAAAGGCAATTTTCATTATTTCATCAATTTCTTTCTTTGATCCATATGCTTTAAATTTCATTTAACCATTAAATAAATTTATTTCCAGAGATTAAAACATTACTAATTAATGTTTAAACACCTTAGAATGCTCCAAAATAATTGTGTAAAAATAATTCTAAAATTAAATGCAAGATGTTCAATAACACCGACGGTTGTGTCATAAGCTTCCAAGACTTAATTAAATTAATTACTCATGCTAATTTCGGCCAAAAATTAGTCAAATAAAGCCTTAAGCTCTGATACCAATTGAAGAAAATATTAGTTTCATGCAAGAGCAAATTTCAAAAATTTAACTCAAAGAAACCAACATAGATCTACTTATTTGACTAACGATGAACCGTATTTAGCATTTTAACTTGTTTAATCTTTATACCTCAAATCTTGGTCTCTAAACCAAGAAGTAGGGACTTGAGATGTAGGGTTGTTGTCTCCTTGTCGAGCCTTTACTTCTCCAAGTCGGCCTCGAAATGACACCCGCTTTGAACGCACGAAGCCTCTACGAGTATCCACCCGAGATTAAACGAAACTCTTGTTTTTCCCTTGCTAGAGGTAATCAATCAAGAATCTAACTTAACCTTAGCTTCTACCTCTTCAATCAACTATTAATTTTAGTGTAGAAGTTGTGCTCAACACATGAGCAAAAATGGTGGAGACAAAATTACAAAAAACTCTTCTCTTTTCACCTTGTCTTGCAAAAACGTTTTTCCTTTTTCTTACAAGAGAAGGAAGAAGAGAGAGATGAGAATGGTGGCTAGGGTTTGGAAAAAGGTGGGGTATTTATAATGTTAATTTAGGGTATGTTTTAATCATCTCAACCACAATGGATGACTAGATTTAAACATGACAAAAACAACTTTTACTTTTGCCATCCAATGGAGCTCTCCATTAGATGTACCTTTATCCCACTTTATTCCAAACCCACTTCATCAAATGGACTTCTCCATTTGATGTTAAATTGGGCTTGGGCCAATTTCTATTTATGCCATTTTCGTTTTTGCCATTTATGCCAACTTTTGGCCCACCCGACAATTGTTACGGTTAATTGTATTTGCTCAATTTTGTTGAGAAATAAATTTGTATACCATGTCCAACATGTAATAAATTTATTCTAAGATCAAGTTAGTCATCTCCATGACACTTTTATTTGTTTCGTTTTTCTCTCTTGGGTGTGACCTCGTAGGATCTATATCGTGTTGACAATAGAATCAAAACTTCTTTTAATTCTATAAATTATAAGTGGCACCTAGCAATATGCATTATAATTACTCAACAGATAAAGATGATATGAACCAATCAACATCACGATCCTAAAGCAATATTTAATTGCTTGTGTCAATTCACGTGTCACATGATATCAGGAATAAATCCAAGGCAGGAGAGTGTCATCCTTGCAAATTTATTCTTTTCTTGATTCCAAGTAATTCAGTAAATAATGATCAAACTCATTGATCATAATTGCATGCATACTTTATTACTCTATCAAGGGGCCCGAAGATATCATCACTCACATATGAAATATGAGGGACACTGGTATTCTTGATAAATATCTTTTCCTCCGCACAAGACACACATATTGAGATATTATCTGTATAGCTGCCAGTTACGGTCAGCGTTGGACAACACCTACAGATACATGTATCTCATGTAGGAAAAGTAATCATCTCATACCAAAGAATTCAAGACACAAATGAAACATTAATGACATTAACACAATCCATGTTATGTTTCATTCTTGGGTCATGTCCAATCTCCTGATCTCCATCAGGTATTTATGTGATTAAATTGGTAGCTCATTACCATATGATCCGTAGAACATGATCATCATTTAATCCACATACTAATCTTGTACCGGTAAATAGTGTTCCTCCTTAATTACCAAGATTAGGGACATTTAGAGTATTCGTTATTATTATTATTATAGAGTTCTACATTTCAAGTCCTCAACTCGAAAAATCCATAATATAATTAAATACTCAAGGAACAAAATGATTCTTTCATTTCATGAACAAAACATAGAAACATCCATAAATAGTTGGCTTCTAGATCATAACACTAACAGGGAAGGTAACATCGTACTTCACTTCGCCTCGAACACCCTTCAATTAAAAAATCATATTTACATCAAATGTATTATGTGAAAGTAAATAATTAGATTTATCGAATTATTGACTTACTGTCTCGAGAATTCCATTTTTATCAATAACCTCATAGCTGTTATGGCCATAATACATCGGTCTTACATCATGTTTCCTTGCTTTCTCGTTACGACGATGTAATAGCTCTGTAATGTTCAATGAAAAATCCAATCCCGTTGCCTCCCATCCAATCGCGGCCTCCCGCCTATTTACAAACCAGTCGACGCACTTATAAAAGGTCTTTTCAATAATTGCACACATAGGTAGTTGTCTAGCAAGCCTGAATACACTATTCAGTACTTCAGAACCGTTAGTTGTCATTATACCCCATCGATGGAGGCCTCCGTCATGCGCTTGTGCCCACTTATGCAGAGCCAAAGGCTCTGCATCAGAGTTGCGGAGCCGTTTACCAAATTTCATAATGTAGTCATATACGTCTGCATCTCTTTGCCTAATTTTTTCCATCCCCTCTTCAAATCTCCAGATTTTTTTCTTCTCAACATATTTTTTGAATACAGTTTTGATCCACTTTTGAGGGTATTTTTTCCAAATATTTTCACAAATATGCTGTGAACACAGTCGGTGGACAGCTTCACCGTTTTCCTCACACCATCCCAGATTAGGAGCCTCAAACACCCCTCGTATACCAAGGTGCTGGTCCGAGATAACGCAGATTCTTCCTGGCCCAACAACATTGATCCGCAACCAATTCATAAACCAACCCCAATTTTGCAAAGATTCTTTTTCGCAAATTGCAAATGCAAGTGGCACGAGTTGTTGCTCTGCATCATAAGCACATGCCATAAAAAGTTTACCTTTGTATCTTCCGGATAAGAACCTGGCATCAACACTGATGACAGGTTGAAGATGAGGCCAAGCCTCAATGCATGGCCCGAATGCCCAAGCAACCCGATTGAAAATATTGATATTAAACTGGTCTGATGGTCCATGTTCTATTAGGTACTGTGTACCTGGATTAGATGCTTTGATGGCACCCAACAACGATGGCAGCATCTCGTAAGACTTCTCCCAGCTCCCAAACAAGTCGGCAATTGCAAGTTCCCTACCTCTCCACAACTTGTTATACGAGGGCACTACTGTCCTAAATCTAACTTTAACCAGATGCTTGACCGCTTTAATGCTTAACTCCAGATCATCTTTCAAAGCCGGTTTAATAATATCAGTAATTACTCTGGCAGTCATTTGATGACTATCCAACCTTTCAGCACTTCCAAAACATGTGTGGATAAACGGGTTGGTGGAAATTGTCCATGCACCTGTTGGTACTACAATTGCATACAATTTCCATTGGCATTTAGAAGATTTACATTTAACTCTATACTTAGTTTTGCTGCTGTTTAGCACGACTAACTCTGTGTTTCGGGGTAGGTGAAAATCAGCAAGTTCTGATTTTAGTTTGGCTTTGGATTCAAACATTTGACCTTCAGCAAATTTTTCATCTAACCTGGGGGGGGGGGGTTCGCAAAAAATGCACGATCCTTGTATAGCATTGGCAATTCATCGTTGAATGATGAACATGGATGCTTAAGTCCTCGATTGAGGAATGGGATCGACTCGTGCCAATCCTTCAATATTTCTCGGGCGTTCATTTCAGCCTCATATTCGTCCATATCTGCGTCCCATGCTTCAGCCGAATCGTCATCATCAAAAGAACTTGTATCAGATTCATTGTCTTGATCTGATTGCTCATAACTGATTTGGTTTCTACCTCCAGGCAAACTATCTGGACACGGATCATAACTGATTTGGTTTCTACCCTGGTGTGCCTCAGCTACCAATTCTATAACCTTAAATCCAGCCACTTGAGCTGCAGTTTGTTTAATGACATCCCAAGTTTCCTCATTTTCTATCCGAAATAGTGAGAAATGGTACGATCCGGGTTGTGCTGTGTTCATACGTACCCTGATTGTCAATTTGACTCGACTTGGAAGCAATTCAAGTCCAACGTATATTTGCCGTCTTACAATAGCAAAACTGGTAGAATCAGATACGGTAAAGGTAAATGCAGCCCCTATGTCATAACCAACACCTGTTGAAGTGTTTTGGAGGTTACCACCATAATACACATTGATCAATAGCAGTGACATTTTGCTGAACAAAATTCAAACACCAAATTAACTCCAAATATTTTTCAATTTTACAACACTAAATATAAACATATGAGTAAAAAAAAACTCACAATAATAATCAGAAGATGATGCTGAGTACAATGGTGGTGGCGATCTGTTCATATGGCAACTCCTCTATTGAATTTGAAAAAAACGAAATAATGAAAGAAAGAAGAAAGAAGAAAGAAGAGAGAAGAATGGAGGCTGGGAAGAGAAGAAGAGAGGGGAAGAATGGTGCGGCTGCTTGTTTTAACCCTAAACCTGCCTACACCGATCCACAGGACCGGTGGAGGCATTTTTTAAGCTCCACCGATTCACATGATCGGTGAAGAGGTTTTTCATGTGGCCTTCCGTGTAGGACGCTGTGGCCAGTGCAAAACATGCTCCACCGGTTCTAGGGACCGGTGTAGGTTGCGTTTTCTTTGCTCCACCGATTCTAGGGATCGGTAGAGGCTAGATTTCGAAAATCCTTAACCCAGAGGCTTGTTCCGTTGATTTAGTTTACAGAAATTCTATTTAAAAAAAAAATCGGAATGATGCTGGTTTCTGACTTCAATTTTTGCTGATACTAGGTACTGCTACATGACAAAAGGTGTCTTGATTGTTAATTTTGAATTTTATGTGAATGAAGATGTCACTAATAGCAACTTACAATCCAATATTGTTAAGCCATCTCTCACAGTTACTATAGGAGAAGATGAACCGAGTGGAGAAAAAAAATTTACAACAGAAATTAAACTGGAGAAATAAGAAAATGAGATAGATGAACAGTACTTTTGCTTTATGAAAGTTCAACTTAGGAAGATTATATCATTTGTCTTTGCTTATTATTCATGGTCTCTTTATTTTTTATTTTTTGCTATTTTTAACTTAGGAAGATTTGGTCATTTGTCCTTGCTTATTGTTCATGGTCTCTTTTATTTTATTTTATTTTTTTCTATTTTCACTGATTGAAGAGGAAGAAACCCTTTCCTTCATTTATTGTTCTTCATCCCTATGGGTACTGCAAATGGAATTTGTGTGCATGAGTTGAGCAAAAGTTTAATGTTCAGCACTATCCGTCAAGGAAAAGAATGAAGTTATTGCTTGTTGATGCTAAGGTAACATTTCTTTTATTTAAATTCATTTTAGTCATTCTTATACTTTTTTTGGCACAAGAAGATAGAGAAGAGTGTTTCTATAGGGAACAAAATTAGAGGCTTCCATGTACGATGGTGAAGTGGATCTACTTCAAGATATAGTTGAGGAAGAAAAGATCTATTCTTTCACAACTGTAGATATAAATAATGCTCCGACGCAATACAAATTGGTAGATTTTGATATTGAATGCTTGTTGATCAAAGAAACTGAGATAGAGGAGGAAGACGATGACAATAATATTCTCATAATTTCATTCAAACTCAGAACGTCTTCTAATTGGTAGGTTCATGAGTTTCTTTACATTATTCATAATATATTTTATTAGTTCGCAATTTAGTATATTGTTTATATTGCAATTATGTTATTATTTGTCTGTAGATATTAGAGTGGAAAAAACGTGCCGTGCCGTGACTTTGGTCTCATGCCGTGTCGTGCCGTGACCAAAATGTCAAGGGGTGGTCACGGCAAGCGAATGGTCACGCCACGTGAGTCACGCTGTGCCTAACGTACCGTGACCATACGTGACTCGCGTGACCATTTAATCATAAATTATGTTAGTTTATTCAAGATTCACTATTAAATCAATATTTTATAGTCCTAATTACACGTGACTCGCGTGACTACGTGACGTGCCGTGACTAAATTTTTCACGTGCCGTGCCGTGCAGTGCCAAATTTCAAAAGATGGGCACGGCACGCGAATGGTCACGACACGGGACACGCGAGTCACGGCACGTAACTGACACGCGTGCCGTGCCGTTCCGTGACGGAGCCGGCTTCGCCGTGCCATTTTTCCCACTCTAGTAGATATGATGGCCATGGTGAGAGGTTGGTCCTGTCTACCACAAGCAATCCGGTGATAAGCAAATTCCTAAAAGAGATATCCTTCTTGTTGATAAGTATCTGTTGGAGTCTATTATTTTATTTTAATCATTAGCTTTTTATGCATTAAAGATATTAAGTTTGTTTATTTTTTTTAGGCTGCAACATGTGAAGATGAACACAACAACCTATGATATACGGGGTGTGGCTGGTGCAGGATAGGTCTCCTTGAGACACCGAACTCACACTATTGGTGTCATAAGTGTGGGAAATTATATTTTGAAGGGTGCCTCAGGTACTTATTTTCATGGTTATTGATAAGTATGTTCATATGCCCATGTTGGATGTGCTAATGTTTGAACTTAAATACTCTTCTTTTCTAGATATGTATTTAAAATGGAGATTGTAGGCCATACTGGTTGTCATAATTTTTTATGAGGTGGGCGAGAAATTATTGGAATGCAAGGCAAATTTCCTCTTTGAGCTTTTTTAAGAAAGTTTTTTTCCTACTCTCAACTATACTTCGATATTAATCCAATTTGTAGATATAATCTGTTTGTTATGGTTGGAAACAATGATGGAAGTCATATTACACGATCAAGACATGAGATCAGTGTCATCTATGCCACCCCTCTTGATCCAGCAAAAGAAGCCAAGTATCTTCTTGATGTAATAGATAATTCTACTTGATTTAATAAAGTGTAACAGCAAAGCTATCTTATTTTACCTTATTGTGTGTTTCAAGTTTGTAAAGAACTAGATTGTTGTTGTTTGCATACTACAGAGAAAAAAAAAATATAATTAAAACACAATGGTTTATTTGCAAATTTTCTTTCTTCAATGTCTGACCCTTTTCTTTCTATTTTAATTATGACTGTCAATTATAAATCCCAGATTTGTTAAATCATGTTTTCAAGATTTCTTCAATGTCAGACCCTTTTCTTTCCCTATTCGTCTGAGTTTTGCCATGACAATCAATATAACACAAGGACAAACAATTCCTAACGTCGGCATCTATTTACCTGAGCATGTTTTTTCGCACGGTCAGTTATATGTCGCAATGTCAAGAGGTACGTCACAACGTACAACAAAAGTCATGCTGAAACGGAAGGAGGAAATTGATGCCCCCGGAGTGTATACAAAAAATATAGTTTACCGGGAGGTCTTGAGCGAGGAATAAGGTACGGACCATATTAATTTAACATTTCTAATTTTATTATATTTTTTTCAATTTGAGCAATTATAATCTACTTTTCATATATTTTTTTTGTTCATTTTCAGAAATATTGAACTACATCGAAGATGATCACACTGTCAATGATACTTCAAGATTTTTTTTCATATTATATTTGATTCATTTTTTTCATTTGTTGTTGTTTCTTTTATTGTTATTTATTATTTATTTTTCCGTTTTTTTTTTTCATTTGTGTTTTTTATTTTCATTTATATATTTTTTTTATTATGAGTGAAATGTCAATTAAAAAGTCTCTTCATATTCTATTTAATCTTATAATTATAATGTCCCGTTACAACGCACCGACAAAATACTAACATTTTATAACGAGCAGCTCATCATTTTGGTTCGGTTCCAAATTTTTGAGCCCAGATTTGACCCGGTCCAAAACTTCAGTTATATATCAGGCGATAGAGAGAGAGGAAAGGGGGAATTCCATTTTGTGCGTATGCCAGGGTGATGACTCTGAAGTGGTGCATAGACTACTCTGACAAGCTTCTAACCATAAGGATTAAAATTGGAATCCATATCTCTGAGATAACAGAATATTTCAGAATATTTCTGCTTAGATCCGAACTATCTGATCAGAATTCGAATAAGTCTGTCTGAAATGAAATGCCGGGCTCTATTAATATTCGTGCATATTTTGATCAGGCAGTCTCCACATAAATTTGTGATGCATTGTACATTACACATTTTCATTAATTACATTAAACATTGAACCGTGGATTTAGTGCAGTGGCACGATTTCCGTTTTTCTACGGAGAGATCGCAAGTTCAATTCTTAAAATAATATTTTAAAAATGCTGGTTAAAAAAGAAAATTACATTTAAGTGTTATATTTTGTGGGAGGTAACTCCGAGTTCACGAGTTCAATCCGGTGCAATATCCTTCCGTGTAGAGGAAAAGTATCCTCCCAGGTACTGTAAAAGATTCCCCTCACTTTACGGTTTGAGATTAACTCCCACACGCTTTGAAATTCGTGCTATCGCAGGAGGCAGTATTATTGGACTTCGAGATTCGTGCCAAGTTAAAAAGAACGGTCCAGATCCAATAATTCTAAAAGATTCCCTATTACGGTACCGGATCTGAATTCCCGGGTAGAATGGGACTTGCATCTTCCGTTTTAAGCTTGCACGAATCTCAAAGCCCATTCCTATAATCTAAGTAAACACCGCAATGATTTTGGCTCCGCTGAAAGTTGAGTTCATATCTTACGACTTACGAGTTATGAAGTAACACCCGTACACATCACATATTCACATGATCCAACGCTCAGATGTAACCCGGTCTGCCCGTAACGCTGTCCATCACTGACCGACCCTTTAATCTCTCCCAATTCTCGAATCTCGATCGTCGAGGAGAAAAGAGTTAAACCCCCTAAATCGTGAAAAAAAGAGACATCTGAATCTCTAGATGAAACCCTAGCTCTCGACTCCACTTCGTACTCAGCTTTTCTCTCTTTGGAGCGCACTCCCTGTTTCTCTCAGAGAGAGTGACCTACCTCAGTGGGTTTATATGACTTGGAAATCGGAGAGTGAAGAGAGGGGAGGTTATTACGACAGCCAGAGCCACAACTCTCAGGAGCAAAAGCATGAGTTTAATAATGGAACGAACGATTTACATGGTTACTTTTGTCAGAAAGTTTGTCCTTGTGTCTAATTTTGCGCTAAAGAGATGAAACAAGAATTAATGACTACAATCAACATGTTGACAACTTTATTGGATTAATCATTCTATAAATTCGCTAAAGAAAATGCATCACTTTAAAGACTAAGACAGTCATTGAAATTTTTATCCACTCATGCAAACATGCTCAAGAGGCAGGGTTTTATTATTGAGAATAACAGATAATACACTAAATTTGAATTGTAAACAATTTATTACATATCATGTTGTGACAAACTTTTAAGCAGATTATTCATCATTTAAAAATATTGTCAACATTGATTAGTTGCTATTTTCAGAACTGAGCCTGGAGCCAGTCAACAGTCTTCTTTTCAAGTTGGAATGCCTTGGCTAACACATCATCAGAAATAGGTAGGTTTGACCCGAAGACTGCCTTTGCGATCGTGATCAAGCCTGGGTTTTGGCTACTCAGACCCGCAAATGCAACAGCAGGGACATTTCCAATGTTGAATTGGAAATGGATGAGTCCCTTGGGAAAAACAAACGCATCACCCTTGTTCAGCACCTTGGAAAAGAGCTTGAAATTGGGGGCTGACGTCACAAAACCGACATAGAGAGTGCCCTCCATGACTGTGAGCACTTCAGTTGCTCTGGGGTGGGTGTGTGGTGGGTTGAGGCCGCCGTTGGGTGCAAAGTCAAGACGAGCAATGGAAATTCCCAGGGTGTTGAGTCCGGCAATCTTTTGGACATTAACTAGGGTGACGTTTGACCCGAGATTCTTACTTGTGTCGCCAGCCTTGTCGAGGCCTGAGAAGAAGAAGTCTTCTGGTTTCGCATCAGCTGGGTTCTTGCAAACTAAACCGTTCACAATTACTGTAGAGCTATTGTCAGCAACACAGAAATCTTGAAGTGGGCTAGGGTCAGAAGCGAATGATTTAGAGCATGCCAAAGCAAGCAAAGTGAAGAGAAAAAATGAATAGTAAGCCATTTCTTTCAAGTATCTAAACTTTTGTTAACTTGTGATGTTTGTAGGCAAATTGCAAATGGCTATGTGGTTATACAATGACCAAAGCTTGTATGGTTATTTATAGTAGTGGGTGCTTGAAGAGTTCCCTGCGATTTGGAAATAAAATAAGTTAAGCTTTTGGCTAATTAGTCCAGCTTGCAAATGTTCTCTGTGAATTGGTCAAGGGATAAAGTTTTATCTTATTATACTTTGGCCATTAAATTAATGGGAGATGATGGGATGGGGTCAAAGATGTAGAAAACTTCAATCTCAGGTATGTAATCTAATTAACAAAGTGTTTTTAATTAATGATCCCGCTCTTTCGGATGTAGCATCCCATATGTTGATTTGCTGGGACCTTACCATTTACTAGTCAAACATGTACCACGTAGAAAAGTTGGTGCAGTACATAGAACTTGTCAATATGTTAGCAGCAGACCAGCAGTACTATCTTTTGATTAGTTCTCCATTAAGCGCATCGGTTAAAACCCGATCCGATTGGCTTCCAATGACGAATTCAAACCGTTGAAATCCATCTACTTCGTGAGTGATGTATCTGCATGCAAAAATTTTAAAGTTTCAAATTCATTTAGCACATGATCAAGCGGTAAAAAAAAAAAATATTTTATAAGTTACTTTTTAAATTGTTTTATGTATTCATTTTTCATTATTTTTTTGACTGCTTGACCATATACTATATGAATTTGGAAATTTAAATTTTTTGTATGTACATGCATCACTCACGAAGTTGATGAATTTCAACGGTTTGGATTCGTAGTTCGAAGTCAATCCGATAGCTTTTTGGAGGCGTACTCACCAACTCCTCCTGGTGAGCACATCACACTCTAGTTTTGCTCTAATTAATATATATCCCTCATAATTTTTGAAAGAGCAGTAAATTATATTTTGAATCAACGTAATTTTTAAATTGAATTATGCTTATCCATCATTGAAATATGTTTATATTTATTTTACTTAAAATGATTTGATTATTTATTATTTAATTATAGTGTTATTGAATGAATAATCTCTTATTTCTAGTGAATATATATTGTGTTGGATTGTATAGAACTGTATGAATATTATTACTTTAATATTCTAATTAAGAATTTTATGTACGTTATTATTAATATTTTTGTTATTAGATATAATTAGTTGTACTTTTAAATATTTTTGTCAATGAAACCTGTCAAAATCGCAAGATCTGGCCGCTTGAAAAAAAAGAGGATTCAATGAATTTTAAGTACAGTAATTGATTACGGATTGAAATTATATAATCCGACAATTAAGGATTGAATCAAGAACATAGAAACAATTCAGGCCAATGCAACCCATGTAGACCCCTATTTGCAACTTATTTTATTGTTTTTGATTTTTTAGACAAATTCTTTAATTATGTATTGAAAAAGGTTGCTTTTGGATTAACAAAATAGCCATTGTTTATCCCTATTAACATAGATTTGATTAATAAAAGGAAATTTATTTGCTTCAATCAACAGTTCAACACCAACTATTGTAATATTTTCATCAAACAAACTAATTCCCTGCATTCCTTTCTCACTCTACCCCTCTAATTCTTCCGTGGGAGGTGACTCATGGCGAGGCACTTCACCTGGTAGCACCTTCTTCTTCCCGATCCATTTCTAATACTCTCATCCCCGTGCAAAGAGAGACCACAGTGACCAGATCTGTTTCTCGTTCCCTTTCTTCTCGATTCTCTCGCTTCCAAGAGACAGACCTTGTCAGATCGTCCTCATTTCTCTTCGCTGGTATCTCTCTCTTTCTCTCACGACAAGACTATGGCTGAGTTACTAAACTTTAGTTTTCACCTAGTTTGTTTAAATTTGGCACAGCATCTGGAATTCTTCCTGAGATTGCACACTCTATTTTAGGTTCTTGAACTCGTAGAGAGCCCGAATATATCACATCATTACTTAAAAATAAAAGTTAAAGGAGGAAACATATGAGCAATTTGTCCAAAAGTTTCACCATTGTAAACCGAATTCTCTTTTTGTCGAACCCCAAGGAACCTATCCTTGTATGAGGTTTCTTTTTTATTGATAAGAATAGGTACATCAAAACAGGAAATCAAACCACTATCCTTGGATTTAATTTTCCTTGAGGCAATTAGGAGATCACATTATTTATTTTAAACATCTCTACTATTTCAAAATTAGGTAGTATTGTTTGAACCGGAAGACTCTACAAAGAAATTATCATTTTCTCTCAGGCAAAATCTTTTAACTGTAATGTCCTGCAATTTTAATTTGCGAGAATTTCAACATATTTGTTGCATGTCATACATCTTACAGTACTTTGTTAATGAAATTAGTCCTTTTGACTTTTGGATGGTAATTAGCATGCATGCTAAAAATTGGTTGATGTTCCTTGCTATATGACTGTATCATTTGAAATTCTAACCAAAGAATTACAACATAAAGATTGGTCCCTTACTGGTACAGATTCGATACTGACAAGAGTGTTGCCCCCCTAACCAATTTTCTACCTCTCGCTAGACCCAGTTTTAACAATGGTGACGGTAGTGTGCTCATAGGATTCTCACTGGACCTTCACAAAGAAGGCACGGCTTCTTCAGCAGTGCTGTTTAGTGATCAGATTTGCGGGAAGGCTCCATTTTTTTTTTTATATAAAGGCTACCTCTCGTGAACTGAGCAAGTATGATCGCCTCAATCCAGAGGAGAAAACAGTAAGTATTAATTGTAAGATACTTGTGGCTTATTAAATATTTTATCCAGGGCTTTATTATTGACAACAATAGATTACACACTAAATTTGAATGGTAAATAATTTATTACATATCATGTTAGTAACAAATCTATACCAAATTATTTCGTAATTAATAAAAAAATTATTGCTTAGTTGCTATTGGAGAACTGAGCCTGGAGCCAGTCAACAGTCTTCTTATCAAGTTGGAATGCCTTGGCTAGCACATCATCTGAAATAGGTGGGTTTGACCCGAAAACTGCCTTTGCAACAGTGATCAAACCTGGGTTTTGGCTACTCAGACCCGCAAATGCAACAGCAGGGACAGCTCCAATGTTGAACTGGAAGTGGATGAGTCCCTCAGGAAAAACAAACACGTCGCCCTTGTTCAACACCTTGGAAAAGAGCTTGAATTCTGGGGCTGATGTCACAAAACCAACATAGAGAGTGCCCTCCATGACAGTTAGCACTTCAGTTGCTCTGGGGTGGGTGTGTGGAGGGTTGAGGCCGCCATTGGGTGCAAAGTCGAGACGAGCAATGGAAATTCCCAGGGTGTTGAGTCCGGCAATTTTTTGGACATTGACTAGGGTGACGTTTGACCCGGGATTCTTACTTGTGTCGCCAGCCTTGTCAAGGCCTGAGAAGAAGAAGTCTTCTGGTTTCGCATCAGCTGGGTTCTTGCAAACTAAACCGTTCACAATTACTGTAGAGCTATTGTCAGCAACACAGAAATCTTGAAGTGGGCTGGGGTCAGAACCGAATGCTTGAGAGGAGAGCAAGGCAAGGAAAGTGAAGAGAAAAAGTGTACTGGAAGCCATTTCTTTCAAGTATCTAAACTTGTTTTTGCTTGTGATTTATGGAGACAAATTGCAAAGTGCTTTTGGTTATACAATATTGTCGAAAACTTGTATGGTTATTTATAGTAGTGAGTGCTTGAAGAGTTTCTTATGATTTGGAAATAAAATAAATGAACCTTTGGCTAATTAGTCCAACTTTGAAATGTTCTCTGTGAATTGGTCAAGGGCTAAAGTTTTATCTTAGTATACTTTGGTCATTAAATTAATGGGAGATATGGATGGGGTCAAAGATGAAGACAACTTCAATCTGAGGTATATATTCTAATTAACAAAGGGTTTACAAATTAATGGTCCCGCTCTTTTGGATGAAACATCACATTCAAAATTAGTGTACAATAGTCAAAATGTGTATTGCGTAGAACGTGTCAACCTGTTAGCAGCATGCAGGAGATTACATTTTTTTAGTACATTAGATTGCATTAAATATATATACAAGGGCCCCTTATTAGATAATTAAGGCATAATGTGGTCGCCTTCCAGGATAGCCTCTACGATGATACGAGAATATGTATTCTTTCTAGATGAAGTGGATCTAAAATGTATAGCTAATTCCCCTTTTTTTCTCGTGAGAAAATTAATTGGAATCCACGAAATCATTCTTGTATTATCGACCAAGGCAACAGCATCACTCGGCCTTATGCACAGTCAGGTTAATCATTTAGCTCTATGCCACGACAATGCAGGGCGACATAATTTGGAAGTGTACCAGTTCGGAGGAATTCACATGTAAATCTGTATTACAAATACGCTGCAAGTTCTCTGCATGAAGGCCTTCAATTTCGACGGATTTATAATCTAAATTTTAGGCCTTACTAGTTACTAGGCCCATATAATACGTTGCGCACGTTTATGATTTACTCGCATTTTCTTTGCCACGATGCAGTACGGTGTACCAACTGGTACCAGTTTTTGTCTTCAGTCATTTGGTACACAGTACCAGTAAGCTAAAGTGTATGCTAATACGGGTATACACTTAGTGTTGCATGCGCTAGGCTCGATCTTTGCTACAAGCCTATGAAATTAGATTTTACCACAATTGAAATGCATTTTTTATATTTTATTTATGAAATGCACAGGTTCCAGTTGGTGTTGGGACATTGTTGTAGGAGTCCTGATTTTCAAGAAGTTGATAACTTAGATTAGACACAATTTTTGTTCAGTATGTAAACTAATATTTATGACATGGACACATGATACATTTTTTTTTTTTTTTTTTCAATTATATTACCAACAACTTATACAACACTAGAGATATGCCTCGCTTTGCTTCGGCAACAATAATTGAGATAAGCTATATGAGTCGTCGGTGATGCAACAAAACAAAATTGTACATATCAAGCAAGTATTAATTGCAAAAACAAAACAAAAAAAATTACAGTGTGACAATTTGTTGGTTACGGAGAATTTGCTACAACTGAAAGGGGAACAATAAACATAAAAATAGTAAACTACGATACTATTTATTGTAGATCATGATCAACAACATCAAAACTTCATAAATTTCTCACCAAGAAATGATCAAATTCGTTACATGTACATAGAAATCATATGTTGTAAACCCTTGTACAAAAAAAAGGGAGACAACAACACAGCCTATTCAAGATAAAAAAAAAATATTGCAACTATTTTCTTCGAATTACCAAATGTTCTTATCTAGTAAAAAATATCATCACAAAACAAAAAAGTTGGCACTCACTAATGTTTATTCCTTTCACAAAATTACTAATGGAAGAAAAAAATCAACAGTAATGTGATTTTGTCTTTTGACATGACCTTAGCTTCCTTATTTACTAAAAGGCATAAAAAGAAATTTACGATTCTTTACTCTAGTACAAAAACAACCTTAATTAATTAGTAAAAAAAAAGGCTAGATAAGGAAAAATGCTAGTTTAATTTGTTCTTTACTGACTAACACTTAGACACAAACAAAACTACCATTTGGATCTAAATTTAGAATTACTTGACCTTGGTTGGGACAGATCCATATTCCATAAAATAAGCAATGTACCCATATTACCTCACTTGGAATTAATATTTGGTTTTCTTATTATCCACACAGTTCCATCATTTCCACACATATCAATAGAAGGTAATAGGCATATAATATTTGGCTTTCGTATTATCTACACTTCATATGCAACTGATCGTTAAAATTATACGGCTCATCACAAAACATACCAATTTTTTTTTTCTCTTCAATGCATCTAGTGAAAGAGGGAACATGTACCTCAGTTCTCTCATTATAAACTAATGCATCAAATTTGTAAAAGAGAATTAGTAAATGTAGTATCAAATTAAATGATAGCAAATATCAAAAAGAGTCGAGTTTGGTACTCCTCGATGAAGAAGAAAGAAGAGAAAACATGAAAAGCTCTCAAACATTAATCCTAACATTTTTTTTCTCTAAATCAGAGATATCTCAACAATTGATCCTAACACGTTTTTATCTAAATCAGAGTGGAAAGGCAACATAAAAAAGTATTATTTTATCAAATAAATAAATAAGAATAGAGAATTCAGGTACCTCACTAAGAAAAAAAGTTACATATTGAACATTGTACTCTTAAAATCTGAATGGTACATGAACCATCTACAAATAATAAATAAATCAGTGCAAATCAAATAAGAATTTGGATGAAAAGTGCAATTAAAAAATAAGCATTTAATTAGCTGATGTATAAGACCACTGAACTACAGGTTAAATCTTGACAAACCCTTTTATGGTTTGATTTTATTCATACCATAAAAATAATATCACAAAAGCATCCAACAGAATACCTTTCAAACAATAAATATAGAAAAGCACAATGATCCATTGACCATAACCTTTGCATGAGAGAATATTTTTTACAATAAAATTTATATTCAGTGCGCCCTTAGTGATAAAAACATTTAATAACTCATATTTAGATTTTTTTTTTATTAATAAAAACATTAAACCCAAAGAAGAAATAAATTGTTAGATACACATAAATTAACATTCAATGTGATCAATCAATTAAAGGAAATTGTCATTAAAAGTTAAGAAGAGTAGTGAACTAATTGTCCGAGAGTTGTGCCCAATTTCTTATTTAATCAATCCAATGAAATAATTTATGGCATTAATCCTTCACCATAAAACTGAAAGACAATATCAGTTAATTAGTTTAAAACATACATGGCCGAAATTGGAAGACAATGCCCAAACTTGATGTCAATTCTAACAAAGAATGAAGTACTCTCTAGCGCGTGTTCTCGGCCACCTAAAGGCATAATTAGTAAGAAAAAGTATAAGCGAACGTTAGAAGGAAAATAGAAGAGGAAATTCTAAAAAAACTGCAGAAATTATGTTAGAAATCACAGAAATTAATGATTATGTCAAAGAAAATGCAGTAGCGTCAATTACCTCTGGGAAAATTCGGATCATAGTCCTGAAGAAGCAGAGAAGAAGGTAAATCCATGGAGCCTCATCGCCATCCTCTTTTCTCCAGTCTTTGAAGGCCTTATTAGGCTTTCGTACTTTGGATTTCTCGCATAGTGCATCTTCTTGATTCCAGGCACCATTATGGGTCCTTCTTCGAAATCATCTTTATTCAGTGCTTGTAATCTTCATCTTTGCACTTTCTTAGTCTTCCTTGTTTGCCCCTCTCAATTTTATCTCGTTTCATCTGTTGTCCCCTAAATAAAAAGTAATATACAAATTAGGTACAGTTATGATTAACTGGTGAAGATGTGATCCAACTCCATATTAATGATCTAATTACTCGTTTGGAACAAACATTGCATCAATGAAATGAGATACTTCCTCAGAAAACACATTGGCAAAGGTTGTGTGATGGAAATTTATTCCCTGTTTTAGATAAAAAGAAGCTTAATAGAAATCTCCAAACCCTAATCGGCTTTAAAAAAATCCATACTTTCCTGCTGAAGGACCTTGCACAACTATTTATCAGTTTAATAGAGTAAGCAAAGAGAAGAAAATAAAAAAGTTCTTAAAGGCACTAATTGCAGGAGAGAGAAACTCACACAACCCAAAATCGTAGCAATGCTCAATCCAATAAAGCGGCCCCGCACAAAGCAAAGAAAAGCAAAAAGGAGAGAGGGGGGTCGGTTGGGATGCAGCGGGGATGGGAAGAGGGAAAACTGAGACGCTACTTGACATCTCTAAAGTAGGAGGAGACGGAAGATTGGGAATGCGATTCAAGCGCGGATTCGTCGGTGGCAAGTGGGGCGAAAGGGGAAGAGAACTGGTGGAGGAGAGGAGGCAAATGCGAATTCGTCGGTAGGATGAGATGGCCGCCATTAGAGAGGATTCGAGAGAATTTGAGCGAGGGGAGAGAGGAGGGTACGGATAGAGTGGAGAAGAGAGAACTTTCTGGAAAAGAAGATGGAAGAGAAAAAAAAATCGGAGGGAGCTTGTTGCGCTGACAGTGGAGCCCACCTGTCGGCCTCACGGTTCATATTACTGTAGCACCTCTATCAAGAATTAAGTGTATAGTATAGATATCTTAATCACCACTGCCGAAGGAAAGCCAGGCATTTTGCTAGTTTTCATTAAACAAGTATCTTACTAAAAATAAAATGAACAAGGAATTAATGATGGAAAGAATGTTCGAGACTTCTAAGAATTGAGCTCATAAACCGACTTTTTTTCTTGATTTTTTTTTGGGGCTTCAAATCACAGTTCAACACAAAACTCTTGTATTTGGTTTTGGATTTTTGGTCCTAATCTTTTCAACAATCAAACATATCGGTGCATTCCATTTCTCTCGGTTTTGTTGAGTCCGGATCCTCTGTAGTAACTCAAATTTTGAGTTTAGATTATGACTGTCGGATTAGAATCCAGGCCAATCCATTCCAAGTAGAAATGCACAGTTTCCTTTAATATTCGTGCTAATGTCGATCGGACAGTTCGGACCTAAAGTCAAAATTTGAGCTAACTCGGGTGATGTGAATACGGTTTGGATCTCATCCCACTCGACACCTATATTCTTCCCTGTTGGAGTCTTGGAGAGGCAACCCATTGCGAGGCACCTCATCTAGTACCACCAAGGTTCTAAATAGCGATTATAGCGGCATAGCGGGGAGACAAAAAAAAAAGCTATCGCGAATAGCGTAGCTATAGCGAAAGCTATCCTACATAGCGATTTTTTATTTTTGAAAATTTTATTTTATATTTCTACTAATAATAAACATTATCTAAAGTCTCATAAGTAACAAAAACACCAAATTGAGTAAGAAGTTCTAATATTCACATTGAATTAATACAAAGTCCAAATTGTCATTCAAAATATCTCTAATTCATAAACTATCGATATATTTTCTATTCAAAATATCCTACTACCATATATTAAGTATCATTTTACTACATATTCAAATAATTTAATTGATATAGGCCAACGCACATTGTTCAAGTTTATTGATATTATAGACCCATCTAATTTAATTTCGGTTTGGACCTTAAAGCCCATTTAAATTGCAAAATAAATAAATAATAATAAGCCCATGTAGCATAGCGGACCGCTATTCCGCTACGCGCTACGCGCTATAGCGGACCGCTATTACCGCTATAGCGGCCGTAGCTCAATTAGCGAAGTTTTACCCCGTAGCTTAGCTTTTTAGGTCAAAAACCGCTATAGCTAGCTATTTAGAACCCTGAGTACCACGGTAAGTTTTGATCTATAGAAATTATTAAATTAAGACGTACTAAAATAGAAAGAGTGTCTCATTTCTAATAAATATAAAAAGATTTGATTCATTGAGTCCGATACAAAATATATGGATCAGACTCAATGGTCTAGATTCATTGATATATATTAAACGGTTCCCATTAGCTTCTAATTTCTTTAAAAAAACAAAAAATATCAATGGATTTGGATCATTGAGTCAGATCTTTCTATATTTGTTCGAAACGAGACACTCTTTTTATTTCGGTACATTTGAATTTAATTATTTTTATAGGTAAAAAATTTATAGTACCACCACCGCTATCTCGATCCCTTTCTAACACTCATCCGCGTGCAAGGGATATCACAGTTTCTCGTTCTTTTCTTCTCTATTCTCTCGCTCCCATGACGAGGCACCTCAACTGGCAGATCTGACAGTCAGAGCTTCCTCAGTTCTCTTCACGATTAATTGCTATTTGTCCAAAATTATCATTATTGTGCAGAGTTTTTTTTTTTTTTTTTTGTTGAAACTGAAAACTTTATTATCCTTGTATGAGGTTTCCACTTATTGATAAGAATAGGTACATCAAATTGAGGAAATCAAATTACCCTCCTTGGAATTAATTTTCCTGGAATCAATTAGGAGTCCACATTATCTATTTTATATATCTCTACTATTTCAAAATTAGGTAGTATTTGAATAAGCAAACTCCACAAAAGAAATGTATCTTATATCATGTGCTCTGATGCAAAATCTTTAACTGTAGTGTCCCGCAATTTTAATTTACGCCAATTTGAACATATTAAATGCATGTCGTCTTACAGTATGTCATGGAGGATAAATAATGAAATTTGTCCTCTTGACTTCAGGATGGTAATTAACGTGCATGCTAAAAATTGTTTGATGTTCCTTGTTAAAAAGATTCTACCTCTCTCTAGCAATCCGTATCCTCCCAGGTACCTGACTGAACCTGACCGAAACGGACGGCCCAGATTTCCTCTCAGCTGGTGATTACTCGGGATGGAGCAGGGGCAGTATTATTTGTGCCAATTTAAAAATCTGGATTGAGAGTAAATCTGGGCTGTCTGTTTCGGTCAGGTTCAATCAGGTACCTGGGAGGATACGGATTCTCTCTCTAGAACCCAGTTTTCTATCTGCCCTATTCTTCACAATGGTAATGGTAGTACGCTCAGTGATTATAGACTGCTCACTCCACCTCATATAAAAGGCAATGTTGTTCAGTGATCAGAAGTGCTGGAAGGCTTCATTTATTATAAAGGCCACCTCTCATGAGCCGAGCAACTGAGATCGCCTCAATCCAGAGGCAACAACAGTAAGTATTAATTGCAAGATATTTATGGTTATTGAAACATTTATCCACTCATGCAAACATGCCCAAGAGGCAGGGTATTATTATTGACAATAACAGATTACACACTAAATTTGAATGGTAAACAATTTATTACATATCATGTTAGATAAAATAAACAAATCTATACCAGATTATTTCCTAATTTATAAAAAAAAAAGCTAGTGCTTAGTTGCTATTGGAGAACTGAGCCTGGAGCCAGTCAACAGTCTTCTTATCAAGTTGGAAAGCCTTGGCTAACACATCATCTGAAATAGGTGGGTTTGACCCAAAAACTGCCTTTGCAACAGTGATCAAGCCAGGGTTTTGACTACTCAGACCCGCAAATGCAACGGCTGGGACATTTCCAATGTTGAACTGGAAATGGATGAGTCCCTTGGGAAAAACAAACGCATCACCCTTGTTCAACACCTTGGAAAAGAGCTTGAAGTCCGGGGCTGATGTCACAAAACCGACATAGAGAGTGCCCTCGATGACTGTGAGCACTTCAGTTGCTCTGGGGTGGGTGTGTGGTGGGTTGAGGCCACCGTTGGGTGCAAAGTCGAGACGGGCAATGGAAATTCCCAGGGTATTGAGTCCTGCAATTTTTTGGACATTGACTAGGGTGACGTTTGATCCGGGATTCTTACTTGTGTCGCCAGCCTTGTCAAGGCCTGAGAAAAAAAAGTCTTCTGGTTTCACATCAGTTGGGTTCTTACAAACTAAACCATTCACAAATACTGTAGAGCTATTGTCAACGACACAGAAATCTTGAAGTGGGCTAGGGTCAGAAGCAAATGCTTGAGAGGAGACCAAGGCAAGCAAAGTGAAGAGAAAAAGTGTACTGGAACTGGAAGCCATTTCTTTCAAGTATCTTAACTTGTATTAGCTTGTGATTTATGTAGGGAAATTGCTATTTAGGCAAATTGCTATTTGGTTATACAATGACCAAAGCTTGTATGGTTATTTATAGTAGTGGGTGCTTGAAGAGTTCCTCACAATTTGGAAATAAAGATTGAAGCTTTCAACTATTTAGTCCAGCTTTGAAATGTTCTCTGTGAATTGGTCAAGGGCTAAAATTTCATCTCACTATTAAATAAGAGATGATGGGGTCAATCAAAGATGTAGACAACTTCAATCTGAGGTATATCCTCTAATTAACAAAGTGTTTTCAAATTGTTGGTCCTGCTCTTTCGAATGAAGCAATCACATATTTTAGTTTTGCTGAGACCTTACTGCGTACAAGTCAAACATGTACGACGTAGAAAAGTTGGTGGAGCACGTAGAGAATTGTAGCCAGGATTTTTGTCAAAAATCTTCGTGGTACAATTAAAAAGAAGAGTATATATGGTTGCAAAATTTACTTTAGCAAATTAAATTGTCAAATTAGAGTTACCAATTAACTTGACACTTGTATTAGCTTCTTTAGTAATCTTACCAAATACACGATGAATTATAAATTACGAGTAATAGTTAAATCAATGAAACTAACATTTTATTGTATTTAGATAGCACTTGATTACAAAGTAATACACACTGAATTAGAAATTAGTTCTAATTTCTGATTTAACCACACAAACGAAACTATTAGCTTCCAATTAGAGGCGGTACCAATTACCTTAGCACTTGTAATTACTAAAACAGTTAGTATGCGGTACCAATCACAAATCGCAATTTAAAAAAAAAAAAATAGGGTTAGAATTTGGAGGCGATACCAGTGAGCAACGTACCAATCACGCACGACAGTTGGCAGCACAGAGGCGGAGGGGTGAGTTTATCCTCTGCGATCTCCTTCGTGTTTCTCCTCCGTGGTCGCCTCAGAATCACCCTGTCTTTGTCTTTGTTTCATGATTCTTTCTTTGGACAAACGGATTTGTGGTTAGTGGGTTTGGGTTTGATTGTTTGAGTGAATTGGTTTTGAGTAAGGGTGAGAATTGGATCAGATTTTGAGTAAAGGTAGGCTGGTAGCACAAAAATTGTTGCGGGCCGAAAAAATAAATAACAGAAAAGAGGAAGAAATCAAATATGGGTTGGGAATTGAATTGTGCGGGTCGAATTCACATCACCTCAGGTTTACCTGACTGAAGACAATTACGATCGGATGGTTCTTTCAACATGGCACGAATCTCAAAACAGACCCATACAGTCTCCATAGGTACCAGATTGAGTTTGATCCAGATAGAATTAATCTAGGTTGTCCGTTTCAATTTGCTTGAGTCAGGTACCTGGAAGGATACGGATCCGTGCGGGTCAGGGTAAGGCAAATCCCGCTTCAGAGATAGACAAATGCCCATATTTTTCTTGAGTCTTATTGAATTTTTTTGTTCTAAGGTAGGCAACTGCATACTCCTGTTCTATGCCGACTCTGTCCTAAGTGCGTAGAACTTGTCAGTCTGGTAGCACCACAACTATTCTCTTTTTGGTTGGTTCCATTTAAGCACATGCAGTTCTCAAACAATAACAACTGATCTTTCAAATGCATTAATAACACTTATCTAGTATGATTTCTTAAGCTGGTCGTTGATGATCATCACACTAATTTGGATATAAATTAATAACACTTGTAGAGTTGCATTTTCTGTTCTTTCTAATTGTTACTCTACTATATTATTTTACTTTTTTATGTATGAAGCATCCATGGAGAAAAAAAAAAAGACATTGGGGACTCAAATAAATGAAGTGGACTTGGGATAATTATCTCAGTTTATTTCGAATTTTCAAATTAGCTATTCAACCCGCCTCATAATATCTAAAGTTGAAATTTATGGTATGTTTGATGCAGTCTTGTGTCTTGACCATAAATCTTATTCTGAACTCATTAATTAAGAACTGATTGACAACAGCTCAAATACCCGGCGTACGTACATGGACGCGGCTTTGATGCTACAATTACTATTAAACATTAATAAAACCCTACAGATACCAAACCATATTACTAATAAAACATATGTGATATTTGAGTAGACAATTGTGCTTGTAGCTAATTATAAGTACATTGAGTCGCTACGTTTATTTTAAACTAAGTACATTTTTAATTGTATAGTTATATTACCGCACTATACATATGGAATCAGAGTTCTAAATAGTTAACTAGAGCTGCGCTATAGTTTTTCCAAACCTTAAAAGCTATAACGCTATCAGCCGCTTTTCTTTTTATAAGAATTATAAATAGCTAATTACTATAGTTATTTTTGTAGCCTTTCCACGATAATAAAATAATAGCTTTTTAGAACTTTGTATGGAATACATATTTGATTCCAATACACACGCTGTTTTATCTACAATATTGATTGGTGTGTAATTATTATTTTTAGTCCATATTATTGTGAATATTTATGTCTAATACTTTCAATTTCAGATCCATAGCGATACGATTGAGATCAAGATGCTTCAGATTGCACAAGTCCGACAGAAACAAAAGAATAATTAACAATTATTAAAAATAATCTAAATTGACAATCTTATAAATACCATCTCAAATCAAGTTAAAAAAATAATATTAAGAAAATATCTATAAAAATGTTGTTAACATTATACATTGCTTGTCTATCAATTTTTAATACAATTTTAATGTTACTCGGTATTTTATATCATGTTAAATATGAATTGTTCAAATTTCAAATAATTTAATGAATGCTGAAACTTATATGAAATTACTTTTCTTTTTTATCTATACAATATCTACCTATATAATACATGTGTGCAGTGTATCTATAGAGGCTGTTTACTATCATATTATTTGAATTTCAGCCTAAATTAATTTGATTCTGCGAACCGTTGGATCCGCGCTATGATCCGTGCAGATCAGAGCTGGATCGGTAAAAAAAAAGCACACCAATAGCTCTTGGATTCACATCACCTCAGGTTACCTGACTCAAGCAAATTACAATCGGACGACCCATTTAATATGACACGAATCTCAAAACAGCCCCCTATAGTCACAATAGGCACCAGATTTGAGTTTGGCCTATATAGAATTAATTTGAGCCGGCCGTTGTAATTTGCTTGAGTCAGGTACCTGGGAGGATATCGGTCCAATAGCTCTTAGTCCTAGGAGAGAGAATTCATATCACATGACATGAGCTATCTCAAAGGGTGCGAATCTGCTGTGATTCTGAGGGATCGCAGGATCCTGCAATTCTAATCCCAACCATTCAAACAATGAAACCCAGAATTTTTTGGAGAAGTCAGTTTTTGTACACGAATCTCGAAACATGTGAACAGTTGATACACGTGAATTATTTCCTATCTCAAATGATGAATTCAAAGGGAACCCGTGAATTATAAACTTAGATCGGATTGACTCGGATTCTGATCGGACGGTCCGCATTCAAAATCAAACAATGAGAGTTTATGCAGAGGATCCGGACTCCTCTTCCCACTTTCCCAGTCGCCACCCTCTCTCCTCTCCGTTTGGCTCTTTCCTCCTCTCCCGACCCCCTTTGGCCGCGCTCCTCCTTGTCTCACACAACCTTCCCCGACCCCCACCCCTTGCCCGTACTTTTCAGTTTCTCTCTCTTTCTCGATATCGTGCTGAAACTGTAGCGCTCCTGCCGCCATTTCCTTTTCGAGCCGGGTTGGCGAAACCCTAGAGGCCGTCCGTCGCGCCGAAACTCTGACCCACGCTAAGGCTTCAAAATTTCACGTATACCCCTCAAAAACTTCATAATTACGTATTTTCCCTCTAAACTTTTAAATTACGTATTTTCCCTTCTAAACTTAAAAAACTCACAAATTTACCCATTTATTGTCTTCTATATTTTAACTCATTCTAAAATTTTAAAATACTCATTTTACCCTTTATTAAAAGCATATAAAAGCCCATCAGACTCAAATTTGAATCTGAAGGGTTCCTCTACTGTCCGATTCGCGCGCATCGCTTCAATATTTGTGCTGATCTAGCACGCACGGATCTTAAAGCAATTCCGATCCGCGCGCATCACATTAAGATCTGTGCATGTCGCTTCAATATACGTGTGTGTTCGCATCAAGATTTGTGCCGATCTTGCGCGCACAGATCTAAAAGCAGTTCGGATGGTAAATGAACCGTTCAGATTCAAATTTGAGTCTGATGGGCTTTATATGTTTTTAATAAAGGGTAAAATGGGTATTTTATAAATTTAGAATGAGTTTTAATATAAAAGACAATAAAATGGGTAAATTTGTGAGTATTTGAAATTTAGATGGGGAAATACGTAATTTTAAACTTTAGAGGGGGAAATACGTAATTTTAAGGTTTTTGAGGGTATACGTGAAATTCCCCCTTGATTTAATGGTACGACGTTCATTGCTTAATTTTTTTTATTTTTGTCAGATTTTGTTATAGGGCGGTACAAAATCGCTCAAACTCGTAACTCGTTCATAACTCGCTCGCTAACTGCTCGCTTTAACTCGCTCATTTACAACTCGAGTCAGTTCTAACTCGAATTGGCTAACTCGTTTAATAAATAAGCTGAGTTTGAGCATACCCAACTCGCTCATTAACAACTCGAGTTACACAAAATTCATCACAATAAATCCCATGCCCTTCTAAATGACTCATAAGCCGATGTTTGTTTTGTTAGTTGTCTTGTTAATTATGTTTCAATTGTTTGTGTTTATATAAACTCTTACTAAGCTATTTGAATTGTTTGTGTTTAGATAAACTTTTACTAGTATATAACTATAACTAAGGAAATTAACTGGTCAAACGAGTTATAAACGAGTTGTGAGCCAACTCGAGTTGGTAATGAGCTGAACTCGAGTTAGGTTTACAGCTCGTTATTGCCATCCCAACTCGAGTTGACTCGCTCATTAACTAAATGAGTTGAGCACGAGTTGAAGGTAACTCGCTCAAACTCAGCTCATTTACAGTCTTATTTTGTCATTTTGATTTACTGGTACGCTGTTCCTTGTGCACAAGTTAGTAATTTTCATGTTGACGAAGAGCAGTCCAAAGTTTGATCTATAGCTGGAAATAAACATCAAGAATAGTTAAAGAAGAGCACAATACAGTGGATGTCAACAGAAAAGTATATGTATTGTGCTTGTCAGGTTTAAAATTCATATTTATAATCATAATTAGGTAACAAAGTTCAAAACTTAAATCTTTCACATGAAATTTGTTTACAGATTAGATAACACAAATCCTTTGCAACTGGTCAAGCCACCCGGTACAATAAAAGATCTGCAGTAGATTGCTATTGTTGGTTTATATTGATATTTAAGGGCTGCAGTAGATAACCAGGACATTCTAACCAAATAATAAACTAAGCCAGTGTGATCGCCTCAATCCAGAAGCAAAGACAGTAAGTATTAATTGTCAGATATTTATGACTTATTGAAACATTTATCCTTTCATACGAACATGCCCAAGAGGCAGGGCTTTATTATTGACAATAACATATTACACACTAAATTTGAATTGTAATTAAACAATTCATTACAAATCATATTATGAGAAATTTTTAGCAGACTGATATGTTGAAGATGGATTAGTTGTTATTCGAGAACTGAGCCTGGAGCCAGTCAACAGTCTTCTTATCAAGTTGGAATGCCTTGGCTAACACATCATCAGAAATAGGTAGGTTTGCCCCGAAGACTGCCTTTGCGATAGTGATCAAGCCTGGGTTTTGGCTACTCAGACCCGCAAATGCAACAGCAGGGACATTTCCAATATTGAATTGGAAATGGATGAGTCCCTTGGGAAAAACAAACGCATCACCCTTGTTCAACACCTTGGAAAAAAGCTTGAAGTCCGGGGCTGACGTCACAAAACCGACATAGAGAGTGCCCTCCATGACGGTGAGCACTTCAGTTGCTCTTGGGTGGGTGTGTGGTGGGTTGAGGCCGCCGTTGGGTGCAAAGTCAAGACGAGCAATTGAAATTCCCAGGGTGTTGAGTCCGGCAATCTTTTGGACATTGACTAGGGTGACGTTTGACCCGGGATTCTTACTTGTGTCGCCAGCCTTGTCGAGGCCTGAGAAGAAGAAGTCTTCTGGTTTCACATCAGCTGGGTTCTTGCAAACTAAGCCGTTCACAAATACTGTAGAGCTATTGTCAGAAACACAGAAATCTTGAAGTGGGCTGGGGTCAGAAGCAAATGCTTGAGATGAGACCAAGGCAAGCAAAGTGAAGAGAAAAAGTTTACTGGAAGCCATTTCTTTCAAGTATCTAAACTTGTGTTAGCTTGTGATTTATGTAGGCAAATTGCAAATGGGTATTTGGTTATACAATGACCAATGCTTGTATAGGTATTTATAGTAGTGGGTGCTTGAAGAGTTCCTCATGATTTGGAAATAAAATAATTGAAGCTTTTGGCTAATTTGTCCAGGTTTGAAATGTTCTCTGTAAATTAATTGGTCAAGGGCTAAATTTTTTATCTTAGTATACTTTGGCCTATTAAATCATAAATGGGAGATGATGTGGTCAATTAAAGATGTGGACAACTTCAACCTGAGGTATTTCCTCCCTCTAATAAACAATGTGTTTTCAAATAGATGGTCCCGTTCTTTCGAATGAAGCAATCACCTATTTAATTTTTTTCTGGATCCCTACCGTGTACAAGTCAAACATGTAAGACGTGGAAAAGTTGGTGCAGTACGTAGAACTTGTCAATCGGCTAGCAGCAATATATACTATTCTCGAACAATAAGAACTGATCTTTCAAATGCATCAATAACACTTATATAGTATGATTTCTTAAGCTGGTCGATGCATGATAATCATCACTCTAATAACACTTGTACTGTTGCATTTTAATTTGTTCTTTCTAATTGTCACTCGATATATATTATTTTACATTTTTATGTATGTAGCATCCATGAAAAATAAAAAGACACTGGAGTCTAAAATAAATGAAGTGGAGTTGGGTATAATTATTTTTTTTGCTGATCGAACTTTCAAATTAGCTATTCGACCCGCCCCACAATATCTGAAGTTGAAACTTATTGCAAGTTTGATGCAGTCTTGACCATAAAACTTAATTATTCTGGCAGTTCAAAAAAATAAGTGATCGACAACATCTCAAATTTCATATGATCAAGTCGCAGATTACTAAGACACCTAGCGAACCTGGGCGCATCTTGAATGTTACATTACTGACATGTATTGGTTTTGAAACAAATCAGTAGTATTATGGTCGTGTCATTTCATTAAATAATATTTGAGTAAGCAAAATTGTGTTAGTACATTGGACCTTGTGCTTGTAATTAACTAAAACAAATGCGTTGACTCGCTATGTTAATTTATTTTGTCCCAAGTATTTATAGTTATATTATGAAAATGGTGTTCCGATACATTAATTATATGCCGCACTATGCATATCGAATACATATCTGATACCAATACACACGCTATTTTATCTAAAATGTTAACTAGCGTGTAGCTATAGATCTTTTTTGTCAATTTGTTTGTGAATTATGATGTCTAAAACTTCCAATTGCACAAGTCAGACAAAAACAAGAGAAGAATAGGGAATTTGTTAAAAATATTTTAACCATAAAACCTTGAAAATACCATCTCAAATCAAGAAAAAGAAATTTTTAGATATTAAGAAAATATTTATAAACATGCATGTTAACATTATTGATTGGTAGCTATCAATTTTTATATATTTTTTTTAATATTTCTCGATATTGTATTCTATCATGTTAAATATGAATTGTACAAATTTCAAATAATTTAATTAATGATGAAACTTGTATCAAATTTCTTATTTTGATGTATACTATATCTGTATAATATATAATATGTGTGCGTGTATATATAGAGGGTCCGTTTACTATCCTATTACTAGAATTCCAGCCTAAGTTACATGATTCTATGAACCGTTGGGTCCGTCCTATGATTCGTGCAGATCAGAGCGGCGGAAAAAATGAACCTGTAGACTCCTAAGTACTTGACTGAGTACAATGAGCTCCAATGAACTTCCAACTGAGCGATTGGAATTCAGTGCCTATATAGACATAGGAGGTCTATTTTTGAGATCTGAATTAAAAAAAAAAAATCGCTCTCAATCCCGCTTCTTTCCCCATTCGCCTTCAGTTGAATTCAGATCACCTTAGGTAACTCAAACTTTGAGTTTGAATGAATCCGCACGAATTAAAGGGGCCGTGAATTCTAACATGTCCTAGATTGGACCGGATTCTGATTGGACAGACCGAATCCATACTCAAAGTTTGAGTTACCTTATACCTAATGGATGATAGTGATAATTAGAATGAAATTCGAACAGAAAGCAAGGAATCGAGCCAAATTCAGAGAAATTGAAAGAGCAGGATACGCGTAAGCCAATTTGAGAGTTGAAAACACAAAATCTAATTCAATAGCATGATCTAACTGATTACAAATCACTGCGTATTTATAAGCGAAACTGATAAGAAAAGAACATTTTCTAATTCTATCGGATCTTGGAATGAATCGCAAGCTGCTCTGTGTAACGGCCTCTTTAATAGAATCAACATTTATCTTCCCCTGTTCGTGCACCTCAGCGTTAGCTCCCTTTCCGCCAGGTGGGACCGTTCTGCAGAGATTCAAGCTCCTAACGTCTTTGGTCACAGCATTCATTGCGAGTCCCTTTAGCAGCGATTCTATTTTAATTGAATGCCTGACCGAACCTTGCTCGCTTCGCCTCTTTTCCTTTCTCTCCCAACTCGACCTTTGACTGATTAATTTCGGCCGACGGCTACCCCAAATCACGATCAGATCATGACACGTTCCTTATGGCGCTGAAACTCTGACCCGCGCCATGGCTCCTTGATTACTGGTACGCCGTTCATTGCTTAATTTTTCTTTTTCAAATTTGTCAGATTTTGATTTACTGGTAGGCCGTTCCTTATGCACAAGTTAGTAATTTTTACTTAGACCAAGAGCAGTTCAAAATTTGACCTATAACTGTAAGTGACTATCAAGAATAGTTAAGAAAGAGCACAATACAGTGGATGTCAACAGAACAGTATGTGTACTGTGATTTTCAGGTTTGAAATTCATATTTAAAATCATAATTAAGTAACAAAATTCAAAAGTTAATCTTTCACATGAAATATCTTTGCAGATTAGATAGCTCAAACCCTTTGCAACTGGCCAGGCCATATGGTACAAGAAATGAGTAAGGGCAACTGATAGGTTTGCTATTGTTGGTTTATATTGATATTTAAGGGCTGCAGTAGATAACCATGACATTGTAACCAAATAATAAACTAAGCCAGTGTGATCGCCTCAATTCAGAAGCGAAGACAGTAAGTATTAATTGTCAGATATTTATGGCTTATTGAAACATTTATCCTTTCATACGAACATGCCCAAGAGGCAGGGCTTTATTATTGACAATAACATATTACACACTAAATTTGAATTGTAAACAATTCATTACATATCATATTATGAGAAATTTTTAGCAGACTGATATGTTAAAGATTGATTAGTTGCTAATTCAGAACTGAGTTTGGAGCCAGTCAACAGTCTTCTTATCAAGTTGGAATGCCTTGGATAGCACATCATCTGAAATAGGCGGGTTTGACCCAAAAACTGCCTTTGCGACAGTGATCAAGCCTGGGTTTTGGCTACTCAGACCTGCAAATGCAACAGCAGGGACAGCTCCAATATTGAACTGGAAGTGGATGAGTCCCTCAGGAAAAACAAACACGTCACCCTTGTACAACACCTTGGAAAAGAGCTTGAAGTCCGGGGCTGATGTCACAAAACCGACATAGAGAGTGCCCTCGATGACTGTGAGCACTTCAGTTGCTCTGGGGTGGGTGTGTGGTGGGTTGAGGCCACCGTTGGGTGCATAGTCGAGACGGGCAATGGAAATTCCAAGGGTATTGAGTCCGGCAATTTTTTGGACATTGACTAGGGTGACGTTTGACCCGGGATTCTTACTTGTGTCGCCAGCCTTGTTGAGGCCTGAGAAGAAGAAGTCTTCTGGTTTCACATCAGCTGGGTTCTTGCAAACTAAGCCGTTCACAAATACTGTAGAGCTATTGTCAGAAACACAGAAATCTTGAAGTGGGCTGGGGTCAGAAGCAAATGCTTGAGATGAGACCAAGGCAAGCAAAGTGAAGAGAAAAAGTTTACTGGAAGCCATTGTCTTTCAAGTATCTAAACTTGTGTTAGCTTGTGATTTATGGAGGCAAATTGCAAATGGGTATTTGGTGATACAATGACCAATGCTTGTATAGGTATTCATAGTAGTGGGTGCTTGAAGAGTTCCTCATGATTTGGAAATAAAATAATTGAAGCTTTTGGCTAATTTGTCCAGGTTTGAAATGTTCTCTGTAAATTGGTCAAGGGCTAAATTTTTATCTTCGTATACTTTGGCCTATTAAATCATAAATGGGAGATGATTTGGTCAATTAAAGATGTAGACAAGTTCAACCTGAGGTATTTCCTCCCTCTAATAAACAAAGTGTTTTCAAATAGATGGTCCCGTTCTTTGGAATGAAGCAATCACCTATTTAATTTTTTTTCTGGGACCCTACCGTGTACAAGTCAAACATGTAAGACGTGGAAAAGTTGGTGCAGTACGTATGTTAAATTTGTGCGGAAAATAGTATGATGATTTGAATATTCTGTTATTGCAAATCTTAGTTGTGTTGATGTACAGTGGCTGTTTTATAGCCGAAAAGAAAGAAGAAAAAATAACGGTCAATAATTTTACCGTTTGCTATCTAATTCTAACGGGTGCCTATAATTTCTAAAAAAGGAAAAAGATTGAGTAGCTTTATTCTCTAAATATAGTAGCTCTCTTTTTTCTAAAAACAAGCCAATGATGAGATTAAATCCTAATTGGATTCTGAGGCTTGATTAGTCCCTAATCTTCTTGATTCTCAACACTCCCCCTCAAGTTAGGCGTGTAGATGTCGATCAACCCTAACTTGCGTATATTTTCTTCAAATGGCTTGGGATCTAATCCTTTTGTAAAGATGTCCGCCAATTGTTCTTCGCTTCGTACAAAGGGAGTTTCGATTTCTTTCGCTTGAATTTTTTCTCGAATGAAATGGCAATCCACTTCAATATGTTTAGTTCTTTCGTGAAACACGGGATTGGATGCTATATGCCTCGCCGCTTGATTATCGCAAAACATTTTTATTGGTGCTTGAATTTTAATTCCCATATCCGCAAGAAGTTGCTTGACCCATGTCAACTCGCTTGCGGTTGAAGCCATGGCACGATACTCCGCTTCGGCACTTGATCGAGCCACGACGCTTTGTTTCTTGCTCTTCCATGTGACTAAATTTCCGCCTACAAATGTGCAAAAGCCGGTTGTCGATTTTCTATCGAAGCTTCCGGCCCAATCTGCATCGGAATAGCCACATAGATCGTTAGAATTATTATTTTTCATCCACACCCCTTGCCCGGGTGTTCTTTTTAAATACCTTAGAATTTTATTTATTGCTTCTAGATGTGGTGTTCTTGGGGTATGCATAAATTTACTAATTTGGCTTACCGAAAAAGAAATATCGGGTCGTGTAACGGTAAGATAAATTAATTTTCCTACAAGTCTTTGAAATTGATTTATGTCTTCTAAAAATTCACCATCTTCGGAATTTAATTTGTATTTGCTATCTATTGGTGTAGAGGCCGGCTTACATCCTAATTTTCCGGTTTCTTTTAATAAATCTAAAGTATATTTTCTTTGAGAAATAAATAGACATTTCTTTGAATGTGCTATTTCTATTCCTAAAAAATATTTTAAATAATCAAGATCTTTGATATCAAAATTTTCTTTTTAATTGAGATTTAATTCCCTCAATTTCTTCTAAATTATTTGCGGTGATTATAATGTCATCTACATATACTAATATGATGGTAGTGTCATTATTTTCAATTTTAACAAAAAATGAATGATCGGCATTACTAATTTTAAAGTTACAAAAAACTAAATAAGTTCTTAATTTGCCATACCATGCTCTTGGAGATTGCTTCAATTCATAAATTGACATCTTCAATTTGCAAACTAACTTATGGTTGTTTTCTTTTTGGTGACCAGGTAATAAAGTTATATATACCACTTCTTCAAGTGTTCCTTGAAGAAATGCGTTTTTCACATCCATTTGATATAAGTTTCAATTATTATTTACCACAATAGAAAATAAAATTCTAACAGTATTCATTTTTGCAATCGGTGCAAAAGTCTCATGGTAGTCTATACCATATGTTTGGATATAATCTTTGGTAACTAATCTTGCCTTGTACCGTTCAACAGTAACATCACTATTATATTTGATTTTGTAAACCCATTTACATCCAACGGGTTTTTTATTTTTTGGTAATTGTATACCCATGTTTCATTTTTTTCTAAGGCTTTTAGCTCCTCTTTCATAGCTTTACACCAAATTGGATTTTTTATAGCTTCATGGTAACTATTTGGTTCTTGTTCCTTTGAAATAGAGGTTAGAAATACCTTATGTGGAGATGAAATATTTTTATAAGAAATAAAATTTTGGATAGGATATTGTACCTTGTATGTCACAAAGTCCCTTAGTCTTGTCGAGGGTTGTATTTGTCTTGATGACCTTCTTAATGGTGTTCCCTCCACATTTATTTCTTCCTCTTCCTCATTTTGTGAGATTTCTTCTATCTCACCTTCGTTTTCTATTGAATTTCTATTTTCTTCCGGAATATTGATTTGTGGCAATATTATATTACTTGGTGATTCTTGAATGTCGATTTCTTTATCAACATTTTTATAATAAGGCTCATTTTCTAGAAATGTTACATCTCTCGAGATGTAGAATTTTTGATTAATTGGATCATAGCATTTGTAGCCCTTTTTTTGTGAGGAGTATCCCAAAAAAATGGCTTTGATAGAAGTATAATCCAATTTATCTAGTTTATTTTTGTGTACATAGCATTTACATCCAAATACTCTCAAATGGCCTATGTTAATTTTTCTTTGGTAAAGGATTTGCACTAGGCAATCTATTTATTAAATATGTTGAAGTAAGAACGGCATCCGACCAAAAAATTTTTGGAACATTATTTTGAAATAAAAGTACCCTAGTCATTTCAAGAAGGTGTCGATTTTTTCTTTCCGACACTCCATTTTGTTCGGGTGTATAAACACAAGTAGTTTGATGTAAAATTCCTTTTTGCTTAAAGAAGCTTGAGAAATTTTGATTTACAAATTCCGTTCCATTATCGGATCTAAAAATTTTAATTTTTGCATCAAATTGGGTTTCTATAAAATTATAGAATTCTTGAAAATATGAAAAAACTTCACTTTTATTTTTTAATAAATATAACCAAGTTGTGCGAGAAAAATCATCTATGAATAAAACAAAATATTTGTATCCATTAAATGAATTAATAGGGGCCGGTCCCCATACATCCGAATGAATTAATTCAAAAGGTTTTTCACTCTTACAACTTGAAGAATAAAATGGTAATCTAGTGTGTTTTCCTAACTTGCACACTTCACAATTACTACAATCTAATTTAGAAAAATCAAAAATACATTTTAGTATTTTATCGGAAGGATGCCCAATTCTTCTATGCCAAAGAGTTCCTAAATCTTCTTGTCTCTTGACACTAAAATTAGTTTTGTCATGATTTAAATTATAGAGTCCATTTTGTAAAACACCTTCACCAATCACCTTCTTGGTTATCCATTCCTGAAAAATCACATTTTTTGATGAAAAAATGACTTCGCAATTTAATTCATTTGTGATTTTACTAATGGATAACAAATTGGATGAGCAATTTTCAACATACAAGACATTTGGTAGTTCCTTGGAAAAAATACTAATTGTACCTATTCCTCCAATTTTCATTTTTTCACCGTTGGCAACAATTACAAATTCTTTGGTCTTGCATTCTTTAAAATTGTTCAACAATTTTTTATTTCCTGTCATGTGGTCAGTCGCACCAGAATCTAGAATCCAATTTTGAATTTCAGAATTGAAAATTAAATTGAATGCAATACCAGAGTTTTTGAGACTGTTTTGCTGAAGCGGCACAGAGAGCTGCTGCACTGGTTGCCGCATTTGATCCGGATCCGAACCGCCTCTTGAGTCGGTTTGGTCTAACCCCATTCGATCGCTGGAGACCCCTTCCTCATTTGGTTCACTCGGACCCGCTTTCTCTCTTTGAGCTCCGAAACCCTTCTTCTCCCCTCTTCTGTCATCGCGATACTCCCCCTTTCTTGTACCACCGAAGCCACCTTTCTCTCGGACTGGGCGGAGGTGGGGATGGAGGAACCAGCAACCGTCCCGTTTGTGACCCGCGCGGTTGCAGTGGTCACAGCGGTCGGTGCTAGGAGCTCCTCTCCCCTTGCTGCCATCTCTAAGGTTTTGGAAGGGTTGAGCGATGAAAGCTTTGTTCTCTGAGACTTGCGTGTTTTGGGGATTCATCAGCAATCTTCTCGATTCTTCCCTTTCTATGGTTGCAACGATTTCATCAAAAGAGGGTAGCTCGGTTGAGAGAAGGATTTGGGAGCGAACAGCTTCGTAGCTCGAATCCAGTGAGCCCAGATAAGTAAACACTAAATCTTGATCGGCTCTTTTTTGTATCTCTTCTGGATTTGTTGTTGGAGGGAGGTAGATTTTGAGCTCCTCCCATTTTGTTGTGATTTCTGTCACGAGTTGTGTGTTGGTTTTGTTGCCTCCTTGTTTGATTTGGGCTAGTTCTTGCTTGAGGCTGAAAATATGGGCGAAATTGTGCTGTTGGCCGTATCTCTTTTTTGCTGTATCCCATACTTCCTTTGATGAGTTGAGATACATGAAAAATTGGGAAATTTGGGGTTCCATTGTATTTATCAACCACGACATGATCATGTGATCAGTCGATTGCCACTCTTCTATTTTTGTGTTTTCTTCGTCGGTTGGTTCCAGTCTTTTTGCTGGTTCGGGTTTTTTCTTTGTCCCAGTGACAAAGGTCATTTTTCCTCTGCCACTGAGTGCTAACATGACCGATCTCGACCATGGGATGTAGTTTCTACTCCCAGAGAGTATTATGGCTGTCAATTTTGCATTGTCGGATTGTTGTGACATTGTTTCTGGTTTTTTGTTGATACTGGTATTGTTTACCAGTTTTCTGGTTTTTTGTGAGATTGGGTTTTTGTTGGCTCAGTGGCTCTGTGACCCTCTCTGTTTGTTTACTGGTATGAACTCAGCTCTGATACCATGTTAAATTTGTGCGGAAAATGAAGTATGATGATTTGAATCTTTGTTATTGCAAATCTGAATTTTGTTGATGTACAGTGGCTGTTTTATAGCCGAAAAGAAAGGAGAAAAATAACGGTCAATAATTTTACCGTTTGCTATCTAATTCTAACGGGTGCCTATAATTTCTAAAAAAGGAAAAAGATTGAGTAGCTTTATTCTAAATATAGTAGCTCTCTTTTTTCTAAAAACAAGCCAATGATGAGATTAAATCCTAATTGGATTCTGAGGCTTGATTAGTCCCTAATCTTCTTGATTCTCAACAACGTAGAACTTGTCTATCGGCTAGCAGCAATAAATACTATTCTCGAACAATAAGAACTGATCTTTCAAATGCATTAATAACACTTATATAGTATGATTTCTTAAGCTGGTCGATGCATGATAATCATCACTCTAATAACACTTGTACTGTTGCATTTTAATTTGTTCTTTCTAATTGTCACTCGATATATATTATTTTACATTTTTATGTATGTAGCATCCATGAAAAATAAAAAGACACTGGAGTCTAAAATAAAGGAAGTGGAGTTGGGTATAATTATTTTTTTTGCGGATCGAACTTTCAAATTAGCTATTCAACCCGCCCCACAATATCTGAAGTTGAAACTTATTGCTGGTTTGATGCAGTCTTGACCATAAAAATTAATTATATATTCTGGCAGTTCAAAAAAATAAGTGATCGACAACATCTCAAATTTCATATGATCAAGTCGCTGATTACTCAGACACCGGCCTAGCGAACCTGGGCGCATCTTGAATGTTACATAAAATGTTAACTAGCGTGTAGCTATAGATCTTTTTTGTCAATTTGTTTGTGAATTATGATGTCTAAAACTTCCAATTGCACAAGTCAGACTAAAACAAAAGAAGAATAGAGAATTTGTTAAAAATATTTTAACTATAAAACCTTGAAAATACCATCTCAAATCAAGAAAAAGAAATTTTTAGATATTAAGAAAATATTTATAAACACGCATGTTAACATTATTGATTGGTAGCTATCAATTTTTATATATATTTTTAATATTTCTCGATATTGTATTCTATCATGTTAAATATGAATTGTACAAATTTCAAATAATTTAATTAATGATGAAACTTGTATCAAATTCCTTATTTTGATGTATACTATATCGGTACAATATATAATACGTGCACGTGTATATATAGAGGGTCCGTTTACTATCCTATTACTAGAATTCCAGCCTAAGTTACATGATTCTATGAACCGTTGGGTCCGTCCTATGATTCGTGCAGATCAGAGCGGCGGAAAAAATGAACCTGTAGACTCCTAAGTACTTGACTGAGTACAATGAGCTCCAATGAACTTCCAACTGAGCGATTGAGATTCAGTGCCTATATAGACATAGGAGGTCTATTTTTGAGATCTGAATTAAAAAGAAAAAAAATCGCTCTCAATCCCGCTTCTTTCCTCATTTGCCTTCAGTTGAATTCAGATCACCTTAGGTAACTCAAACTTTGAGTTTGAATCTGGACTATCTGTTGAAGTTTATGAGACAGAATGAGATCTGAGGAGAGAAATTTCTTATTGAATATTTTTTCTTATGTTCTAACTTTACAACATTCTTGTGCTCTATTTATACAAGGAGTTATAACGGCTCATTATTGTACCGTTGGTACTGTACAGTATTGGTACTGTTCCTAGTCTAACTTATAACTCTAATTTAATTGATCAATGATGGATTGCTGAGATCAATTCTTCACTATTCAATTCTTATTTTCAACACTCCCCCTCAAGCTAGGAAGGTATATGTCATACAATCCTAGCTTGCTAGTGATAGTCTCAAAATGCATCGGGTCCAAGCCTTTGGTAAAAATATCTGCTAGTTGTTCTTTGCTACATACAAATGGTGTCTCTATTTCCTTAGCTTGGACTTTCTCTCTAATAAAGTGACAATTCACTTCTATGTGTTTCGTTCTCTCATGAAACACCGGATTCGATGCAATATGTCGAGCGGAATTATTATCGCAATACATCTTCATAGGTTGATCAATTTTGACGCCCATATCTCTAAGTAGTTGTTTGATCCATATTAATTCACTTGCGGTGGATGCCATAGCCCGATACTCCGCCTTCGCACTTGATCGAGCCACGACATTTTGTTTCTTTCTTTTCCATGTGACTATATTCTTGCCTACAAATGTACAAAAGACGGTGGTGGATTTTCTATCAAAGCTACCGGCCCAATTTGCATCGGAATAGCCACATATTTCGTTAGAATTATTGTTCATCATTTTTATGCCCTTTCCGGGGTTCTTTTTTAAATACCTCAATATTCTATTTACGGCCTCCAAATGGGGTGTTCTTGGAAAATGCATAAACTTACTAATTTGGCTTACCGAAAAAGAAATATCCGGACGGGTTACAGTAAGATAAATTAATTTTCCTACGAGTCTTTGAAATTGGCTTATGTCTTCTAAAGGTTCACCATTCTCGGTATTTAATTTATATTTGGTGTCAATTGGTGTAGAGGCCAGTTTACAACCTAGTTTACCAGTTTCTTTTAGCAAGTCTAAAGTATATTTTCGTTGTGAAATAAGAGGCCCTTATTTGAAAAAACTACTTGTATTTTAGAAAAATATTTTAAATATCTTAGATCTTTAATGTCAAATTTGTTTTTTAATTGGGATTTAATTTTTATAATCTCCTCTAAATTGTTTCCGGTGATTATTAAGTCATCAACATATACCAATACAAGGGTTATATTTTTTCCTTCACTTTTGGTAAATAAGGAGTGGTCGGCACTACTAATTTTAAAATTACATAAATTTAAATATGAGCTAAGTTTGTCATACCATGCCCGAGGAGATTGCTTCAATCCATAGATTGACTTATTTAACCTACAAACTATATTAGAAATATTTTTCATTTTATGGCCCGGTGGTAGTGTCATATACACCTCCTCTTCAAGTGTTCCTTGAAGAAAAATATTTTTTACATCCATTTGGTATAAGTTCCAACCATTGTTTACCGCAATAGAAAATAAAATTCTAACGGTATTTATTTTTGCCACCGATGCAAATGTTTCATTATAATTTATACCATATGTTTGAGTGTATCATTTGACCACTAATCTCGCTTTGTACCGTTCTATGGAACCATCACTATTGAACTTGGTTTTATATACCCATTTATATCCAACGGGTTTTTTATTTTTTGGTAATGGAACAATTACCCAAGTATTATTTTTTTCAAGAGCCTTTAATTCTTCTTCCATGGCCTTGCACCATACCGGGTTGGTTATAGCCTCTTTATAATTACTTGGCTCAATTTCTTTTTCAATAGAGGTAAGAAATGCATGATAATTAGGTGAAATATTTTCATATGATATAAAATCTTGTATGGAATATTGTACCGTATAAGTTATGTAGTCTCTAAGTTTGGTAGATGGTTGGCGAACTCTAATGGACCTTCGTACCATAGTATTTTTCTTCTTCCTCGTTATTATCATTATTATTATTAATATTATTATTATTATTATTTATTTTTTCCTCATCATTATTTGGCTCAATTTCATAATCTACATTTGGTATGGAGTCTAGATCACATAAATAAGGTATTATTGGTCTTACTTGGTTGTTCTCATGTGTATCTTTGGTAATTTCATTTTTTTTTTAAATATGCTTCATCTTCACAAAACATAACATCTCTCGATATAAAAACTTTTTTATTAATTAGATCATAACATTTATAACGCTTTTTTGAAGATGAATATCCTAAAAAAATAGCTTTTGTTGACATATAGTCAAATTTGTCGTTCCTTTTAATATGAACAAAACATACACAACCAAAAACTCTCAAATAATCGAGATTTTTCGTTGATAAAGAATTTCTATGGGACTTTTATTTTTTAAAACGACACTAGGTAGCCTATTTATTAGATGAGTAGCACAAAGGATGGCATCCGACCAATATTTTTTTGGAACATTGTTTTGAAATAATAATGAACGTGTCATTTCTAATAAATGTCTATTTTTTCTTTCCGATACTCCATTTTGTTCGGGAGTATTAATGCATGTTGTTTGGTGTATAATTTTTTTTTCTTTAAAAAGAGTTGTAAAATTTTTATTTATAAATTCCGTTTCATTATCCGATCTAAATATTTTAAGTTTGACATTAAATTGATTTTCTATGAGACATAGAAATTCTTTAAAATAATTAAAAACTTCATCTTTAGATTTAAGTAAATATAACAATGTAGCTTTTGAGAAATCATCAATAAATATAACAAAATACTTAAATCCATTATAAGAAATAATTGGGGCCGGACCCCATACATCGGAGTGGACTAAATCAAACGAAGCTTCACTTCTACTATTAGAAAGTGAAAAAGGAAGTCTCGTTTGTTTTGCCATTTTACAAACATCACAATTAGTACAATTGTTTTTTTGGAAAATTTAAGATGCAATTTAAAACTTTGTCGGAGGGATGCCCAAGTATTTTGTGCCATCTATCATAATTAATTGAGCTTGCCGAAGCACAAAAGTTTAATTCTTGTAAATTCAATAGATAGTGTCCAATTTTGAGAAAACCTTCACCAATCTTCTCCCTGGTTACCCGGTCCTAAAATACAACATTTTTACAAGAGAAGATTGCTTCACAATTAAATTCTTGAGTTAATTTTCTAACCGAAAGTAGGTTAATAGGAAAAGTTTTAAAAATAAAACATCACTAATTTTTTTATTACACAAAATAATTTCACCTATACAATTTTTTTTTTCTTTCATACCATTGGCAACTACCACATATTGGTCATTTTTTTGGCAATTTTAGATTGGTAAGAAATTTTTCATTTCCAAACATGTGATCGGTTGCATCACTATCAATAATTATTTAGTCAATTAAATTAAAAAATTTAGAGTTAGATACAATACCACAAGAGCTTTGAACTTGATTTTGATTTGAAATCAGCACAGAGAGCTGCTGGATAAGTTGTTGCATTTGATCAGCTGACCCATTTGACCCATTTGTGACTGAATAATCTCATAGCTTGTATCAAGGCCCGCGAGGTACGAGAAAATTCGATCCTCCTCTTTTCTTTTTTTGAGCTCCTTTGGGTCGGTTGTGAAAATGGCCGATAAACATCGAGTTCATCGTATTTCTTCTTTAAAGAGGCAAGATACTCTAAATAGGTTTTAGTTCCATTTTTTTCTTGCTGAATTTCAAGTTGCAAACGATAAACATGGGAATGATTTTTTTGCTGCCCATAAAAGGATTGAATTTCGTCCCATAGCTATTTTGATGTGTTGCAATTTTGGAGAAATAGATCATGAACTTGTTATTACATTGATCCATATAAAAGAGACATTACATAGTAATCCTCTTTTTGCCATTTTCGGATTTGGATTTTCTCTGCCTCAGTTATTCTCTCTGGATTGGCTGGTACTGGTTTTTTGTTTTCTCCTGTGATGAAATCAATTTTGTCTCTACCACTAAGGGTAAGTGAGACTGATTTGGCCCATGAAATGTAATTCGCACCATTTAGCAATTGTGGTGAGAGTTTCGATGGGTTGGTAGCCTCGTGAGATTGCTGCCCCCATTGATCCATTCTTGCACTGCTTATGGTTTTGCTTGAGAATTTATCGGAAGCTTTATCGGGTTATTGGATTTTTTAAGTTATCAGAATCGAGCTTGAAGCTCTGATACCATGTTGAGATTTATGAGACAGAATGAGATCTGAGGAGAGAAATTTCTTATTGAATATTTTATCTTATGTTCTAACTTTACAACATTCCTATGCTCTATTTATACAAGAAGTTATAACGGCTCTTTATTGTACCGTTGGTACAGAACAGTATTGATATTGTTCCTAGTCTAACTTATATAACTAATTTAATTGATATTCAATCCTTATTTTCAACACTGTCCGATCAGAATCCGCACGAATTAAAGGGGCCGTGAATTCTAACATGTCCTAGATTGGACCGGATTATGATCGGACAGACCGAATCCATACTCAAATTTTGAGTTACCTTGTACCTGATGGATGATAGTCATAATTAGAACGAAATTCGAACAGAAAGCAAGGAATCGAGCCAAATTCAGAGAAATTGAAAGAACATGATACGCATAGGCCAATTTGAGAGTTGAAAACACAAAATCTAATTCAATAGCATGATCTAACTGATTAGAAATCACTGCGTATTTATAAGCGAAACTGATAAGAAAAGAACATTTTCTAATTCTACCGGATCTTGAGAATGAATCGCAAGCTGCTCTGCGTATCTTCCCCTGTTCGTGCACCTCACTGTTAGCTCCCTTTCCGCCAGGTGGGACCGTTCTGCAGGGATTCAAGCTCCTAACGTCCTTGGTCACAGCATTCATTGCGAGTCCCTTTAGTAGCGATTCTATTTTAATTGAATGCCTGACCGAACCTTGCTCGCTTCGCCTCTTTTCCTTTCTTTCCCAACTCGACCTTTGACTGATTAATTTTGGCCGACGGCTACCCCAAATCACGATCAGATCATGACACGTTCCTTATGGCGATGAAACTCTGACCCGCGCCATGGCTCCTTGATTACTGGTACGCCGTTCATTGCTTAATTTTTCTTTTTCAAATTTGTCAGATTTTGATTTACTGGTAGGCCGTTCCTTATGCACAAGTTAGTAATTTGTACTTAGACCAAGAGCAGTTCAAAATTTGACCTATAACTGTAAGTGACTATCAAGAATAGTTAAGAAAAAGCACAATACAGTGGATGTCAACAGAACAGTATGTGTACTGTGATTTTAAAATGAAATTCAAATTTAAAATCATAATTAAGTAACAAAATTCAAAAGTTAATCTTTCACATGAAATATCTTTGCAGATTAGATCATAGAAGGCAAAATCGGCCGTTCCGGATCGGGATCGGACGGTACCGATCCGATTTCAGACCGATTTACGCGGTTATTGAAGATTTCATCAAATTTCAGCCGTTCCGGCATCATTCCGGTCAAATTTCACCCGTTCCGGTCTTATTTCAGCCAAATTTCACCCGTTTCGGACCAAAATAGACCGATTCCACCGAAACGGCCGAAACGCGAATTAACCAAACTCAAAAAAACTTTTTTTGCGGTCTCTGTGATTCGAACTCGCGCCCTTCAGCATGGCAACCAAACACAACTCCACCACACCACACAATCTTTCTTGTTTAAAACTACAACTCATTTCTATATATCCATTCAATTTGTACCTCCATAAGGTCACGGATTAACTGTAAAAAGGTCACGTATGTCAGGGTTGTGTTAGTTCTTATTAACCAAACTCAAAAATCTTTCTTGTATTAATGAACTAACAAGACGTCAAAATGTTAGTTCTTATGATGAGATGTCGAGTATGTCAGGGTTTAGTGGGGGGTATAATCAGCCACCATATGCATATGGATATGAAGATATTAACCTTCATTTGGGTCTACAATGTCTTCTTTTTTTGGTTCGGGGCAACAATACCCTCATTTCTATCATAATACAGACGATGATGAAGTGATCCAGCCAGCACGACATAGTTTCTGGGAGTGAAAGAGTGTGTTTTTAGTTGTAAGACTTGTATTATATTGTATTAGTAGATTATTTGATTGTAATAATTTTTCTAAATTTTTTTATCAATTTTTTTCTATTTTTTTAGTATAAAACAAGCTTCTCCCAAAAAAGTCCGATTTTCCGATCCGATTCGGCCGATCCCGACCAATTTTTCCGATCCGGATCGGGATCGCTCAGTGCCGATCCCGATCCCGATACTGATTTTTCCTTCTATGGATTAGATAGCTCAAACCTTTTGCAACTGGCCAGGCCATATGGTACAAGAAATGAGTAAGGGCAACTGATAGGTTTGCTATTGTTGGTTTATATTGATATTTAAGGGCTGTAGTAGATAACCATGACATTGAGACCAAATAATAAACTAAGCCAGTGTGATCGCCTCAATCCAGAAGCGAAGACAGTAAGTATTAATTGTCAGATATTTTTGGCTTATTGAAACATTTATCCTTTCATACGAACATGCCCAAGAGGCAGGGCTTTATTATTGACAATAACATATTACACACTAAATTTGAATTGTAAACAATTCATTACATATCATATTATGAGAAATTTTTAGCAGACTGATATGTTGAAGATGGATTAGTTGTTATTCGAGAACTGAGCCTGGAGCCAGTCAACAGTCTTCTTATCAAGTTGGAATGCCTTGGCTAACACATCATCAGAAATAGGTAGGTTTGCCCCGAAGACTGCCTTTGCGATAGTGATCAAGCCTGGGTTTTGGCTACTCAGACCCGCAAATGCAACAGCAGGGACATTTCCAATATTGAATTGGAAATGGATGAGTCCCTTGGGAAAAACAAACGCATCACCCTTGTTCAACACCTTGGAAAAGAGCTTGAAGTCCGGGGCTGACGTCACAAAACCGACATAGAGAGTGCCCTCCATGACGGTGAGCACTTCAGTTGCTCTTGGGTGGGTGTGTGGTGGGTTGAGGCCGCCGTTGGGTGCAAAGTCAAGACGAGCAATTGAAATTCCCAGGGTGTTGAGTCCGGCAATCTTTTGGACATTGACTAGGGTGACGTTTGACCCGGGATTCTTACTTGTGTCGCCAGCCTTGTCGAGGCCTGAGAAGAAGAAGTCTTCTGGTTTCGCATCAGCTGGGTTCTTGCAAACTAAACCGTTCACAAATACTGTAGAGCAATCGTCAGCAACACAGAAATCTTGAAGTGGGCTGGGGTCAGAAGCAAATGCTTGAGATGAGACCAAGGCAAGCAAAGTGAAGAGAAAAAGTTTACTGGAAGCCATTTCTTTCAAGTATCTAAACTTGTGTTAGCTTGTGATTTATGTAGGCAAATTGCAAATGGGTATTTGGTTATACAAGGACCAATGCTTGTATAGGTATTTATAGTAGTGGGTGCTTGAAGACTTCCTCACGGTTTGGAAATAAAATAATTGAAGCATTTGGCTAATTTGTCCAGGTTTGAAATGTTCTCTGTAAATTGGTCAAGGGCTAAATTTTTATCTTAGTATACTTTGGCCTATTATATCATAAATGGGAGATGATGTGGTCAATTAAAAATGTAGACAACTTCAACCTGAGTTATTTCCTCCCTCTAATAAACAATGTGTTTTCAAATAGATGGTCCCGTTCTTTCGAATGAAGCAATCACCTATTTAATTTTTTTCTGGGACCCTACCGTGTACAAGTCAAACATGTAAGACGTGGAAAAGTTGGTGCAGTACGTAGAACTTGTGTTAGCTTGTTTGATTTGTGTAGGCAAATTGCAAATTGCTATTTGGTTATACAATGTTCAAACCTTGTATGCTATTTTGGGGACATGAATGGGGCTTTGGTATTCTAAAAACCAGGTTTGAGGTATTATATACATATGCAGAAAACAAAGCTGTCAACTTGTGTGATGCTATACAAGATATGGGGAGGGACCGTTTAGTAAATAACCAATTATCAGAGATGGCACAAACACAATATATTACACACCTTGCAAGGGGAGTTGCAGGCCTTGCACTTGGATACCAGTATCCAGGACGGTATTAGCTGGAAATGGGACTCTACTGGGATTTTCTCAGTAAAGACGGCATATTTCGCAATGAAAGACTTCCCCCGTATTGCAAACAATTATCATTGAATCTGGTCTATTAAGGCACCTCCTAGATTCAAGGTTTTTGGATGGCTGGCAACATTAAATAGAATTTTAACGCTGGACAATTTGAGAAGGAGGGGCTGGCAGTTGGCGAATAGGTGTGTATTGTGCAAAGCGGATTCCGAGATAGTTTCACACATGCTGGATCAGTGCCCGTTCAGTACAGAGTTGTATCAAAGAATAGAGGCTGTTTTTCATACAAGACGGCCATCAATGACAGCATTGCTAAGCACGACAAATACTGACGATGAGAGATCCTTGTCCCTAATAGCACAGTTCGTCGTTTGGAGAGAACGATGTGCGAGAATCTTCAGAGACTCAACTGCTACAGTGGATGAGCTGATGGAGCAAGTGACAGTTCAATATAGATATTCACAGATGAAAACTTAGTGACCTGCACTCTGGAAAAGATACAGGGACTGATTTGCATTTCCTCAGTTCTGTCATCTGGAAACCATTGTTTTTATTTTGTATTTTTCTTTTTTTCTTCTTTACTTTCATATTTTTAGTTTGCTATTTTAGTTTTAAGCTCATTACCATGAGCTGTCTTGTATTTTATTTCTCTTTGTTACAAACCTTATGTAACCCTTTACCTTCAATCAAATGAGAGCTTGACTCTTATTTTTCCTAAAAAAAACCCAATGGGTGCTTGAAGAGTTCCTCGTGGTTTGAAAATAAAAGTAATTAAGTACTCAAGCTTTTGGCGAATTTGTCCTGCTTTGAAATGTTATCTGTGAATTAGTCAAGGACTAAAGTTTTTATCTTAGTATACATTGGCCTATTAAAAGGGAGATGATGGAATGGGTCAAAGATGAAGACAATTAAGTTCAATTAAAAACGCAGACAACTTCAATCATAGGTATATACTCTAATTAACAAAGTGTTTTCAAATAGATGGTCTCGCTCTATCGGATGAAGCAATATGTTTTCGATTAAAGATGGTGACAACTTCACATCTGTTGCTTTGCTGAGACCTTACCGTGTAGAAATCAAACATGTATGCCGTAGAAAAGTGCGTTGATGCAGCACCACAACAACAAAGTAGGCACTTATCGCGAGAGTATTCCGTCGCGAAAAGAAAAAGCACAGTTATGACGGTACTCCATCGCAAAAAGTCACTTTTTACCCTCACAAAAAGTCACTTATTCTTGTTGTGCACGTAGAACTTGTCAATCTGTTAGCAATTGTTATCTTTTTATTGGTTCCAATCAAGCACAGACAGTACATTACATATTTTTTAGTTACTTAAAATTGCATTATATATATACTAGTGTTGTGTCTGTGGGTTGCATATTTTAAAAGAAAAAAAAATACTTATGAGTTATTTTGAGAAACTGTTTTTTTATATTTTACTTCTCAATAAAAGAAGCAATATTTTTAAATTCATGTGTATTTTTTTAATAAAAATTATAGATCATCAAATTTATAATTGTAAATGCATTATGACCATTCGTCTGCTTCTTAAATACTAAAAAATCCTCAAATATTTTGAACCACCGATTTTGATACAGAAAGCAATGTTGTTGTATTTTTAATTAAAGAAGCAATATTTTGAAACCCAAGAGTATTTTTTGTTATTCTCTTTTCTTAGAAAGTTTGATAGTGGATATATACACATATATATTCTATTCCTTATTAGATGGAATTATATGTACTGAAGGAGATCAAAAAAAAAGTAAGACATTAATCTTGTCGTATGTTCCATTTTCTTAGCCATTTAAAAAAGTAAGATATCAATTTTAATTATGACTAAATTGTGTGCAGTATGTGTAACGAGTATGTGTTAAAATAAATTTAAACTTCTACACGTAAAAAAGTTCCAAAAAGATGCATTGAATCAAAAAGAGACAGACTATGTAATTGGAGGGCTGATATTCAATCCGAAATTTCATCTATTAATCATAGTTGTTGGTGGATGAGAACATCTACGTGCTTAATATAAGAATGGAGATACAAGGGCCCTTTTTTAGATAATTGAGGAATAATGTGGTCGCCTTTCAGTTTCAGGATGGGCTACGCAATGAAACAAGAATATGTCTTCTTTCTAGATGAAGTGGATTCAAAATCTATTGCTACTCCCTATTCTTTTTCTCATGAGAAAATTAATTTGAATCCACAAAAATCATTCTAGTAATGTCGACCAAGGCAACAGCACCACTCGGCCTTATATGCACATTCTGGTTTATAATTTGGTTACCAGTTCGGAATTTCGGAGGAATTCACATGTAAATCTGTTAGCATTAGTATTAGAATATATGCCACCATTTAATAATATGGATGCTTTCCATAACAATTTCTCTGCATGCAGCCCTTATAATTTCGACGGATTTATAACCTTAAATTTAGGTCTTAGTAGGCCCATATTTTACGTCTCGCACGTTTTTTATTTACTCGCACTTTTTTTGCCTTGATGCAATATGGCGGGAGAGGAGTAACAATGTGTTTCATTCTGACAACTCCTCAGCTCAAAGGGTTTTGGCTGGGGCCTGCCTGGGGATGTGGGACCGGCTCATAGCTACGAAGTACGAACATGGCAAGCTGATCATGTGAACTCAAATAAAAATAAGAGTACGAACATGGCAAGCTGATCATAGCTACGTACGAAGTACCAAAATAGTACTAAACTTCTCTGTGAACTTAACTTTAAAATCTATCGGATTGACTTTAAATGACGAATCTGAACCGTTGAAACCCGTCACCTTACGAGTGATGATTCTGCATGTGAAAATTTAAAATTTTTAAATTAATTTTGTATAGAGTCAAGTGGTAAAAAAACATTCAAAAAATGAATGTATTTGACTTGATACTAAATTAATTCGAAAGCTTAGATTTTTTGCATGTAGACGCATCACTCGTAAGGTAGATGGGTTTCAACGTTTAGATTCGTTATTTGAAAATAATCCGATAAATTTTTAGAGTTGAGTTGACAAGTAAACTTAAGAACACTCACTACTCATAAAATAATATGTGTATTGGTATGAGGTATGTATTCAATAAGTATAGTGCGGCGCGCATAGAATGTATCGGAACACCATCTTCGCAATATGTTTATAAATTGAGGAATATTTGTTGATTTGCTCATAAAAATGTTTTATAATATCTATTTTCTCTTCAAAACATTAAAATTTTGACGAGAACCAATCCGAGTCGGACTCGGATTCGGGTTCATACTCTCTTTGAGAAGCGCACAGAAGGACCTTACTTTGAGGATTGACCATTTACATTTTCTAGAATTATTAATAGTTGTTTACATTTCCTAGATAGTCCTTTTATGTTTGCTTCTTTCTATGTTTACATTTCCTAAGTAGTCATTTATGCTTGTTTATTTCTCTGTTGCAAATTAATTACTCCTTGTGGCCTATAAAAGAAGAGTTTTTGTAAGAGAAAATCACTTTTTGGATATCAATATATTTTCAGAGAGAGATTTATTCTCGCTTTTGCTATTTAGCACCATTTGTTTCTAATTCCACTAAATCGTTTTCGAGACATGTCACTAGCGGAGTCGAGATTCGGGATCGAGATTGCGTCAAGTGGTCTCAGAGCAAGTTCAACAACCACCTTCGCGCCTGCGTGCAGTTGTATCCCCGACAACCACCCAGTTCGACAACCATCCTCATCAACCGTTCTACTCAACAATGGCCGACCCAAACCTTATCGCCATCCTTGAACGGATGCAACATAACCAAATAGCACTACTCGAGCGAATGGACAACAATCAAACCCAGCTTATCACCACCCTCATTGAACAATTAAACCTGAACAACAACTGAGAAGAAGAAAGGCCACAAAATCGAGACCAAAATCCTCCGATTCATGAGAGGGACCGAAATTGGGACGGTGGTCTTTGAGTAGAGATTTCAGATTTTTTGGGAAGTCTTAAACCCGAGGAATTTCTCGATTGGACCAACACCGTGGAAGAGGTCTTCGAATTGAAGGATGTTCCCCCCGAAAAACACATGCCATTAGGGACAATTCGTTTCCGAAAACAGCCCGCAGCATGGTGACAAAACTTCAAATACCGTCGCTATCCCTCTGAATGACTGGAATGAGCTCAAGCGTGAGATGAACCACGAATTCATGCCGCTCAACTATCCCTCTGAATGTTCAGATTGTAACTATGAAGGATCAGCAAATGTAATCAACATGGAAATGATAACAGCAGAATGTAACTTAATTTGAGACAATCATTTCATAGTTTGAGATATACAAAATTATAACATTATCTTTAACTTGAGTTATAGATATACAAAAAATTGTTATATTGTAATCTCGCAGTTAGCTGTTCATAATGAAGCAAATACTGAATATGAGACAATCATTTCATTGTAACTCATGGCTATAGCATGAACTCTTACCCTCTGAATGTTCAGATCTATTGTTCTGATACCATGTTGATTTTGTGAGATCTGAGGAGGAATCGTATTTTGAGAAAAGTACACGGAAATTATTTGATTGTATATCTTGTGTTATATGTTACAATTTTTCTAGAGCTATTTATAATACAAGTTCTTAAAGAGCCATTGAAAATTCTAACGTTACTATTCCTATTTATGGTAATCTCTGGTACCAATGTACCAACTATTCTATTTCAATTTTGACACTTGAACTAATCCTAGCCCTTGATCTTTGATCTATGATGATAATAAAATCTGAGATCAATCCTCTATATTTTTAACAGTTTTGTTGATGAAAAGATTAGGATCAATAGTCCAAAACCAAATACAAGAGTTTGTGTTGAACTGTGATTTGAAGACCAAAAGAAAAACGAAAAAAAGTCGGTTTATGAGCTCAATTCTATCGAAGTCTCGAACATTCATTCCATCATAAATTCCTTAAAACTTTTTTTTAATGAAGATGTATACTTGTCTGATGAAAAGGTGAAAAAAAATTTAGCTAATGCGAGACAACAAAGTCCTAACTCAGGAAGTCCTATTGAGTCGGGGTTGCACGGTCCAACAAGGTTGCCAATTTTGTGGGTGGGTGAAAGTTTGAAACTTCAAATTAGGTTTAAAATTAGAAGTTAGAGCATTGTAATTTGTAAATTGGAATCAATTAGGGCTAAATTTGTACCCAATTAGCTAATGGGATTGAACCAGATTCCGGCGCCCCCCCCCCCCCCCCCCCCCCCCCATGAAAAATCCTTCATCTGCCCCTTAGAACAGGTACATCAAAACGATGAAATCAAACCAGTATCCTTGGATTATTTATTATAAACATATCTACTATTTCAAATTTAGGTAGTATTGTTTGAACTGGAAAACTCTACAAAGAAAATTTGCTCTCAGGCAAAATCTTTAACTGTAATGTCCTGCAATTTTAATTTGCGAGAATTTCAACATATTTGTTGCATGTCATCCATCTAACAGTACGTTATTAATGAAATTAGTCCTTTCGACTTTAGGATGGTAATTAGTGTGCATCCTAAAAGTTGGTTGATGTTCCTTGCTATATGACTGTAGGGATAGGTGTAGGTCCGATGCCCATCGGACCTAGTTTGGTTCCGATGGGCAGATCTACCGTAGGAGAACGGAGTAATTTGTGCGCACGAAACTTGAAACATACACGCATGGGGTTTAAAGCATTTCGCACGAATCTAAAAGAAAATCGATGGTGATTAAACCCGTCGAACCGAGGTAGGTCCGATGCCCATCGGACCTACTCTCAAGTCATGACTGTATCATTTGAAATTCTAACCAAAAGAATAACAACATAAAGATTGGTACCTTACTGGTACAGATTCGATACTGACGAGAGTGTTCCCCCCCTAACTAATTTTCTACCTCTCGCTAGATCCAGTTTTAACATTGGTGACGGTAATGCGCTCAGTGATCATATATAGAATTCTCACTGCACCTTCACAAAGAAGGCACGGCTTCTTCAGTAATGTTGTTCAGTGCTGGAAGGCTCCATTTTGTTTTTATAAAGGCTACCTCTCATGAACCGAGCAAGTATGATCGCCTCAAGTATTAATTGTAAGATACTTACGGCTTATTGAAATTTTTATCCACTCATGCATACATGCCCAAGAGACAGGGTTTTATTATTGATGACGATAATAGATTACACACTAAATTTGAATGGTAAACAATTCATTACATATCACGTTAGTAACAAATCTATACCAGATTATTTTGTAATTAATAAAAAAATTATTGCTTAGTTGCTATTGGAGAACTGAGCCTGGAGCCAGTCAACAGTCTTCTTATCAAGTTGGAAAGCCTTGGCTAGCACATCATCTGAAATAGGTGGATTTGACCCAAAAATTGCCTTTGCGACAGTGATCAAGCCAGGGTTTTGGCTACTCAGACCCGCAAATGCAACAGCAGGGACATTTCCAATGTTGAACTGGAAATGGATGAGTCCCTTGGGAAAAACAAACGCATCACCCTTGTTCAACACCTTGGAAAAGAGCTTGAAGTCGGGGGCTGACGTCACAAAACCGACATAGAGAGTGCCCTCCATGACGGTGAGCACTTCAGTTGCTCTGGGGTGGGTGTGTGGTGGGTTGAGGCCGCCGTTGGGTGCAAAGTCGAGACGAGCAATGGAAATTCCCAGGGTATTGAGTCCGGCAATTTTTTGGACATTGACTAGGGTGACGTTTGACCCAGGATTCTTACTTGTGTCGCCTGCCTTGTTGAGGCCTGAGAAGAAGAAGTCCTCGGGTTTTGCATCAGCTGGGTTCTTGCAAACTAAACCGTTCACAAATACTGTAGAGCTATTGTCAGCAACACAGAAATCTTGAAGTGGGCTGGGGTCAGAAGCAAATGCTTGAGAGGAGACCAAGGCAAGCAAAGTGAAGAGAAAAAGTTTACTGGAAGCCATTTCTTTCAAGTATCTAAACTGGTGTTAGCTTGTGATTTATGTAGGCAAATTGCAAATTGGTATTTGGTTATACAATGACCAAAGCTTGTATGGTTATTTATAGTAGTGGGTGCTTGAAAAGTTCCTCGCGATTTGGAAATAATAGAAGTGAACATTTGGCAAATTAGTCCAACTTTAAAATGTTCTCCGTGAATTGATCAAGGGCTAAAGTTTTATCTTACTATACTTTGGCCTATTAGATCGGAAGGGAGACGATGGGGTCAAAGAAAGATGTAGACAACTTCAATCTTAGGTACATGCTCTAATTAACGTAATATTTTAAATTAATGGCCATGCTCTTTCGGATGAATCATCACATACGTTGCTTTGCTGACACCTTCCCGTGTGCAAGTCAAACATGTACAGCTTAAAATAGTTGGTGCAATACGTAGAACTTGTCAATCTGTGTTAGCAGCACAACTATTTTATTTTGGTGCAGTACATTAGATTGCATTAAATACATATACAAGGCCCCCTTTTTAGATATTTGTGCAAAAATGTCGTCGCCTTTCAGGACCGATATTTTTATTAAAACCCCAAAAAAAAACAAATTATCAAATATGCTCCCACTCCAAAGTTATAATTATTTCTACCATAACCGTCCGTGGACTGGGCGGTCCACTTTTCACACCAGACCGCCCAGCTACTGGGCGGTTCACTTTTGAAACTTGACCGCCCAGGGGCTGGGCGGTCTTCTATTGTTTTTTTTTTTTATAAGAGTTTTATGTTTTAATTTGTTTGAATGTTTTATATTAAATTGTTGTAATGATTTGTTTGAATGTTTCATATTAAATTGTATGATATATATTTATTATTTGTTGACGATTATATTTTTATAATTGACGATTATTTTTATATGTTATGTAATTGTCTAGCTTTAATATAATTGATTAGTTTTATATTAAGTTTTGTTAATGTTTAAATGTTTCTAATTGGTAATCGAAATGGTAAGTCTAAACAACAAAAGTAGTAATCGAAATGGTAAGTCTAAACAACAAAAGTAGTAATCTAAATGGTAAGTCTAAAAATGAAACATAACAGTCCAAACACGAAATATAATAATCCAAACTAAAATACTAGAAACCTATCAAACTAAAAATAAAAAAAAACCCTAACAGCGATGACGAGGGCGAGGTCCGGAGAGGTCCAATCTCGCAGGTGCACGGCGCTCCCTCTGCGACGGCGGACGCCTCTGGTGAACCTCATCCACCTGCATGTCATCGTGTACGGCCTCGCGCGTCCATGGGTCCGCCCCCAGGTGTAATGCATGCTCCCCATGGATCCCCGCCTGTGTACGCAACACCCACGGATCGGCCTCCCAAGTAGGAGGATACGTGGCCGGAGGCGGTGTGCCAAATATAGCAGAGGCAAAGCCATCTGTGCCCCACTCCCACTGGCCTCGCCGTCGTGCTGTCTGGGCTCCATATACTGCGGTCGGTGGGGGCTAGCTGGCTCTCATCCGCCCTCATCTCCAGTGAGGTCATCCAATGAGAAAACGGCAGCGGCAGCGGCAGCGGCAGCGGCGGCAGCTTCATCCTGCATTTTAAAAAATGTTAAATTAGAGACATAGAAGTAACGAGTAAATTAATTAAATATTGAACTTTTGCTACCTCGGTATGCTGCACTGGAACTCCATGCTCGTTGTAGTACGTGTTCCACGCATTGTTGTTCAACACCCATTGGTGGATCGCCCAACCCGAGTCATCTTCTGCAGAAATGAAGATAAATTAATAAGAATGATCTTTTAGAGATACACTTAATAATGATCATTTGTATGACATATTATTACCTGCAGGAGGTGGCGGCATCTCCGCATCGTAGATAGGGTCTCCAGGCTGCTCCGGATCTGGTGATGGGGTCTTTATCTCGCGCCAATTGATGTCCTCTCCAGCATCGTGCAACATACCAACGAGGCGCCCGTCCCAGCCAGAGTCCTCCACGATCGGTGCACTGTGTTGGAGCATTTGACATCCTATCGCTCTCCAACTTTTTCTCGCCATGCACACCAAGCTGTGTGCCACTCCTCTAATAGCGGTCAAAATCTGCAGAAATGAAGTTTTATTATTATTATTGGAAGATGAATAAATAACTACAATTTTTAGAGCATGTCAGTTTCATTTAAACATACCGAACGAGTATGGATCGGGCCGAAAGGCAAGTAAGTCCTAGATCCGTCACCTATGAGTCTCCGTCGAAGAGCATCACCATAGTCCCCCTGTAGATAAACCGTCGGCATGCCCCATCTCTGGTACCATACTAAATATCGCAATCGCCAAGGCCCGACCGGCATAGGGGCATCTGGAGCTGGAGGCGGGGTCCATAAGTGATCCCCCGATGATGCAGCACGCTGGTAATGCTCCCAGAAACGCGTGCTCCAGTTGACTTTGGGCTTGTTGTGTTTAGTGCTGCAATATAAATTAATTAGCAACGTGTATGGCTGAACAAGTAATAAAATAGGCAAACAATAAGGCAGTGGGTAGTTACCTGTGCAGCTGGGTGGTCTGCTGCTCGCCCAACTCTGGAAAATCAGGGACATAGGCATCCAAGCCAAACTGACGGGGCACTCGATCAGGATAGTGATACTCAACTATCCAGAAGCATACGCACGGCCCCCGATAAAACGAGAGATGTCTCTGCTCTAATGTCAGCTGGCACAGAAGGCCCCGATCGTAGAACAGACGATAGGGGTACCAGGTGATGCTCGCCTCGTGAAGCATCTGGAGCTGACCTCGGACATACGAAATCCCCACGGTCCTCCCCCTGCCCGTGTCCTCGTATGTGTGGGGAGGAGCCCATATGGCACCGTACCCCGGACGTCTCTCGGGGTCATCTCCCGTCCATAACCCATGCTGAGCTGGAGGAACAGGCCGACACACCGGTATGTGCGACCAGGACCACTGCTGGAGTAGAAGAAGCGGTCCGGCAATCTGCTTGTTCGTCGTCTAAATTTTGGACATGCGGTGAACTTCTGGTAAATATGAAACCCTAATATTTGTAATAAAAAAATTAAAATATTTGTATAAACTTACCAGACAAGCATGACACAAGCCCCGGTATAAGTGGGCGAGCACGGCTCCACCCCAGTTCCACTTCGACGGCCGCTGAATGTCCCTCAGCAGAGAGAGGAACATAATCGGGACTGCGTCACCGCTGGAATCGACAAACATGACGCTGCCACATAAATCCATGACAAACGCCCTCACGTACCTGCAATGTAAATTAGAGACATAAATAACTACAATTTTTTTTGAATCCATAACATATTTTAATTTGCAACTGTTTGTGATTACCTCAGAACGGTCTGCTCGTCACGTGTCTCGGGGGTGATCCTACGCCGGTGGAAGTAACTGCGGAGTGCCGCAAGACTGATGCAGTATTTGGAATACCGGTACTCCTCCTCCTCCTCTCCTTTCTTCTTCTTCTTCTTCTTTTGCAAGTCCGTCGGAGCGGCCCCCAGCAGCTCCGGTATCATGTGCATCAGGTCCGGATCGTCTGAGACACCACCGATGGGGTCGCCATCTATCCGTAAACCCCACAAGGCGCTGACGTCGCCTAGTGTGACTGTCATCTCCCCAACCGGAAGGTGAAATGTATGCGTCTCCGGTCGCCATCTCTCCACTAGACCGCGAACGAGAGCCTGGTCAATATCGCAGTGAGTCATAGTGGCCAGCTGATACAACCCGAGATGCATGATGCACTGCTCCATCAACGGGTGACGGACGTATCGTATCTCGGGGGTGCGATGTCTCACTGTCAGCATCGTCGTGTCCTGCATTTTACAATGATTTCAATATAAACGTCTAATTAAATAATGCTATTTAAATTAGGAATACAAAACCAACGTACCTCCATAGATGCAAGTGAGACACGGTGCCTGACATGTGGGGTCCACAGAAGAGGACTAAATGTGTCAGGATGGTGAGGGGGATAATCTCCAAAGGGAGCATCTGCACCGGACGTCTCTGCACCGGATGCCTCTGCACCGGATGCCTCTGCACCGGATGCCTCTGCACCGGATGCCGCTGCACCGGATGCCTCAGCATCGTGATCATGTGAACTCTCCCCCGTCTCCAGAGGGGCATCCCATGCACGTCCCCGTCTAGTTCTGACCATACTACATTTCAATAAACATAAGATTTTATCTTATAAATCCTGATTTATAAACCCTAATTTAGGAATTCAACCACAATCTAACAATTCAACCTTAAACCGTAAACCCTAAATTAACAATTCAACCCTAAACCCTAATTTAACAATTCAACCCTAATTTAACAATTCAACATAATTTAAATAATTTAACCCTAAACCCTAATTTAACAATTCAACAATAATCTAACAATTCAACCCTAAACCCTAATTTAACAATTCAACCCTAAACCCTAATTTGATCCCTAAACCCTAATTTAACCCCTAAATCCTAATTTAACCCCTAAACCCTAAATTAACAATTCAACCCTAAACCCTAATTTAACAATTCAAACCTAATTTAACAATTCAACATAATTTAAACAATTCAACCCTAAATCCTAATTTAACAATTCAACCCTAATTTAAACAATTCAATCATAAACCCTAATTTAACAATTAAATCGCGACAGGAAAATCAACAACCCGCACACGATAATTAACAATTCAACCCTAATTTATAAACTTCAGTTTTGTCAACCCTAAATCCCTAAACTACAAACTCTAATACCGGAAACCCTAATTTTGAACAATTCAATTGTTTCGGGAAAATCAACAACCCGGACACGATAATTAACAATTCAATTCTACCAATCGTTCCAATGCCAATACAAGATACAAAATATAAATTAAAAAAATTATTTAGAAACTTACCCGAAAATAATCGGACTGTCGCCGATATGGCCGAAATTAGGGTTCGGGTGAGAGAGAGAGAGAGAGAGAGAGAGAGGAAGAGAGAGAGAGGAAGAGGGAGGAAGAGAGAGAGAGAGAATAGCAGAAGAGAGAGAGAGAGGAAGCTCTAGAGAGAGAGAGGAAGAGAGAGAGGAAGAGAGGGAGAGGGAGAGAGAGAGAGCTCTAGAGAGAGAGGAAGAGAGGGAGAGAGGGAGAGAGAGAGAGACTTCGGCTGGGGTGGTGGTTCGGGCGGCGACGCGGCGGGGCGGCGACACAGATGGAGGCAGAGACGAAAGAGAGAGAGATGGGGAGCGGTCTGCTCCCAGCGGACCGCCTATAAAAAAAAAAAAAATTCATAGTGGACCGCCCAGCCCCTGGGCGGTCAGGTTTGAAAAGTGGACCGCCCGGACGCTGGGCGGTCTGGTGGGAAAAGTGGACCGCCCAGCCCACGGGCGGTTAGGGTAGAAATAATTATAACTTTGGAGTGGGAGCAGATTTGATAATTTGTTTTCTTTGGGGGTTTTAATAAAATTATCGGCTTTCAGGATGGCCTATATGATGAAACAAGAAAATGTATTCTTTTCTAGATGAAATGAATTCAAAATTTATCGGTACTACCTCTTCTTTTTCTCATGAGAAAATTAATTTGAGTCCAGGAAATCTTTCTTGTGATATAGACAAATTAAGGCACAGCACCACTTGACCTTCTGCACAGTCAGGTTAATCATTTAGCTCTATTGCTGGACAATGCAGATGACCTCATAATTTATAAAATGTGCCTAAAGAAGTCACAAATAAATCTTCTTGCTTTTGCATTTAAAAATAGGACATGATTTAACAATATGGGCAACCTAAATAAATTTTCCTAAACTATAAGAAATCTCAATTCTCAATAATGAACATCCTTCGTAAGCACTGTTTTTTTTTTTTCGATGCATGGGCATGGATTTTAACTGTGAAAATATTTAACGATGGCCAACCATAAACGAAAGAAAATTGTTGCGTGTTTTTTAATGTAAGTGCACGAGTTTTGATGCATAAAAAATAATGAACTATGTATAAATTGAAATTTGTACATAATTGACTCTTTTATTGAATCTGTCAATTTGTATATAATTCACCCTTAATTTTGATTAGATAAATCGTTTAGAAACTTTCATGGACAAATTTTGGTACAACTGCATGCGGGCATGCGGCTACTATATCTAGATCTAGCCGTTAGTAATACTGATTACCAATGAAGGTTGAAAATTCCTTTTGTAAGCGGGCCTCACTTTATCGATGGACATATAAACAAAATATAGGCTTTAGTAGGCCCACATGTTGCACAAATTTTTTATTCTTAGTTGAGCCTTTTTGTTGGTGTTTAAAAGGTTTGAAGTTTGAACAGGCTTTTGGAGGATTTTTTTTAAAAACCATAATTAAAATAATTAAATTTAAATAAACAACATGATTGCACCCAGATTTACAAAAACCATCAATACCGAAATGCCAATTCGGTCCGATCGCATTTTTTTCCTCCGGACCGAATTGGCATTTCGGTCCCCCTCATTTTCACAACAAATCACGGCAAAGCCGTGTGGCCGACCGTGTGGTCCCTCTGGATTATTTTCACAACAAATCACACTTAAATTTATTTACACTAAATTTATTTACAATTTATTTACACTAACTTACTCTAAATTACTCTAATTACTTTAACTATTTATACAATTTATTTATACTACAATACACTAAAATACACTACAATCACTAAATAAATAACACTAAAATAAACTAATTTACACTACAATACACTATAATACACTAAATTTACACTACAATACACTAAAAAAAACTAATTTACCCTACATACAAACTAAACTAAATAATTCTACAAAAAAAATTAAAATTCGGATTTTTTTTTCAAATTAAAAATTCACACTACAATACATGAAATTACACTACAATACACTACAAAAAACTAATTTACTCTATAACTAAACTAAATAATTCTAGAAAAAAATTATAAAATTCGGATATTTTTTTCAAATAAAAAATTTAACCACATACCCAATGAAACTTGTAGATCTGAAGCTTTTCTTGTTCTTCTCTCAAAACTATACGCAAATATGTGATTACACAAAAAATGACGAAGATTTGAGGGGGTTAATTGAATTCATGCATTTACAATAGGCATTTACACTAAATATTAATTGCATTTACAATAGGCATTAATTGAATTCGACTATGCCATATTAACACTAAATATTAATATGGGACCGAGTTGCCATCTCGGTCCGGCCAAAATTTTCCTCCGGACCGAAATGCCAATTCGGTCCGGACTCTTCGTGGGATTTTCTGTGGCGTTGGCTGCGCAACAGGTGAAAATGAGGGGGGACCGAAATGCCAATTCGGTCCGGAGGAAAAAAATGCGATCGGACCGAATTGGCATTTCGGTATTGATGGTTTTTGTAAATCTGGGCGTTGTTTATTTAAATTTAATTATTTTAATTATGGTTTTTAAAAAAAATCCGCTTTTGGAGATCCTGACCACTTGTCTGGAGCAAACCGTTACAAAGCATTGCCTAAAGATAGCAAAAAGTTAATTTTAGTACCAAAATTGCATGAATCTACCTGATATTGATATTGTGGATTTCAATCGCACTATCAATAAAGTACACTTTATCCAACTATCATAGAATTTCCAAAAAAAAAAAAAAAGATGGTGGCAATGCTTCAAATGTGTTCCTAATAAAATATTGGGTTAATTTTAGGTATACCCTCACAAACTTCTCTAATTTCCTATATACCCTTCAACACTTAAATATATATCTAATTTGCCTCTAAACTCTTAAAACTCTTTTCTTTTTACCCATTACATAATAATTCTGAAATTAACCATGGTTAAATACTTAAATCTATGATTAAAATAATAAAAGACAAATATAGGAAACCAAAGAAGTCTGTAGGGGTAAATCGAAAATTAAAAATATTTCATTATGGCTGACACTCAATTACAAAAAAACCTTTTTGCAAACTTCTCCCCTATTTACAATACTTAAAATATTTGAAACATACTATATAATATGGAGTAGAACTAGAGTGTTCTTAAGCTCACCAAGTCCCTTTGTGAGCTTAATTCAAAAACTCATCGAATTGGTTTCAAACGACGCATTCAAACCGTTGAAACCGATCTACTTCACGAGTGATACATTTACTTGTCAAATTTATAAATTTTCAAACTAATTTAGTATAAAGTCAAGCGGTCGAAAAAAGATGGTTTATAAGTTAATTTTAATTTGTTCATTTTTTATCATTTTTTTACCACTTGACTTTATATTAAATTAGTTCGAAAATTTAAAAACTTGACATGTAAACTCATCACTGGTGAAGTAGATCGGTTTCAACGGTTTGGATGCGTCGCTTGAAACCAATTCGATGGGTTTTTGAATTAAGCTCACAAAGAGGCTTGGTGAGCTTAAGAACACCCTAGTTCTACTCATATAATATGCCAATTATCATACTAAACTGAAATGCTTACTGGTGTGAGATTTCACTTCAAACACAATCATACTAAAAGGAAATGCAGTTGGAAACTCGATTATGATTTTTCATTATTCATGAAAGAAACTGTTCAACACAGACTTACTTACTACACAAACATACACCCAGTTATTTGCCTTAACGCTTTCTCCACACAAACTTCGAAAATTTACACAACCAATTTTAGAAGCAAAGGCAATAATATTATGAGAAAGAAACAAACTGGTAAATATACATTGCCAAACCAATATCATCCATTCTCACTACCACTAGCTGAGCCAAACACAAATGCGACTCAAAACTAAACTCCAACAAATAATTGGAACAGAACTTGAAATTTGAATTTGAACATCAGCAGGCCATTTATTTACTCAATTGGCCGCATCCATGAAAAACTCTGAGGGTATCACAGAGGGGCAATACTTCTTCGCCACAAACTTATACTGCAAATGAGGAAAAGGGATTTGCATATTGAAATAATAATGTAGAGCATCATTAGATTTACAAGTGAATGAGTTAATGAATTACTATTGTTACCTTATGCTGACTGTATTTTTCTCTGATGGCAGGGAGATTGCTTCCAGCTCCATTACAGAAAAGCCGATGAAGTACATTAACACAGTCTTCCAATTCAGAAGGTTTGTACAAGGTGTAATGCGAAAGCGTAGCACTCTACAATCAATAACATACAATCCCCTTAATTACAAAAGATTTCTGCTACAGGCACCCAGCATATTAGTATAATCGCATTGAGGAATTTCTCTAGAAATAATTTGGTCTAACAAGTACAACAAGATTTGGTCCAGTGTACCAGTCAATTATCCTTGGGGTCAACTGAGCCTCAATTTTAACATTGAAGATAAAATATATGGTTTAATACGTACAATAGAATATTTTAGAGAGTAAAATTGAAATGATACCCAAGGATTTTTTGTGGGGTGGAGTATAAATTTTGCCAGAAAGATGGAGGCAGCAGCTACAAGTGAAGGCCTGTAACAAAGCAAGTTGTACTCTAGAAGTGACAGCTCAGCAATATAACTTGCGAGAAACTCCAACGGCATCAAGGGTTCCTACAGGTAAGGAAGGTCAATTATAATTATAAATGAAGTTGTCAGCATTAGTTATTTGCTGGGCCCCAATGGCTGGTATAATTTCATCACAAACAAACTAAAATGAAGTTTTTACATTGCAAAACTGGATTAGTGCTTTATCTCAATTATGTCTTTAAAAAAAATCACATTTCAGCTGTGTTGTCACAATTAGCCTTTACATCTATTCCATTACAAAAATAAGAAAAATTATAATTTGGTATGTAAATAATAAAAAAGTACCTCATCACACAATTGAGCAGCACGAACAAACCGCCTAGTTGAAATAAGAGGAAAGAAAAATAATTATTAACAAAAAGAGTGGACTAAAATCAATAGAGATAACAAAGGCTCTCAGATTCAGACCTCAAGAAACATTTAGCAGTTGGGGCAGTCAGTTCAAATTTCAAAAAATTCAAGACGGTAGCCTCCATCTGTAGAACCTCATCTTTGAAATATGTGTTGTCTGTTATATAGCAGAACTCCTCTACCTGGGGTGCGCATATCTCCTCATATTTCCTAATAAAATTCAAATGACATAAATTCTTGGTACAACAAATCAGATCTTCCATAGAATGAAATCATTATGAAATGAAGCCATCATTCTTACGATGCAATTAACATGCATGCAACACCAAGTAGTTGTAGTCTCTGACGGCTTATCTCATTGCCTGAGAGGTACCGGTCGATATAGTTAATGGTCAGGTACAGTGTATCTGGTACAAGCCTGTACTCCTCAGCCACCTATATCATAAAAGTTAACCAAGTTAGATATATTCTTTTGTGTTTGGACTCTGATTGAATGAGAGGGAAAGAGAGAATATAACCTCCACAAGCCAGTCAATAAGAATCGCCCTCATGCTAGGATTAATGTCGGTTTGTATAGTTTCTAAGAAATCAACTGAAGGTCTTTTCTTTGTCTGCAAAATCAACAAGAAGACACAATATCAAGATTGAACAATCATAAAAATTGGAGAAATTCAACAAACCAACAAGATTTGGTTATTTGAAGAATATGGCAAGAAAATATTATCGACTCTATAGTTGCCTCTTTCTAAGCTTATTTGCACTACCAATAAATTTTAAGCAGAATCGTTTATATATTATGTAGGGCAAATGATGGGGTTCATATGAGCAAAATATCCAATTAAAGATTTTGTGGTTAGTAATTTCTTTTTACATTCAATAAGATGTGTATGCGATTTAAATGGGTCCTGATATAATTCAACACTAAAATGTTATATATTTTATAGCAAAGCAGTAAGCCACACATTAAATAGCTCAAATTAGTTATGGTTAGTGGCTTCCTCTGTTACAAATACAATAAACAGAGAAAAGCAATGACTTCTGCAAGAATATGTTCCTTAAATTAAAGTATTTCATTCAAACATAGGGAAACATGATAATTTGATGTAAATTTACCTCAGCCATGCGCAAGTGGTTGTAGATATCACATGCAAGTGAGGCACACAACTGTGGGTCTTCATTGTCATTGTCAATTTCCATCATAGAAGATGCATTTTCATTGCACTTGGAAACTGTCAAGTTGGTACCAATTAATAAACTCTGTACCCATCATCCCGTGTATAAAATGCTAACGTTGAACATTAAAAGAAAAAAGAAAAAAGCAAACCAGGACTTATGATGTCATCAGAGATTCGCAAATTAGCATTGGCTCTTTTCTCAAGTGAGGCAACCATAGAGGAGTTTACATTGTCTATGTACTCAAAATCAGGGCTCTTCATTGAATCACACATGGACATAGTTTCAGAGTCCCCCGACCTTTCTGGGGAGTGATCGGTACGGCATGGTATGAGAGGTACAGGAATGGTCGGCACAAGAAGTGGTACAGAGACATCCTTTGTTGGTACCGTAGCGGTACTAGAAGTAGAGACTAAAGATTTAGTAGGGGGGTTAGTAATGGTAGGAGCTGAGCGAGAGGAAATCTTTTTAGGGCCAGAAGGCGTCAGCGAGGTTCGTCGGTTTGTTGAGCTGCGATTGGTTGCAGAGGTGGGCCCCCTTTTCACAATGGACAATGCAGGCTGGTTGGTCTTCTGTGAAAAATTGAATAAAATATCAGATACAAATGGCATATAACAATTGCAAAAAAAATTCAAATAGGCCTCAACAAGAACCAAGAATAAGAAAGTTCGGATAATCACAAGCTAGAAAGAACTTTCTACAATTTTATTTAAGACAAATTTAATTAAGATAAGATCTGATCCATACTCATATGATTTTTGAATGGTAAGAAAACCATAGTCAGATAATAAACAAAATAAATCAAGATAACTTCTTGTAAAGGAACTAGTTTATTAAAACGAAATAGCATCGCTCATTTCAATTCCTTAAATCATTGCCTAATAATAAAACAATTGAAATATAATCAAGAATCCTAGGTAGAGTGCCATGAACCAGAAAATAAAAATAATTATATTCAAATAATGGCTTCAATTATAATCAATAATTTTTAGGCACAACTGAATCAAATTAAGAATATATGAACCACCGAAAGTTTACTATCACTCAATTTATAGGCCCCTAAGTCATACAAGGCAAAGAAACAATGAACAATACTCATAAAAAGGAGAGATTCAAAATTCTCTACACTCACCGTTACAGTCTTTGCTGTTGCTCCGGCCACTGCACGCCCCGCATTCCTCACATTGCTTACATCTCCGAGCGCAACCCTCTTCTTTCCGGTGATCGCCGGAGCCTTCGTCGGAGCGCTCTCGGACGCCGCTCTCTTCCCTGGCGCCGATGAAACTGAAATAGATGATCTCCTGTTCGAACTCGCCATCTCTCACAAACCCTAGCCCTTCGATCGACAAAAATCGAAGTGAAATATTTCTTTTTTCTGTTTGGATTTTCGACAGCAATCAAAGATGCAGGGTCCGTTTAACAATTATTTCTCTTTTCGAGTTTTCGGACAAAGAGAAGAGGGAGTAAAGAGGAGGGATTAATAAGGGGTTTGAGAATATCTATAATAAACCCGGTGTATAGTTGGACGTACCACTGATACGTGGGAACCACTTTGTCACATAGGCGTGTGACTGATTCACACAAGTGCGCATACTACTAGGATTTTGAATTTGTTGTTACATCTCTCAATTTATTTTGAAAATGGAGATGTCCTGTGTCATCATGCTTAGAGAAGCCTAATTCGAAATTAAATGCCGTCCTTTCATATTTAAAAAGATGTTTATCAACCCCTTCTACCACTGCACACTGGACCCACATAATATAAATGGAAATAAAAGAATCTCTTTTTTCTTGAAAAAGGACAGGATCACCTATCATGAAAGTTTGATCCCCTTAAATTTCCTTTCTTTTTTCCAAGATTCCCCCTCTTAAATTTCAATTTTTCCACAGTAAATGAAAAGTTCTATATTATTATTCTATGGTAAATAATTGACGAGTTATATTTATGGGTTGATAGGAATTGATTTGAAATCCTGGCCATTCAGTGCCGTACATCCGCTTCCTCGGGTTTTGTGCTCGAAGAGCGCTCAAGCAACAACGGTTTTCTTTCAAAAGTTATTATTATTTTATTATTAGGAGGTAATTTGAAATTGGGACAATCTCTGCCGTTGATTGGTTGCCTCAAAGATCGTGCATAGGAGCGCCCCCACTTGGCTTGGCATTCTCTGTCGAGTGTCCACAGTCCCAGAGGTTTTGAATTATGATGGGTGGGTGCGCTTACCGCTGTAGGTAGAAGTCACCTTTTAGCTTTGGTTTCTGGAGGCTGTTTTAGTTTGAAAATTGACTGTTGGGAAGCGAGAGGGAGGTGAGCGGATCCGAGTTGTTTTAAATTCGAAGTTCGAACTAGAGAAGAAGTTAACGTTCCGGAGAAAAGTTAAAAAGGAAGATCTTGGAGAGTACAGTAAAATCTAATAGGATTTTCTGTGGTCATAATTTTAGTAACGGATTTTGCTGGATATAGGGCTGTACATTGAACGGGTATACTATTTACTCGTGTACGTCTGCATATTATTCGCAAACAAGCTATTCGTATAATTAAATTAATTATTTGTAGTTGTATTTGTCATGTAAAAACAGATCCGACAGATACAGATTTGATTTTGAATTGTCAAAATCATGCGGATGTTCGGATTATCCAAATTCAAAATGAGGAGAGTTTAAATGATTTGTCTTTTGTACATGTTCGATGACATCTTGTTAGATCTTTTTTAGCTTTAATCTCTTATAATTCTGCTAAACAGTAATTTCTTAAATTGGATTAAAACACATCCATAGATTAATTCTATAGGCCAATTTGACTCCTTAACGAATTGGCCTCTAAAGAAACTCCTTAGCTGATTTTCACCTCGGACCGAATTAGCTCGGATCCTGATCAGACGGCTGAAATGCATTAACTTAAAAGATGAGTTAATGCAAAATATGCGGACTCAAAAAACTACACCCTCCTATTTTTTATTGACAGTTCTCTGTAATCAAATTGTAAATATGACGCTACATATAGCTTTCTCTTGACATGGCCTCTCTATTGACGACCCACTTCGACAAGATATTTAATCCTTTAACTTCGAAGATTATTACACAATACAGAAACAAGTTTAATTTTGTCTGAAATTCAATTAATTGAGTTTTTTTCTACCGAATCTCAAAGTTTTAGTTCCTTGGTTGGAATTTTTCATTCTTCCTTTTAGATAACTTGGCTTGGGGTTAAGCAACCATTTTTTTTTTTGTTTGAGCCTACTCTCTCAAATCTGAATCCTGAGCGAATTGGATGGTGAATGGTATATTAACAAAAATTAGGAGGATTTAATTTCATCGTTTAATTTACTAAATTGAAAATTGCATGAGTGTTTTGAGTTTCAAATTTCTACAATTTCCTTAAGAAGCTTGTAACAGTGGTGCCTATAGGACCTCAACTGCATTAGGGGCCACGATATCAGTGGATGGATTTAATGAAAATATTACTTGGGATTATGTTCTTTAAGGCCTGTTCGGCTATGTTACTGTACGCGTGGGAAAAAAAAATTCAGTTCAACTTTGTGTTTTCTGTCCCACGCGCACAGTAAACGTCAGTTCAAATTGAAGTCCTACCCATTCCCGTTCCCGTTTCTGCCTGTAGGCCGAACATGCCCTAATTGTAGAAGTTTAGAGGAAGAGGAAGAGATCGGAGGTAGAGATCTGATGGATATAATAGTTCTTTACTTGGAATTATATTAAATTTAATGGAAATTTGCTTGGTATTATTATTATCTCTTTAGAGGACGAGAGAGATAAGGGACAAATTGGTCTTTGTATACTAAAATGTATATTTTATTGATATTAAGCTTTCCTTCTTAATCTTATCTTTTTTCTTAACCGAACACAAATTTCTTAGCAAAAATTAAAATTTAATTCTTCACTCTGAAGGAAGGGGGCCGAACATTGTGTCTCATATGCTTTATTTTTATTTTCAAAGTTTAAACAGTCAATCTGAACAGATCAACATGATATCCGTAATAAATTGTGCATGTAGACCAAATTTTATATTTTTTATAAACTTTTTATATATTTTTAAATAAATACAAAATCGTTGTTTTTGAATGGTTTTAAAACAATGATTTTGTATCTATCTAAAGAAATTTTCAAAAAAAAATCTTAAGAAGCTTGTAACAGTAGTACCTGTGGGATCTCAACTGCATTGAGCGGCCACGGTACCAGTGGATGGATTTAAAAAAAATTATTTACATGGGATTATATTCTTTAATTGTAGAAGTCTTGAGGAAGAGGAAGAGATCTGATAGATTTAATAGTTTTTTACTTGAGATTATATTAAATTTAATGGAAATTTACTTGGTAATAGTATATCTCTTGAGAGGAAGAGGAAGAGGAAGAGATGAGGGACAAATTGGTCTTTGTATACTAAAATGTATATTTTATTTACATTAACCTTTCTTTCTTAATCTTATCTTCTTACCGAACACAAATTCTTTAACAAAGATTAAAAATTTAATCCTTCACCCTTAAGGAAGGGTGCCGAACATTGTGCCTCATATGTTTTATTTTTATTTTCAAAGTTCAAACAGTCAATCTGAACCGATCAGCATGATATCTATATTAAAATATATTTGTAGACTAAATTTTATATTTTTTGAAAACTTTTTAATAGCTACAAAATCATTATTTTTTATGGTCCAAAAATAATAATAAAAAGTTTCCAACAATTTTTTTTTCGGTTTCCAATAACATTTTTATATGAAAATTATGTTGATCGATTCGGATCAAATATTTGAACATTAAAAATAAAAACAAAGCAAATGAGACAAAAAAAACATGAGACATTTGATTCCTCCTCATTCAAAATAAACAGTTGAATTTTTTGTGGCTAAATTTTTAGTAACAGATTTTGCTGGAGGAAGAGGTGTAAACAGAACGGATGCTTGGCCAAATGATATTGTTCTAAATTGAGCTACAAAAAGAACAAAAAAAATCCATCTCGCATACTATATCTGCTTCTAATGCAATTTATAAATGCACTATTTTTTTTGTACTCCAATCATATCTCATATTTTTATTTTTATTTTCAAAATTCAAACGGTCAATCTGAACTGTTCAAAATAATCTTCATATTAAAATATACTGGAAGACCAAATTTTTTATATTTTTTTTCAGAAATTTTTACTATTTTATTAGAGTGAGTCTATGGTACTATGCATATCAAAAGTTGGTTCATAATATGGATCAATATTTTCGTTTTCAAAATTCTAACTATCAATCTGAACCGTTCAACATGATCCCATATGAATATGTACTTGCAGACCGAATTTTATATTTTTTAGAATTTTTTTACTATTTTTAAGATAGGTACTACCTATTTTTAAAAATAGTAAAAAAATTCTAAAAAATATAAAATCAGGTCTGCAAGTACATATCATATGAAAATTATGTTGAACGCTCAGATTGACTATTAGGATTTTTGGAAACGAAAATATTAATCCATATCATGTACCAAATTGTCTATGCATAGTACCATAGACTCACTCATTTTATTATATAGGCACAAAATCATTGTTTTTGAATGGTCCATATTCTTCTGAAAAATAGTGATTTTCTACTTACCTAAAACAATAGTAACAAATTTCCAAAAAAAAATATAAAATTTGATTTCAAAGCAAATTTTAATATGAAGATCGTGTTGAGAATTCCGGATCGACTAGTTGAACTTTAGAAAGTCAAATAAGAATGCGAGACATGATTGAGACACAAACAATAAGATATTTTAACCCTACTCTTTATTAATATTTTGGACACTAAACTTGCCATGATCTTAGTTAGTGGGGTTTCGGTTTATGTTCATCCAAAATATGATCTTAGTTAGTGGGGTTTCGGTTTATGTTCATCCAAAATATGATCTTAGTTAGTGGGGTTTCGGTTTATGTTCATCCAAAATATGATCTTAGTTAGTGGGGTTTCGGTTTATGTTCATCCAAAATATATTTAATGTGCTTCAAATGCAGTTTAGCAATATATATTTTAACCACATTTAATATAGTCTGTTTGAATTAACTTGAAGTTGACTTTTTCTTTTTCATATTTTGAGAAACAATTTAACTATATTTGTGTGAATTCTGAAATGTTAAAAACTAATACAGCAAGAAAAAAAAATCCATCTAATATGCTTAAGATATAAAAAACACGTCAACAATATTTTGGATAACAAATTTAATATGATCTTTATGAATTAGCATGAATATTCGTATGTACAAAATAATGTTTTGAAGCGCATCTCTTTATTTTTGCAATTGTTGCATCTCCTTTTGTACCATGACTTGATTAAAATAAATCTATATTACGGTTAATTAATTCTTTTATAAGTACTTTTTATACTCCTAAAAATAAAAGTTTTTTGTGGGGCTTGTTCAAAGGAATTTTGTTACCTAATAATTTAATTTACAGGTAATGACAAGGTTATCCTACTTGTACTTTTATTCAATTTTCTGGGACAATTGGCCAAATTTTGTTGGTTCTTCAGTTGCTAAAAATTTATCATTTTGGATATCTTCCTTCAATAATTTACTATTGATTATTCTATACCTTTGAAGGATTCTAAAATTGTTGAATTAGTGAGATGATTAATGGTGTAAATCTTATTGAAGGGAATAATATATTATTTTATCTTGCTTCATGTTTGGGTGAAAAATTTAAGAATAATAATATTTATTTTTAAATTATAGCTATTTCTTCCATGCAATGTGTACAATTTATCTATTCATGTTCAAAGGACAGATAGAAATCCGTGTATAGTCATCCAATTATTATTTTTAAAGATAAGAGTATGAGGTAAGCCTCCACCTTTAAATATCTATAAAGAACTATTCATCTGAATTTGGAATCAGCGATCTCTCATACAGAGAACATTACCTTTAGCCACCAAATCAAAAATTGATTCTCATAATTTTATATTTTTAGTGTCTAAGAGTGGATTCTATAATTAGTATTATTTGTTTAGTTACTTCAAATAATATGTTGGTGGTTTTTTATATTGTTCTTGGATATCAATGTTTCTGATATCTTTTGGCTTATTTGTAGGTTGTGTTATTGGAAGTGTTGACTTAAAAAGGATTTGTGTTGTGACTTGTGAGTATTTGAAAGTGAGTATAGACAGATTGTAGTATCTTTAATAAAACTTGTGGGCCTGTCCATTTTTTTTTTAAATTCTATATTGTAATGTACAATTAGATATTAATAATCATAGAGCTAGTTGTTTGTATTTACATTGTAAAGTGTTTATATTTGTTAGACTACAAACACTTGATTGTACCAAACTATAACATTAAACCTACATGTGTTTACACTTTCGATTTTTTTAACTCGAAATATTTGGTGTTTGAAGTTGCATAGTTAGGTGTTTCTACATCAATTAGTTTTTCAGTGTTTAAAGTTTAATTGTCCGTTTTCTAAAGTTACATTGTGAGGTTTATACTTGAAGCTTTTGGTGTTTATATTTGAGCGTTTTGCAGTTACTATATTTTAAACTGTCTATAAATTTAACCTTGCTTGTGTAGAAATCGAAATATTAATTGCATTTTTTAATATTTATTATAGATATACAAAAAAAATCTCTAAGGACAAAGAGAAACAAATGGTGTGATTTTAGGATTTTACCGAGAAAAGTGCTCGCTAAAAAGAGTGTTATTAAAAATGACCAACTAGAAGAACTAATTGTTAATATAGTAACAAAAATAATACTCTCTGCGTGAGAGGTTGTAAGTTCGAAATCCGAATAATTTTTTTTTTATAGATATTAAATACATAGGTAATTTGACTTTCAACCTTTACTAAAAAAAGGCCAAGCAGACTATATTAGTCAGAAACGATAATCTTATAAATAATGCACACGGTGTGGTTTTTTGCGTCCTCAAATGATAAATTATCACTAAGTCTGATTAATTGATGGTCAAACTCAATTAATCACCCGTCAAAATTCAATCAGTTGCTTGTCAAATTGACTAGTTTAATTTAATTCGTAATGAATTAATTATATTGTCCCTGACAAGTAGGGGTGTTCAAACGGTCGGTTCGGTTGAAACTGAAGTAAAATGATCAAATCAAACTTTTCTTTGGTTTTCAAATATAGAACCGAACCGAACCGATTAAATCTATTAACCGATTAAGAACCGAACCGAACAAACTGAAGTAAATATATTAGTACCATTATTAATGAAAAGAATACATTGTCATACACAATAATTGAAGTTCGGTTCGGTTGGGTTCGGTTTAGTTTAATGAAATCATTATAACACCAATAAAATTAGAGTCAAACCAATATAAACCGGTCAGTTCGGTTTCGGTTTTGAAAAGTCTAAACCGAACCGATCCATTTAAACTAAAATAATTCAAAATTTCAACCGAACCGATTAAACCGAAAAACCAATCCATTTAAATCAAAATTATCCGGTTCGGTTAAAAGCCGAACAAACCGAACCGTTTGAACACCCCTACTGACAAGGATAGCAGTTGTTTTTTATATTCTTTATTATTATTATTATTATTCCAGCAGTAGTTATAATATTGAAGATACAATACATTTTGGTTGTGTACTTTTATAACAACTCAAGATGAAATTATTGGTTAAAGTCAAATAATTTATATTTTTGGATATTATTATAGTCAAGGGCGGAGCTAGACTTTTAAACTATGGAGAATCAACTTTACAATAACTATGACATTTTGCTCTAAATTATATAGAAAATAATATAAAAATATAAAAATTAAAAAAAAAATTGGCCCCATTCAACCTATATGCATCCACCAGTGTTATAGTGTTATTATTCCATTGTAAATATACTTCTCACTATGTTAATTAATTACACTTTATCCAGTTAATTATTTATATCAAATTAATATGGATGCATAATTATCTATAAAATTTCGTCGGCCACATAATAATACATTTTCTTTCCATTAAGTGCATTCCGTTTTAATAACACTACTAAAAAGAGAAGAATAGAAGGATGAGCTAGAGGTAAAAAAAAAATGTTGGATCAAAATCCGTGGGGACCGATATGGTGGAGACGTGGATAGAGAAAAAGATAATTTCTCAACAAATAAATAGATAAATAAATAATGTAAGTAATTATATACTAGTAAGGTTCGGCTCATCCCAGCTGTGACCAATAGGAAATGTTACAATACGGTAGGCATGTCTTGGTTAAATCCGACGGTCTAATTGTGTTTGACCTGAGCTTCATTTGGGTTAACAATATTTTAAGATTTGAAGTCACATGATCCGTCTGATCAGAGATCACTGACTTAGATATTCCAAGATCTCTCCAGTAAAGATTTAGAATGGAGAGCTGAAGACACCGCTCTAACAGTATTATTTCTAACTGTATTATTCCCTGATTTCCAGATGGAGTTTTTGTCCAAAGGGATTTGGACAAAGTTTTTTCCAAAGCTGGCCTTGAACCGTCCAATTCGCGTCAATATTTATTCGGACGGTCCATATTTATGTAAACAATTACATAATTCTAATTTTGCACGAATCGTAATACAATCGGACGGCTTAGACCCGGATTTGTGTAAAACCTTTCCAAAGACTTTTGGACAAAACTCAATGCCTTTCCCTCCCGCCACGCTCTGACGCGCGGCCGTTGGTTCGTATCTCCTCTTATACACACTGCCACGTTGGTTCAATTTTCTCTTTCATTAGAATTCATTAAGCTAGACTAAGTATACATTCATTTTCTCTAATGCACTTCCTATATTGGTCTTTCGTAATTTCCTAATTTTAGAAAATGTCAATGATTTGTCCTTCCAGCCTTGTGCTTCGTTTCCATCGATCCTTCCCTCTTTCTCCTCTTTCCTCTCCAACACATCAATCTCACATTTCCTCATTTTCATTTTGCGTAAATCCAGACATGGTCTCTTGACTTTTACGACGAACTGAGGCTTAATTTGGAATTTCTCTGGGGTCACTTCAATTGTTGAGGTGTGTTATTAATCTTCTTCGTTTAGTTATATACCTGTTTGTATTTTTCATGTATATTTTGAATGTTTCATATTAATTGAATTGAAGGATTGACTACAAGGAAAGATAAAATTTAATTGGAAAACTCCCTTCTCTCATAAAATTTTACTGTTCTGCAAATTATCACATTGTCGTGCTCCAACATTTTTTTTCTAGTTATGCTCATTTTGCATGATTATATAATCCTTTTTTCAAAATTTCCTTATGGAAATTTGAGCTATTAATGATAAGTGTCAATTGCATAGGGAATGTGAGAGGCTTATTTTTTTTTTCATTTGTAGAAAAAGTGCAAAAATAAACATTTTGCATTGTGCGATATGCAGCAAATGCTAAAAATTTCATACACTCTCAAAAGATATGGTTATGTATCTGCATTTGTTTTCAAATAAATTACAGTTATGCTTGGTGTCTTGTACCTTTACCAGAGCTGGGGTACAGCATTAGTTTGATACCGGCCAGATTCAGCCACTGGGATTTTCATAGCCTCTTTCAAATCGATACCAGTTATATACAAAACAATATAGTTTCTACCTGTACATATCTGGTACACATATTATTCTTTTAATCTAGGTTCTAACCTGATAGCTAGCATTTGTATACTGTCCCTGTACAACAAATATTTTGATTTTTTCGCCCCCTTACTGGTTCATTTGATTTATTAATATTATACTTTTTGTTTTTTAACTTGTTAATCGACTGAAGTAAGATTATAGCAGCAAATGTATTTTCTTGCAAAATTTCAGATGGAATCGAAGTCCCAGAGCAAGCCGCTTTTCACTGACTACAAAATAGAGCTAACTCCAAATGGCAACACTAACCATTCAAACCACAACAAGCCCAGCCTTTTCATCAGCCCGCTTCCAAGCTCAAAACCCAGTCCATGCCCCAGCCCAAATCCCTATCCCGGTACCAGTGCCGGTACTGGTACCGACTCCAAGTTTTCTTCAGACAGCAGTTCAGACTACAGTCCCTTCTCCAGCAACTACCCCAGCCCATGTCCCAGTCCCAAACCACAAATTCCAACCCACAAGAAAAAGACCGATCAATCTAACCCTAACCCCAATCCTAATCCTAATCCTAACCCTAACCACTATCAACATCATGCACCAAGCCCAGGACGAAGCCCGCCATTCCTGCCCATTACTGATAAAAACAAAAACAGCAACAGCACCAATACTGCACCAGGTACAGGTACTGGTACCAGTGTTAGTACCGGTACGGGATCTAACCGGGAGAGCACAGACAGTACCGGTGGACCAGTAAACAAGCACCACACTGGAGGTGACATTCACTGGGAGGCTATCCAAATTGCGAACTCGAGAGATTCACCTCTGAATCTCGGTCATTTTCGACTCCTCAAACGGCTCGGATACGGTGACATTGGCAGTGTGTACCTAGTTGAGCTTAGAGGAACTGGTACGTACTTCGCCATGAAGGTCATGGACAAAGCATCACTGATTAGTAGGAACAAGTTGATCCGGGCAGAAACTGAAAGGGAGATTTTGGGTTTGTTGGATCACCCATTTTTGCCGACGCTTTATTCATACTTTGAGACAGAGAAGTTTTATTGCCTTGTTATGGAGTATTGCAGTGGAGGTAACTTGCACTCGCTTCGACAGAAACAACCGTCTAAACATTTCACTGAACATGCTGCACGGTTAGCATTTTCATCATTTATGTGATACTTTTTCAATAAGAAATTATTCGGTCATTTGTTTCATTCAATTGAAATAAAATCAGTGCAGAATCCAATTGTATGGCTCTAGGCAAAAAGACTACGCAATTTACACTTCTTCCAATAAGACCCATTATTTCTCATATCCGCAAAAATTCAAGATTGAGCTATTTCTGGGTGACTAAATTGCTAGTGACATTTTTACTCCAACACAACCACATAAGTTGATGTAAATATACTACAACATTTGAATTTAATTTGCTTGATCTGAGTGCATATTGCGCAGTTAGGGGCAGATTGGTCATTGTTGAACAGAACACACATACATACTATCATACTATAAAAAAACTAAGGTAAACTCATGAGCTAGTTGCAATTATCTCAAGGACTTCGGGAATTAATTACAAATACAAAAAATGTAGCTTCATGCAAATTAAATAAATTCTGGGTAATATTTGCGAAACAACCTGATTTACATACTATTGCAGTGTTTTTTTTTCCCCTGAAGAGCCATTAAGGTTATTTACTGTTATACACCAAAGATCATACCTGATCGCATACATAATTTATAATGGGTCATACCAGGTTATTTATGATAATCCTTGCACACTGCATTAGCTATCTCATAATAAAACAGTATTATAATGTATCCCATACTCAGGTTTTATGCATCAGAGGTATTACTAGCACTCGAGTACCTCCATATGCTGGGCATAGTGTACCGCGACCTGAAACCCGAAAACATACTGATCCGCGAGGAGGGGCACATCATGCTCTCTGACTTTGACCTTTCCCTGCGCTGCTCCACCAACCCAACCCTCGTTAAATCTGCATCAGTTCACTCTCCCAGCTGCAAGGAATCTAAATCCGCTCTGGTCGAGGGTGATGGTGTCATCCAGGGTTGCATCCAGCCATCGGCCTTCTTCCCCAGGATTCTACCCAAGCGCAATCGCAAGTCCAAGTCGGACTTCGGGATCGGATCCACCTCCTCGGTTGAGTTCAATGCGGAGCCCAGCAATGTCAGGTCAATGTCTTTCGTTGGGACCCATGAGTATCTCGCTCCAGAGATTATAAAGGGCCAGGGGCATGGGAGTGCTGTCGATTGGTGGACCTTTGGCATATTTTTGTACGAGCTTTTACATGGTAACGTAGCTATAAATCTGCATTTTTTCTCTTTCGTAATATACTGTGCATACAAGTTTTTGTTTACTTAACTGGTATTGAAGTCAGCAACCGTACCGGATTTTTGTAACAGATTTCATTTTGTCAAAGAACTAATGTCAGAAATCAGTTTTTTTTTTAATGTTAGTATCAGATCAAATCACTGTTTCTCAAATGCCTGAAACAGGTGCAACACCATTCAGAGGAAACGGCAACCGTGCAACACTATACAATGTGCTAGAACAGCCATTGAGGTTTCCTGAAGACCCTAGTGTGAGCTCAGCGGCACGCGAACTTATACGTGGTCTCTTGATCAAGGACCCGCAAAAGAGAATTGCGTATCGGCGTGGGGCAACAGAGATAAAGCAACACCCCTTCTTTGAAGGAGTCAACTGGGCACTGGTAAGGAGTAGCAGCCCTCCTTTTATACCAGACCCGGTTGATTTCAAGCAGTTTTCTGGTAAGGATCAGAAGCCTGGCTCAACTTCTGCATCTCCCGGTACCAGTAATGGAGGGAAGGATGACAGTACTGACTCTTCATACGTAGATTTTGAATACTTTTAGAAAATGACCTATTATTATTATTATTTTTTTTTTTTTGGATATTTCTCCTTCCGAAAACAATTGTTCAGGGAAGTACCTAGGGGAGAATTTTGGAAAGATCATTCTCTGAAGGGATCAAACAACTTTTCTACAAGCAAGTTTTAATTTAATTTTTATTTTTGAGCGTTAACTTTATGAGATTCATTTAGTTGTATTAACTACGGATCACAAATCAGTAAATTTAAAGTTAAACTATTAAATTTACATTGTGGCATGAGGCATAGCTAGCTTAATTGGTATCTAATTTTGGGAATAGCTCGTTAAAATCAATTGAGCATTGGTCTATTTGTAATAATAAATATTTAAATAAATGCTAAACAAGGAAATATAATGGCATAACACTTTTTAGTGCTCTAAAAATAAATTCCACAAAGCACGCTTACCAAATTTCAAGCGGTTTGATAGCAACTAACTGACAAATTTTATTATTTAAAAATAGCATTTGTGTACTGTCCCTGTACAAAAAATGTTTGTTCTTCCTAGCAAGTGTTCTCTCCTGTAATTTATTTGACAACTCTTCTTCACCCTGTCCTCTTTAATATCACCGGTGCTGTGTTTCTTCTTTTATACAAGTCAGTAGGGTTTTTCTTTCTTGTATCAACAGTGACCCAGCTAGCTCCATCGGCCATGTTGTCATCCAACTTAGTGAATTCAAATAATACGAGAGATAAAAGCCCGACTAGTCCAGTACATGGCATCTTTGCCTTGCAAAGTTGCAATACCAGAATATAACAGACTTAACAGTATCTTTCCAATAGTAAGACTGCTCTTACACCTAAGTCTTCTTTTCTTAAAGAAAAAAGAAAAAGAGACCAAATTTTACATTTTTTGGAGTTTTTTTTTACTATTTTTTTTAGAATTTTTGAAAACGGTTGTTTTTTAATGGTTCTGAAAAACAATGAATCGCTTTTTGAATCGCCTCTGTTGGAGAAAGAGCGAAATCCCCGCACCCACAATTTTTTTTTTATAGGTTGACAAGTAATGTCAGAAAGACTAAAATGTTTGTCTGCCAGTAAAGGAGAATTTTCGAGGACCAAGGAGTTAATGTGGGCCATATTGGGCCTAATTGACGGTCCGATGAAATTACAAGCTTGGGCGGTAACCTTTTATTTTATTATTTTGTTTTTGCCCAATGCACGGATTATAAATTCCACAACGTAATCTAAGAGGGAAATATAGCTGTGATATTTCACAAGTAATATTACAAGTTCTTTCAATAGCTTAGATTTTTTTATTTTTTTTCCTCTTTTTAAGCATGAAGATCAAAGTACTCAAATCATTCTCATTAAAATGAACTGAATTTAAAATCTCTTATGGTCCAAATTCTATCCAAAAACAACAATTTTCTACACATCCAAAAAAATAGTAAAAAGTTCCCAAAAAATGTAAACTTTGGTCTCCAAGCACATTTCAATATGAAGATCATATTGAGCGGTTTGAATCGACAGTTTGAACTTTAAAAAATAGAAATATAAGCATTAAGTAAAACAAGTTACTTCGCAACTCACCATAGCCCATATATATATATATATATATATATATATATATATATAGTGGCTAATATCAAAACGTTTGCATTAAGCCCCTCGTGCAACCAAGTCGTTTTTGGATTTTCAAAGTCCAAACGGTCGATCCGAGCCGTTAGATGTGATCTCTATATTAAAATCTGCTTGGAGACCAAATTTTATATTTTTTGGAATTTTTTTACTATTTATTAAGCCACTTTGAAAATTGCTGATCACATGGTCCAGAATTTAGTTGCACTGTTTTACTGTTCACTCGGATCAGCAATTTTCAAAGTGGCTTAATAAATAGTAAATAAATTCCAAAAAATGTAAAATTTGGTCTCCAAGCAGATTTTAATATAGATTGAACATCTAACGATTCGGATCGACCGTTTGGACTTTGAAAACCTGAAAAAAACTTGGTTGCACGAGGAGCTTGATGCAAACGTTTTGATATTAGCCACTCTCTCTCTCTCTCTCTCTCTCTATATATATATATCTCTCTCTGTCTATATATATATATAGAGAGAGAGAGAATGGTTAATATCAAAACGTTTGTTCCTGAGGTATGAAGCAAGCAATTTTTAAACCGTCCGATCTGACTGAAGATTCGTGCATATTGGATTGATCTGATCTAAAAATTTCGCTGGAACAATCAAATTTCTCTATCCAGTAACTGGACATTACTGGACCTGTCCAGTGGATTAACCCCCTCAAACCCCGACCCCCTCTCTCACACGCGATCTCCCTTCTCTCTTAGACTCTCTCTCCGACCTGAAATTGGTATTAATATTATCGCACCAGTCCACCAAAACGCTCCCTCAAAATTAGTATCTCCGTTCGAAGGAAGAAATCAGAAATCGCACCAATCCGAAGTAGCAGGTTTAAGGTTTTTAGCGTAATCAAATTTTCTAGGTTTTTATCTTCGCACCAGTCTAGGATGATTGAATGACTTATTTCATTTCTTGAAGCATCTTATTTGCACCAGGAATTATAATTTTCTGTTATTGAGGTGTCTATGTAGTGACAAAATATCTTTGATTTAATTTCTTAAATCCAAATCTGAGAAAAAAAAAGTGTCGCAGCTCTTCTGATTCATCTGACAATGGCATGAAGAAAAACTTTTAAATAAACTTGGAAATAAATATAATTTTTCTGTTAATGCTGTTTCTGTTAATGCAACTTTTTTATTAATGCATAATATTGGGTTAAGTTGCTCATCTGGTATAAATCCCTTTAACTTTCTGAACTTGTATTTTTTTTTTTACTTGCAGGTGGTACTAAAGGAATGCTCACTCCAGATTGTGCATGAAGTATATGGACATTGTTAGAGTAGTGATAATTTTTTTGGGATACTGATACTTAAATATTATTTTTTTATGTTGAGATTCAGATCTTATTGTTTAGCTTTTGTAAGCATAGGCTAAGTACAGTTATGATGAATACAGAGATCTTATTGTTAGATGTGATATATATTATTTTCTCTATATGCACATATAAATTATCACTTTTCGATTTTGGTTTTATATGAATCAATAAGGTGAAAATGTTCAAAATTTATCCACATCGGTGTATTTTTGTAAGCTCTTGATATCAGGGGCGAAACTAGAAAATTTGAATAAGAGGGCTAATCTATAAAATGCATAATTTGTGAAAAAGGTAAAAATAGTGTGGTTAGTAGGAATTGAACCCATGACTTTACAAACACCAAATAGAACTCTAACAACTAGACTACAAGTACACATTTCTCATTTTATGAGAGGGACTAAACTTTATATAAAAAAAAAATATGTCTAATCTGATTATATGAATTACCCAAATATGTTAAAATTTTATGTAACAAAAAAATCATTTTTAAGTGCTGAAATATTTTTTTCTTAAGGGTGGAACAAAAAACAAAAAAAATCTATGTGAGCACTGCTCCAAAGTAATTCATTTTTTACTTAGTTTAGAACATGCTGAGAACAAAATAAATTAGTGTGGAAAAAAAAAATGTGTACAATCAAATTATATGAATTACCTAAATATGTTAAAGTTTAAATTTAACAAAATAAATCACTAAATGCTGAATTCTTGAGAGGGGAACAAGAAAAAAAAATTATATGTTAGGGAATAATCCATTTGCCACGTAGTTCAAAACATGCTCAGAGAATTTCTTAATTAGTTATTTCAAATTTATGTATAAATCTTTCTTTCTTGAGTGCTGATGTAATTTCATTAAAATTGGTGGAAACATTATTTTTTCTATTTGATCAAAATATGTTAGTAAAATATAATAATAAATATGATAATTTTTTTGTCAATTCGTGTTGCTATTTTCTTTGATAATTATATTGATTTTTTAGAAATATTGAGAAATTCCAAATTTTTTGAAACCTCCATTAAACAAAAGCAATTAAATATGTCATTGTATTATCTTTACTTAGTTGAATTAATGCACAATCATCTAAAATTAAAAAGAAAGCATACAATAAAATAAGGGTATATCCGCGGTAATTAAAGAGAATTTTCTCTTTAGCGTAGAATATAGTAATTTAAGAGTTTAAAATAGCACTCTTTTTTAAATGTAATCTCCAAATAGAAAACAAACATACAAAAATAGAGAATATGAATTAACACGCGTTGCCTATTTTTTTTTATGTACCTTATATAGCTCCCATGCATGCACCCTAAATTGGAAAAATGACAAAAAAAAAAAAAAATTCTTAGCATTATATATAAACTCTTATATTATCAAATGTCCTTCTCCCATCCCCCCTAATCTGTCACGGTCAAGCGTATAAGGTATATGAGGTATATGAATTCCAACTCAATTGCATATTTGTATTTTTTTTAAGTAATAGTTAGAGGTCAAACAACTCAACTATTTAATAATTACAAGGGATTCTTTTATTCAAATTTTGAACTTACAACCTACCTCACATAAAGTATTACTTTTTCCACTAGACTAAAGACTAGTTGTCTATAATTTGCATTTGTTGACAATGAACCGATAATGTTTGTTAACAGGATGAGTTCTCGGACTTTGTATTCTTGGGGTAATCTTCCACATGACCTATTGCTTTCCATCACAGAAAACCTCGATGTCACCACCACCATCCGACTCTCTGCCGTGTGCACCTCCTGGGCCTCCACAATCCGCCCTTGCCTCCCTTCCTTTCCTTCAATCCGTTGCGACCAACCCATCCCGTGGTTGCTTTGCTCTGCTCGAAACTCCGATACCAACCCCAACTGTAGTGTCCTCACCTTTTACGATCTCAGCACCGCCACCTATTTTTATGTTCGGATTCCCATCCCCTCGCTCTACGAACACCAATGGATGGGCTCCTATAAGGGCTGGCTCGTGACCCTCGACCAGCAACTCCAGCTCCATTTGATCAAGCCTCTTACAGGCACCCATGTCATTGTCCCCTGCAATGACATAAGAAAGAGACACCTCAAGAAAGTAATTCTGCACGAGAGTCCCGACAACTCCAATGAATTGCATGCTTATTGCCTGACCCAGCAGGGTCAGTTATTCTCTGGGAAGCTTGAAGATAAAAAATGGAGTTGGATGGCTAATCACGGTGCAGGTTATGACGATATCACTATACATCGAGAGAAAGTTTATGCCGTTTCAATGGATACTCTTTGTTACTGGAACCTCAGAACCCCTTATATTAAACGAACGATCACCACCGTTTTCTGGACCGGGCTCATGGCAATGTACCTCCTAGAGTGGAAAGGTGAACTGGTCATGTTGATATTAGAGAAGGAAGAATGGGTTAGTTTAGAAAATCAGACACAAAAGCGAGTACTATTGTGTGAAATTAAATTTGGAGATCATGATGGGGATGTTTCTTGGTATCGCTTTGTTGATACCTTAGGGGATGATGCTTTGTTTTTCGGTGCCAATTGTTCCTACGCAGTGTCAAGTTCTGATCATGAGAATTTCATTTATTTTACTAATCAAATGTCGCGCTGCTTTCATGATGCTGAAACATTTCATCCAAATCATAAATTTGGAAGATTGGACTTAGAAAAAAAGACTTATTATAAGCCATGTTGTTCACCTATGCATTTGCCCCCACCGATTTGGTTCTGGCCTTGATAATTTTGAAGAATTAAACAATAATTAAGTAGTACTCTTCATTATTGAGTTTTGTTTGTTCTTCTTTTTTACTTCTTTGTTTAAACTCTCTACCATTGACATATCTCTGGTCAATTGTCGTTTTCCTTTCTTTTTTTTTTGTGATAGAATATAATTTTTTTTTTCATTTTAATGTGGAAGGTCTTATTAATTTGATATGGGAGACTTTCGTCCAATAAGGTGGGGTAGGGGGCCGGGTCGGTGGAGGGGTGGTGTTCGGCGAAGAGGGTGGTGGGTTAGTAGGGGATGCCCGCCGTTGCAGTACCTGCGCATAGGTAGGGCGGTCTGAGTACGGATGATAGGGACGAACTGTCGGGGTGTTGTCGGTGGAGGCCCGCCAGTTGTTCGGGAAGTGACGCCGCCGTTGGACCTGCTGCCATTCTCCAGTCGGGTGTCTTGTCGCCATTCCGTTTTTCCACTATAAATATTTTCAAAGAAAAGAACACATCTGAGAAAGAGCAACCGGATGATGTTGGAGACTTTCGCCCAATAAGCATTATTAACTTAGTGCCGAAGCTAATATCAAAGGTGCTTTCTAACAGGCTTAGGCCGAAACTACATGAGTTGATCTCCCCACAACAGACTGCCTTCGTGAAGAAGAGGCACATAGCGGAGTCCTTCATCTCCACTAGAGAGCTGTTGCACGAGATTACCACCTCCAAGGCCGAGGCCGTTTTTATCAAGCTGGATTTTACGAAAGCCTTCGACTCAATCCATTGGTCTTTTTTGTTCAATGTGATGCAGGCGAGGGGTTTCCCGCAACAATGGATAGCATGGATCTCTACAATTCTCACTACCTCAACATCGAGAGTGATAGTAAATGGCGAGATCTCGGAATATTTCGAACACAAGAGGGGGCTTCGGCAAGGAGACCCCCTCTCCCCAATGTTGTTCATAATAGCGGTGGACGTTTTGCAAAAGATGGTGCAAGCGGTAAATACGAGACTACCTACCTCCATCGCAGCAAAAATACCAGAGTCGGTGGTGGCCTTGCAATACGCCGATGACACGGCATTGATCGCAACGGTAGAACAAGACTTACAAACAATCATAGTGCTGAAAATCACACTCAGATTATTTGCCAAGCTCTCCGGTTTGCGCATTAATTTTGCGAAAAGCTGCTTCGTACCGTTCAACCTAAGCGAAGAGCAATTGGCCAAGACACGAGCGGTTTTGGGATGCCCAAAGAAAGAACTACCGGTCACATACTTGGGTATGCCGCTTACAGTCAAAAGACCAAACCGTGACCTATTCATCCCGATTATTGACAAAATAGAGAGGAGGTTTGCGGGTTGGCAACGCAAGTTGATATCCCGAGGAGGGAGATTACAATTAGTAAAATCGGTATTATCCGCGATCCCGGTATACTACATGTGTTGCTTTCTCCTTCCAAAGTGGGTGATAGAGAGGATTGACCGTATAAGGCGGAAGTTCTTATGGGGTAAACACGAAACACAGAAAGCGGGCATATCTTTGCTAAACTGGGAGGAAGTCTGTCAACCCAAGAAATGGGGTGGCATGGGGGTAATTGACCTACACACACAAAACATTTCGTTGTTGCTTCGCTGGTGGTGGCGCCCATATGACGAACCTGGGGCCCTCTGGTCGGTCTCTGCCCAGAAGCTGCGCAAGCATCAAATTTATGCAAATGGACCAACTTTCTGGATAGCTAGCGGCTCCTTCTTCTACAACCAGTTACAAAAACTCAGACCTCTCTTTGATTGGTCAACAAACTGGATAATTGGAAATGGAGAAAGGATCTCATTCTGGAAGGACTCATGGTCGGGTCTGGCTTTCATTCACCAGCTATCTTCAAGGCCGACTAACCCCTACATTTCTCTGAGAGATGCGGTGCAGGTCATTGACATTATTGGCCCGGATTTTGTTGATCATGTCTCCGGTCTCACTTTTAATGACGACCGGGATGCAATCTGCTGGCGATGGGACCCGCAGGGGCAATACACGGCGAAATCAGTGTATGCAATGATTAAAGGGGGCGGTATGATACGTGACAAGCACACGGAGATGTGGGGTGCAAAGGTACCACCGACGGTTAGGATTTTTGGTTTCCTGCTTCTCAAGAACAGGCTACTCACTCATGACAACATGCTGATTCGACGTATCAATTGCTCCTCACATTGTGCCTTATGTACCAACTGTCCGATGGAGTCTGCTTACCACCTTTTCTTCCTCTGCCCCTATGCTGTGCATGTCTGGTTTCTGCTGAGCCAAGCAACAGGGGTCAAACTCACTAAGATTAGGCAAGATCTCCCAACAACTTGGCAAGCCTCACTTACAGAAGTGGAAAGGAACGGAGGACAGTGGCTAAGGAAGGCCCTCCCCCTGTTCTTGTGCACCGTTTGGGAGACATGGAAGCAACGGAATGCTAGAATTTTCTCTGATAAAAAGTTGCCACCTCGGATACTTGAGCAGAAAATTCTATGTGAATTGAAGCAATGGATGGCTCACTGTTAAGATTCCAGGAAACTAAGAATAATTGTTTAGTTTTGGGGATGTGTTGTAAGAGTAATTTCTCTCAGACAGAGAGCATAGATGTATTGCTGGTTCCAAGAATTATTAATAAAATTGCCTTGGCAGCCGCTGCCAAGCAATTTTTCAATAAAAAAAAGAGAGAGGGAGAGAGAGAGAGAGGAGGGATCCACTTATACCATTTGTAAGTTACAACATCTTACAACAATTCGATTTTCTGATTTTAAAAGTCCAAACAATCGATCCAAACCGTTCAACATAATATTTATATTGAAATGTGCTTGAAGATAAAATTTTACATTTTTTTTGAATTTTTTTACTATTTATTAAGTATTTTACAAAATTATTGTTTTTCAGTGGTCCACAATTGTCTAAAAACAACAGTTTTGTAACATTATTAATAAATAGTAAAAAAATATAAAAAAATATAAAATTTTATCTCCAAGCATATTTTAATATAGATATCATGTTGAACGGTTTGGATCAATTGTTTGGAATCTTAAAATTGCAAAATCGAATTGTTGTAAGATGTTAGTAACTTAGAAATGTTGTAAATTGATCCCTCCTCATATATATATATGAGTCTTGGTGTTTATTAAGCTAGAATTTTATTTATTTATGCACAAATTATGATTAAATATTAAAGTACAAAATGATTAAATAAATTGACCAAAATAACGCTGGGGATTCGCCATATATATATATATTTATAGAGAGATGAGCTATGGTGAGACGTGGAGTAAAACCAAGTTTTTACTCCATAGCACTATATTTTCATTTTGAAAATCCAAACAACTGATCCGAACCGCTCAACATGTTCTCTATATTGAAATGTACTTGGAGACCAAATTTTACATTTTGTTGGAATTTTTTTTACTATTTATTAAGCCACTTTGAAAATCTCTGATCCGATGGTCCAGAAATTTTTACTGTTTTTTACTGTTCACAGTGAATCAGCGATTTTCAAAGTGGCTTAATAAATAGTAAAAAAAATTCCAAAAAATGTAAACTTTAGTCTCCAAGCACATTTCAATATAGAGAACATGTTGAGCGGTTCGGATCGGTTGTGGATTTTCAAAATGAAAATATGGCGTGGAGTACAAACTTGTTTTACTCCACGTCTCACCATAGGTCATCTCTATATATATATTTATATGTATATCAAAAAATAAAGAGGAAAGATTCACATACAAATTTTTAATACCACATCTGACAATATTAATTATCATTAATAATTAAATTTTACAATATAAAAAACGACCGTTAGTCTTGTTCAATATTATAAGAAGCGCATAGTCTTAAATAATTATTATATTTAAAATTCATGTAGTACAACAACACATGTTGAAAAATTAATACAAATTAGTTTTGTCCATGGATACATTCTTTTTTATTTTATTTAAGATATATGAGAGTGAAAATTCTAAAACCACCCAACAATACTTGACACTTGAATCACTAATTCCATTTTGGACTAAAATGTAACTTCATAAAATTTCATGATCTACCAGACTGGAGCTCAAATTAGTCCCAGAGGGATATTAAAATATATTTATTGTTCACTTAAGAAAATTCTTCATTCATAGAGGGATAATTATATAATTTTTTTTTTGAAATAACAGAAAATTTACATGAAATTTCCAACTTTTTTTGGACCATGTGGAAGGGAGAGGGGAGTTTGCATTGCGTACGTTATTATAATATCGAAATACAAAAGGTTTCGATTTTACTGTAAATATATATATAGTGTGTAGACTGTAGAGTAATATAAAAAAATGTACAGGGTATGAAACTGAATAAAACAATCCTCTGAATTAGTATAACCATGAACATATTATACTATATAGGATAAGAACATCACTGATGCCAAAGACAATTCTTCTACTTATATATGCACAATATCCATCAAACAACTATGTACCAGTAACTAGTAACCTTCATAAAATTTCATGATCTATGATCAGCCACACACAAAAAAAAAAAAATAAGAAGATAAAACTATAACAAAAAACTGAGATGAATGAAAATCCTGCTAGTCTTCTTGTCATTCAATCCTCTGAGACATCTTCAACTTCAACCGGTGTCACCTTGGCGTATGAGTCGAGTGAGCAAGCCGAGCCTCGCACTCCTGATGCACACGTGTGTGTATGGCATAGATTTCACTGTTTGATATATCTATCCTGTGGGCCCTGTCTGCTGCAGCAATAGCACTCTCAAATCTGTACAAGAGGTTAATTTGATGCAAATTTACTGCCTTTGGGACTGGGTTCACCGCATCTATCTTCGGTACACCTCCACCAGTACCGACAGTCTCCACGGGCGATGACAGATTCGATACCGCCGAGCGTATACTCAGGTACGCCGATGCTGGTGTGGAGACCGAGAGAGACAGAGCCTGGCCGCGCGAGCGCCGGGCGAACGCCAGAGTACCGCCTCAGCAATGGTCCCCCTCTCCGTTTTAGTTGTATTTTTGCTCGTTTTGTACTATTTATATTTGGTATACTATTTATGTTTGGTATATTTGGATTATCCTATATTTCGGTTCTTTTGTATGTGTACTTTTATGATACTATTTTTATTTATTTAAGATAAAATAAATTATCATGATAAGCTAAATAGAAAATATTACAACATTAAAATAGTAATACAACATAAAAAATAAACAGGAAAACATTTAAAACAATTGAATAAGTGCGTTAAACAACAAAAATAAGCTTTAAAGATTAAAGGCACGCCAATTAGCTCATTCCAAATACATTGAGTCGGTGTGACTGACATAAGTACCCAGAAAAATAGTTAAGAAAATAATATTACAATACAATAACAAAATAAAATTACAAAGGAAATAATTCGGGTTTAAAAAAAAAAAAAAAGGGTAAGCCGCCCACAAAATAGCCGGCTTAGGGGGGGCGTAAGCCGGCCATTTTGTGGCCGGCTTGGGCATTTTTGACGAAAAGTTAGAAATCTGGGCATAAATAATAATTTCAATTAAACTTTGGATATTAATAAAAATGTCGGGGGCTTAACTCATTAAAACTCTAAATTGCGAACCCAAAATAATTAATAGGCCTATCTTATCTTTGTATTAGAAAAGAACATTTAGTGCTTTCACCTCTTAATTTTCTTTCTGTTTTTTCAGTTCTATTCCGATTTAGGACCTACTGGCAGTGCCACTTGCTCATTTTCTTATTTCTTCTGTTTTCTTGGTATACCAAACATAGAAATCTACAAGCGTGATATGAAAAGTGTACTAAAAAAATTGTTCCTATGGCACTTCAATAACTAATAATTAAATAGCCGGTAATTAAGCTAAGCACGTGTATATTTTATATTTTGTCGTTTTGCATCTGTACTGAAAATAATTATGTTTGCTTAAGTAAATATAACATGCTGATATTTTAGAAACAAATCGAATAGTTCTGAATTATTTCAAACCGTCTGATTTAAAATGATTAGTTCAGATCCGCCTAAAACTCGCAATAAAGTTTTAACAACTGAAGAGGAAACACAGAATATCTGGTACATATCTGGTACATTTCATGAATTCCTCTTGTATCGGTATCGTGAGGCAAAATAAACAAAAACTGCTAAATTAAGCATGCAGAGCCCTGAAACCAACCAAAAAAACCGATCTAAGTGCCCCTCATTTAAGTTATCAGGTATCCATCCAAACACCAAATCAGTCATTGTCAAAATAATTGACGTGACATAGCCTCCGAGTGCAATGGTAAGAAGAGCAAGCGCCAAACAGAGGCTCCGCATCGAATCCGGTGCTTGGTCATAGAAGAACTCAAGCATGCCTATTTGGTTAAATACTTCGCCAACACCTACTAAAACATGTTGTGGTATTTGCCAAAGAATACTCATTGAAACCGCAACCGTTTCATGTACCAAACCTTCATTGGTTGCTACCTCTAAGCGCTTCGTTTCCACGATCGCTGCTGATACCATAGCAAGAACAGCAAAGAACAAGCCGATCCCGGCCCGTTGCAAGTGAGAGAACCCTCTATCCTTTCCGGTAAATCTCCGAGCAACCGGCACAATTATTTTATCATAGAAAGGTGTGAATGCAATCACCGCAAGAACATCGAAAGTCGTGAGAGAAGCAGGAGGGATGTTCAGAGAACCCAAGCGTGTGTTCATTAACATTCCTTGTTCGACAAAAACTGTTGATTCCTGGGTAGAAACTGAGGCGAAGAGTATAAATGTGGTCCAAACAGGAAGCAACCGAAGTATAGATTTCAACTCTTCAACTTGTGATGTGGTGCAAAGACTCCATGGGTTGCAGGTACCAGTAGGGGTGAAGTCCGAAGCGGAGAGAATGGAAGCTTTGTTAAGGAATCTGCAATTACATTAAAATTTAATTCAATTCTGTGCTTGGACCTCTATAATAATCAAAAGGGTATATTGTAAACCAGAGTGAGGCTACGGTACTATCCATAGCGCATATTGGTCGGTACTATGGATATATATCTTCATTTTTTAAATCCAAAATAGTCGATCTGAATCATTGAACATGATCTCCATATAAAAATATACTTCTAGGCCAAATTTAATCTTTTTTTGAATTTTTTACTATTTTTTTAGATATGGTAGAAAGTCACTATTTTGGATGGTCCAGAATCTTTAGATCAAGTGATTTTCTACTTATATAAAATAATGGTAAATATTCTAAAAAATGTAAAGTTTGGCATTAAAGAACATTTTCATATGGCGATTATGTTGAGCGGTTCCGATCGACTCTTTGAACTTTGAAAATAGAAATATAGATCCACAGTACAGACCGATGTGCGCTATGAATAGTACCCTAGCCTCACTCTTAATTGTAAACCATCATCAAACATGAAACAATCTACTGGATCAAAGGATACTTTATGATAAAAAGGTACACCACATCAGAAAAGTAACCAAAAAGTACTAATTAAAATTTAGAAGAATTAATATAAATGAAAAGATATAGCTAAATATTTTTGTAGTAAAAAACTCACAATCATTATTCCTTTTTTATCATATTTTAATATTTTAAAATAAGAGTGAGGCTATGGTACTTTGTAAAGCGCGGATCGGTATGTGCTATGGATTCATATCATCGTTTCCAAAGTCCAAACAGTTGATTCAAACCATTCAACATGATCATAATAACAATGAACAGTCCGTGCTATGGATTCATATGGAGATCATGTTGGACGGTTCATATCAACTATTTGGATTATAAAATGAAGTTATGGATCCATAGCACAGACCGATCCGCATTTTGCAAAGTATTATAGCCTCACTCTTCATAATAATTACTAAAATGTATCGCATTCAAGAGAAGATTACCTGAATTCAGGGGTACTTTCTAATTTGCGGATTCCCGAGTTTTCTGTTGCATTATGTAGAAGAGACTCATCCTCGGGCAAATCCAAATTAAACTTTCTAGTGGCCGCAACAATCACTTGACACATTCTCGTAAGAGGGCTTCCTATTGGTTTGCGGTATCTATAAAACTTAGAACCAGATATAAAATTTGTAAAGCCTATGCCAAGTACTATGGTAAGAACACCAAACCCTAAAGTCCATCCATAGTTATCTTGTATCCATACAATGACAGTTCCCGCAAACAAAGCACCTATAGTGATAGTGAGATAATAGAAACTGAAGAATGATCCCATTGCAGTGGTATCAGCCGTGTCAAATTGATCGGCACCAAATGCAGACATACACGGTTTTGCAGCACCGGCCCCGAAAGCAATCATGTAAAGGCCGAGAAATGAGGCGACGGGAAAATGTTTCAAGATTGAAAGTGATGTTGATAGAGTCAGAAGCACCAATCCCTTTTGTGAAAGCACAAAAAAGAGAAACATCAAACTAATTTGAATCGAAAAGCAAAATATTGTTTAGTGTAGGAATGGTGTACAGGCGACCCTAGCAAAATTAGAAGACTGAATATTTCACTGAAAGAAGTTAAATATATATATTTTTTAATAAAGGGTAAAATGGGTACTTTATAAATTTAAATTGAGTTCTAATAGAAAAGTCAACAAGTTGGTAAATTTGTGAGTTTTTGAAATTTAGAAGGGTAAAAATGATATTACGAATATAGAGGGGGAAATACGTAATTTCGAGATTTTGGAGAGTATACATGAAATTATCCCTAATATCAGTATGCAGAAATACTACTGCAATAAGTCTATTACATTGTTGTTGTACCTGTATGTCACTGGTACAACAACGATTTTTGTAATATTAGTGCTCCTCTAACAGCTTTGCAAATTGTATTTTGTAATATGTCACTGTACTCGGTGTGTGTGTGTGTGTGTGTGCGCAACCTAATCATAAGCATATGAAAGAGCAACGTATAGAATTGGATACTTACAATAAAGAAAATGACAAGGAAAGATACAAGAGTCAAATAATTTCCCCAGTAAGAATCTGCCACATAAGCTCCTATCAGTGTCGTTGCAAAGCAAGTGCCTTGCCATGTAGAAGCTTGTGCTGCTGCGGTAACACTATCTTCAAATAGCTCTGTTTTAAGATATACTGATAAATTTCTGCTGACGCCATAGTAGACCATGCACACACAAAATTCAGTGCCTATAATATATGCAGAAATTTAATAACTCACTTTCATCATATCTTAATTAGTTTTTGTCTTGTACAAGAGGATTTGGAAAAAAAGATTGTGAAACTATTTTGGAAGAATTTAATATAACAGAAAAGGTCCAGTTTATAAAACAACCAATTCCTGGTAAATTTGAACTACAGATGCTGGGGTACCTAGTTTAAATTGAGCTTAGGGCTCAACCAAAACTGGGAATAAAATGTAAAACAATTCTCGAACTTGTATGATATATAAATAAATTATATAACTATTTTCCTGAAGTTTTTATATCACTTGGCTTGAGGCATCTGGCGCTAATACAAGGTCAGGTTTTCATCCAAGCCGTCGGCTCAATTCAATCAAGCCAACCTATTTAGATCGGATAGCTCAAATGAGATAGCAGCTACTGCTACTTTTAGAAAGAGAAATTTATATATATACCCATCATACACTTTGTGATTTAGTTATTTTCCCATCAAAATTTAAAATTAGCTATTTTAATACACATAGGTATGACCAAATGCGTCGGAAATGGTGATGGAGAGGGGTTAGTGAGTGATACAGTATTTTGAATGTAAGGGTAATAGTCATTTTTTTACTAATACTAAAATGTGCATTTAATTGATTAAATTAAAAATGGAGATATTAATAAATTAAGTGAGGTTAGATGGGGACATAACTAATTTTTCAATTTTGAGGGGGGAATATATAAATCACAAAGTTACCATGAAATTTCTCTTTTAGAAAGAGTGAGGCTATGGTGCTATGCATAGCACGGATGGGGTCCGTGCTACGGCCAAAAATTTGACTTTTTAAAATCCTAATGGTCGATCCAACCGTTTAATGTGATAACCATATGAATATGTACTTGCAAACTAAATTTTATATTTTTTCGAATTTTTTTACTATTTTTTTAGATAGGTAGAATTTTGATGGTCCAGAATTTTCAGAAAACACTGATTTTTCTACCTATCTAAAAAAATAGTAAAAAAATTCGAAAAAATATAAAATTTAGTTTGCAAGTACATATTCACATGATTATCACATTGAACGGTTGGATCGACCGTTAGGATTTTAAAAAGTCAAATTTTTGGCCGTAGCACGGACCCCATCCGTGCTATGCATAGCACCATAGGCTCACTCTTTTAGAAATGACCCATTTGCTTACACATAATTAAAGAGCAAGCTTTCCATCCTCCAATCCGATGCTTTGATTCTGAGGTTATTCTTTCCTGCAGCATAGTAGCATATAAATTTAAATTTCCCAATTTCTATAATGGAACAGTTTAATATATGAAATTATATTATTTTTGCCAGTTACTACAAGCTCGGAATGTGGCTTTATATACATTGATGCAGTATGATATTTTGAATTTTAGAGGGGGGAAAACATAATTTTGAGATTTTTTAGAGGCATACATGAAAGAGTGAGCCTATGGTGCTATGCATAGCATGGATGGGGTCCGTGCTACGGCTCAAAATTTGACTTTTCAAAATCCTAACGGTCGATCCAACCGTTCAATGTGATAACCATATGAATATGTACTTGCAAACTAAATTTTATATTTTTTCGAATTTTTTTACTATTTTTTTAGATAGGTAGAAAAATCAGTGTTTTCTGAAAATTCTGGACCATCAAAATTCTACCTATCTAAAAAAATAGTAAAAAAATTCGAAAAAATATAAAATTTAGTTTGCAAGTACATATTCATATGGTTATCACATTGAACGGTTGGATCGACCGTTAGAATTTTGAAAAGTCAAATTTTGAGCCGTAGCACGGACTCCATCCGTGCTATGCATAGCACCATAGCCTCACTCTACATGAAATTTCTCCTACAACTTGTTGAAACCACCGCTCCTTTGAATAGGAGAGGAGAAAAGGCCACAAATAGAAGCTTTGAGGTACCACTCTTCAGCTTGCAATCCAAAGAAATTGATTCACAGATACCAAATAATTCTGATATTAATTTGAGTACCTCATTTGGGGATTGGGATTCTTCTTCTACCACCAGCAAACTCTCTCTCGCCTCCTCCATTAAGCCCAGTTGACCAGTTGACCAGTTCCTCGATGCAAAAGGAATATATGTATAGTTGGCTAGTTGCTTAAACAGACTACCTATTCTTTATTTGTTTAATAAAGGGTAAATTGATTACTTTATAAATTTAAAATGAGTTCTAATAGAAAAGGCAATATATCGGATAATTTTTTAGGTTTTCAAAATTTAGAGGGGTAAATATGATATCTTGAATTTTTTTTTGAAGCCTTGTCAATGACTGACAAGGATATCTTGACTTTTAGAGGGGAAAATACGTAATTTCCAAGTTTTTGAGAGGCATACATGAAATTACCCCTAAAACCTATTGAAACTACCGCTCCTTTGAAAAGGAGAGTGATTCACAGATGCCAAATAATTCTGAAAATTAATTTGAGTACCTCATTGGGGGATCGGGATTCTTCTTCTACCACCAGCAAACTCTCTCTCGCCTCCTCCATTAAGCCCAGTTGACCAGTTCCTCGATGCAAAAGGAATATATGTATAGTGAGTAGAACTAGGGTGCTCTCGAGTTCACCAAGTTCTCGGTGAACTCAAGTCCAAAACTCATAGGATCGGCTTCAAACGACGAATCCGACCGTTGAAATCCGTCTACCTTACGAGTGATGCGTCTACATGCAAAAATTTTAAATTTTGAAATTAATTTTGCATAGAGTCAAGTGGTCAAAAAATGTCAAAAAATGAATGCATTAAAATTAATTTATTAACCTTCTAATTTTGAATAATTTCTAGTTTTCAACTGAGAAGGCTTATTTTTTTATGTTTATATTATGATTATATTTATTAGTTTTTTATCAATAGAAATTTTAAATTTATATGTTAAAACAAAATTGTTAGATGTAATCTATATTATTTTTATTACATATACATAAATGATTATATTTATTATTTTTTTTAGTTTAATATAAATGAATAGATTGAAAAATTAACATCTATGAATTTATTCATAGCAGTATATTCTTGCAAGTTCTTGATAGTTGATACTAGTTAAAACAAAATCGAAATGTCCTGATCTTTTACGTGTACATAGAGAAATTGACATAGAGCATATTTAACACTTTTATTTTGATATTTAAATTTTAAATTATTTTAGTTATAAAAATGAAGACATAACATAGACATAAAAAACAGAAACTAAATTTCCAAATTTTTGCTTAATCTCATGAGACAATAACTCTTCTGCCAAATGTGTAACGAGAAAACATAGAGCACTAGTGGGTTGAATTTTATTTTTTTACCGACTATATATTTTTAGAACATACCATTTAATATTCATTTCACAAACTCTTGATTTCATCATTTTAATTTTGGTAAATAAATATACGAGTGGTCGTGTTTATTAAGCTAGATTGCTATTTATTTAAGCACTATATGATTGAATATATAAGAAGGGCATAGTCATAAATAATTATTGTATTTAAAATTCATGTAGTACAACAACACATGTTGAAAAATTAATAGCTGGCTGTAATTTATTTTGTCCAAGGATATTTTTCACCACTTAATTGATAGCACCGACATTTTTTTTCTAAAACCACCCAACAATATCTGATATTTGAATCACTAATTCCATTTTAGGCCAAAACGTAACATTCATGTGCCTATGGTATACTTAACCCCCCACCATGCCAACTTAATTTGCACCAAATCTATCCTATATACTTAATCTTTGATAGCGTCCGCTACAGTGTAATGAACAGTGAGACCGACCACTGGGACCCAATTTCAGCGAAAAATTAAAATTGCTTATTTTTTTTCCTTTCTCCGCTTCTGGCTTTCTCTGGAAACTTCATTGTTGATCTTCTCCTTAAAAAAAAAAAACACAAACCCCTGGGAGAGTGGTCCAGCATCAATAGCAGTAATTTAGGATTTTTCCTCTTTCAACAACGCTCCTCTCAAAAAATCTCATCATCGCTATTCTCCTCCACCGGCGCTCCTCTCCTTCATCGCCCACCGCTCCTTCGCACCGGCCCCTCTTCCCGACCCTTTCGCTGCTCCTCTCCCATGATCCGCACTCAAACTCCCACTTTCTCTTTCTGTCGCTGATCCCTTTCCTCTTTCCGCCGCTCATTCAAATCCAGTACCGAGGTGAGCTTCCTTCAGATTCGGAGGGAGAATCGGGCTCCCAACCAGTACCGAGGCGAGGTTTGATTTTTTTAAGGAAGAAAAAAGAAGAATAAGCTGATTAAGGAAGAAAATTGGAAAAATCAAAGTACTGATTTTAGTAATGTCATTGATAAAGTAAAAAAAGATGCATATGTGTTAACGTCACTCTGCCTTATTTATTTTCGCCCTGGTGTAATAGGATCCAATATGCTTTATCAAGGCATCCCTGTTGTGAAGGTGGTCTCTCCACCCCCGATTGATCTAGGAATTCCATTCCAGTATCAAACAGTTTATATACAACCATTGGATGAATTAGTACTAACAGCGCTGGGTTATGTTTTGCTGAATCAATGAAGCACTGTTGTAAAATGTATATTGCATCTTCTATTTCAATGAAGCACTGTTTTATAAGGCTGTCTAATTTTAATATATTTTTTTCTAAATCTCTTAGTAGAAGCTATTAAGTTGATACAGTAATAAAAGGAAAATAAAAAAGGACTCACAAACCCACGGTACCATGTACCGGTCACCTCCAATAGTCCTTTAACCCACTAACTCATTAGCACCAAATTTGCTAATTCTCTCCTAAAAAAGAGCCCCATAGTACACTGTACCAGTAACACTGAATCGCCGTATCATTTCACTGATTATACGCCTCATTGTTAGTTTATGAAATGCTGGATTGATGTTACAAATAGGATGTGCAAATCATATGGATTTTAGAAACTATTGTTACTATAGAAATCTTTTTCACCATTATTGACATTTATATATTGGATTTTGGAGACACTAATTAAACTCATATTTGTTTCAACAGTTTCGTTGCTGCGATAACCTGCTTGCTATGGATTAAGTACAGTTCTATCGTGTTGTTTTTGCAACCTTTCAGGTACTTTCTTTAATTAGTTGATTTAATATTTAGACAAATCTAAAATGTATATCGCATCTTCAATTCAAAACAAACATTAAAGTACTGTTTTATAAGCCTGTGCTTATTTTTATTTTTTTTTCTTCTAAGGTTCTTAATATAAGCTATTAAGTTGGTACAGTAATAAAAAGGGGAAAAAAGGGACTTACAAACCCACAGGAAGAGAGGTAGTACATATAAAGTTTCATATATTTGTGGTTAATATATCAGAAAATTAGAAAATTTCATATATCTGTGCTTGAGGGTTCATATAAAGTTTCATATATCTGCGCTTGAAGGCAAGGGACTAATCAATGTGCTTGAATGCTTGATTAAAAAATAGTGTTTAATTTAGTAGTTGGAAATTTTTCATATATCTGTGATCAATATATTTCCAAAATGACAAAGGGTTGGGAAGAGGGGTAAAATTTTACATATGAAGTTTCATATATTTGTGTTCAATATATTAGAAAATTACAAAATTTCATATATCTATGCTTGAAGTTTCATATATCTGTGCTTGAAGGCAAGGGACTAAATTAAAGTGGAAAACTAGAAATTTTGTCCATGTAAAGTTTTTCATATATGTGGTCAATATATTTCCAAAAAGAAGTCACAAACTCACGGTACCATGTACCAGTCACCTCCAATAGCCCTTTAACCCACTAACCCATTAGCACCAAAATTGCTAATTCTCCCCTAAAAAAGAACCCCATAGTGCACCCTACTGTAACACCGAATCGTCATATCATTTCGCTGACTCTACTGTCACAAAAGCAGTCAAAAATACCCTTCTGCTGAGAACTAGCAAATCAGAGGCCATGAACTCCGATTATGTCAAAACAAACATGACAGGGATGTAGAGGACTTCATTCCATGCAGTTTAGCCCCAATTTTTAATTAAATTGGATTTTTCCACTATTTTTTGTGAATTTTCAAAGTTCAGTTTTTCAAAGTTTGATATTTTCCCTTTTTTTTTTCTCTTTTCTGCTGTTGGTACATAGGAGATTTTCAGAACCTGTTTGATTAAGGAACAAATACTTTCATAAATCTTTCATTTTAACATATATCTAATAAACAATCTTTTCATTTTCAGAGCCTGTTTGTAGCATTTGTTATATTTTCTTTTAATTGGTCAAGAAGATTTTTCCACATGTTTACACCACGTCTAAACTAAATTTCGTTAAATATTTTACTAATGTGGAACTAAATTGCCAACACGTTGACGAGTCAAGAACACTTCTCAAATGATTCACTTATCACATTATTCAATCTATTAATGTTGCTAATTCAATTATTCTCAACAACAGCTATCTGCTGTGGGGTCTTCACTCCTTTGTTGCTTGCATTTCAACTCCGTGAATTCCTCTTTCTACAGCTGTTCAGGTATTCCTTTGATCCTTTTATTTATTTATTTATTTATTTTGATTATATTTTTTTTTTGTTCCACAACATTACAAACTTTCCTGAAAATAGCCAGCAAGATATTTTTCCTCTTACACATCAACACTTCAACTTTTTTCATCAAATTTACACCACATTAATTTAGGTCATGAGTAACGAAGAAAGAAATAAATCAATAGATATTAGAAGAAAAAAGAGAGCGCGACATAATTCTTCAGCTTTGCTCCAAAGATGTGTTGGAATGCACATAGTGGATCCCTATAATTCTGTTAGTGAACTAAATTTATCAAACGATGTAGAAACGTCACAGCGGGAGATCTATTCTACAGGATGTCTAATAGGTAAGTATCAAATATATTGTATATTAGCATTGTACAGTTATAGGATTGACCTATTCTAATTTAGGATAGCACAATTTTTTTATATGCAAAATTCATTAAAATAAATCATGCTTTCAAAACAGACCAAGAGTCATTACCATCCAGTTCAGCATTGTCTGAAACAGAATCCAGATTTTCTAATACAGACGCAATAAGGAATCTTGCAGCTCCGTTACAACAAGAACAACCATTTCCACAAAATAATCAACATCATCATGACAACCTATTACAAAAAAGTAAGTAAATTTCATAACACTTATCTAAATTCTACTTTCTCTTTATTTTCTAAAATGACATATTTATTATATTACTACAAAGTTGAATTAAATATCTATTACAAACTTATTATATAAACTTTGTAACTACCATCAATTCTAACTTATTGACTAGGAAAATATACGTGCCCATTGGACTTGGGAGCTCCAAATTGTATATGTGACTATTGTGGGGCGTACTACTGGTTTGATGAAAAAAACAGCAGAGCACAATACAATCTTTGTTGTAGAGAAGGAAGAGTTATGATACCATCTTTAAAAAAACCCTCCAAATTTATTAGATAACTTATTAAATCCTTCTAGAGATCCTAGATCAAACCATTTTAGAGAAAATATTAGAACATACAACTCAGTTTTTTCGTTCACATCAATGGGAGTCAACATAGATACTAAAATAAATGATGGACATGGACCATATGTTTTTAGAGTTTCAGGCCAAAATTATCATCGAATAGGATCTCTTCTCTCTCCTGAAGGATGTAAACCAACATATGCACAACTATACATGTATGACACAGCAAATGAACTAAAAAATATATTAGACAATTTTCAGAGTGAAGACAAATCACATGAACTACGTCCAGATATTGTGTCAGAATTGATGCAAATGTTAAATGAGAACAATGTCATAGTTCAGCGTTTTAGAATGTTTAACGAACGCTTTTTTGAATCAGATATGCAAAAATTCAGCCTAAAACTAACAAGTACTCGATCAACCAAATTTTCACAGTATTGTATGCCTAATGCAAGTGAAGTTGTTGGGCTAATAGTAGGAGATATTACTGGAAAAGAGGTGTCAGCAGTGCAGTGTGTTGAAAATGCAGAATTGAGCAAAGGTGTAAAAATAACATGAGTTCTGGTGCAAATATTTGATTGATTTTGCAGGGGTAATATATAAATTGACAATTTCGTTTGGTTGATAACCTGTGAACTAATAATATTTGCTTTGCTTTGCATTTTGTAGAATTATTTATGATTTTTTTATTGAAGCTCATCTATAAAAATATTTTTACTCTGTACAAAATCAGGCAAAGCTAAAGAAGCAGTTGATAGGTAAAGAAGTACACTTCGATCCTTCTGATTTTTCATTCAATTATATCATGTTATTTATACACATTGTTCATCCTTGAAAGAATTTTTTTTTTTTGGCTGTTGCATTACATTTTGTACTTTGTATCATCAACTACCCATGAAACTTATCACAATTAGCATTGCCGAAGCAAAGCGAGGCATTCCTCTAGTCCTATACTTAAACTTTGATCCAGCGTGTACAGTGTAATGAACAGTGAGACTGACAGGCGGGTCCCACTTTTCAGCCTCCAGCTCCACAACTTTCGACAAATTTCGACACTTCTTTCCTCTCTCTCTCTCTCTCTGTCTCTCTCTCTGCCGCACTTCCTCTGAAAACTTCTCCACTCTCCGCTGAGCAAGTTTGCGAATTCCAGAGAGTTCACCGCCCTCCGCTGAGCAAATCTCTCGCTCCGATTTTTCCTTCTTGTTGTCTCGAAAGTTCTACCCGTCCTTTACCGATCTTCTTAAAGACTTTCGCTCCAGGCGCTCTCTTTCCTCCATGTTCTCCCACCTCTCCGCCAGTCCCATCCCCCACCGCTTACGAGCTCGCCTTCACTCAACTCCTCCACAGCCGGTACTCTCTCTCTAATTTGTTGAGTCATTTCTTCTATACACTGATATCAATTGATTTTCGTTTAATGGAGGCTTTTAATTGAATTAAGGTTTTACCAGATCTCAGTTTAGCTGAATAGGCTGTGATTAGCTGCTTACATTTTAATTAGATCACTGTTTAAACAAGCATGTAGTTCCTGTACTCGAATTAATCAAAGAGGGGAGATAATACATTATACATGTATATATGTCCATGTGAGCTTCTTCATCCTTTTAGTGTGATATATATTATTTCAATTATGGGTTTCTAGGACTAAGCACAGTATCTCTTACTGATATATGCTTTCTCTGTGTCTTTGTTGCTAATTGAGTCAAGTACCTTTAATTTTTTTTCCTAACAGTAACAAGAAATTATGCTCCCAAGAATGAGGTGTTATAAGGTACCTTATGTGTATGATTTTAATTTCCAAACTTTGCTGAGTATAAATAGTTGACTTGCATGATTGATTGCCAGAGAGATGAGATGTAAAAAGTACTGGATGATTTGCATTTCATAATTGCCTTCTTGTCTGGTTTTGTCCAACAGACATAACATACTTAATCATCAAACTCATTTCAAATTAATTTTCTTAGCATATTTAAGATGTTCTTTTTTATTGGGTCGCAAAATGCGTCTTGGCTAAGATGGAATGAAACTAAGGCTTGCAATCAGTGATTGAGAGTTGAGCTTCCCTGCAAGTGATGATGCTCTTTTGCTATGGGCAGTCGATTATTTGAAGTTTGCTAAAGCTCATTTACCTCTTCATCTTTTGTTCTTTGAGATTTTTAGTCAATTATAAGAAGCAATATGCAATATATGTCTATGAGTGCTTTTAAAAAGGAGACTTCCTCTCGATCCTGGAAATCTTGCTTTTCTCCATCGTGCTGTTCAATGGTAAGTATCATTTTTTATAAACAATCGTCTTCATTTGCATATAGTAGAGATCTAAGATTATTTATGTTTGTCCCTATGTCCACTAATAAGCTTATTTATATAGCTATCATTTAGCTAACGCTCAAGAGGCCAAGCGAATATTATTTGATATGGATGGTGTGTTAATTTTGTATCAATTATCTGAACCAGGTGACATGAGGCATGCATTAGCAATTATCTCTGATGTTACTTCAAGGGGTACTTTGTTGCTATGACTATGAGTTAGTTTCCTTTACCAATTATGAATACTTATCCCCTAATGATTTTCAAGCTCTCCCATAACTCTGCGTATATTTTAGTTTTATCTGGCTAAGCAACTGCTGCACGCTGTTTTTGCTTCTTTTGTGCAGTGTTTCACGTTTGCATGTTATACTTCTTTACATACTCAATTCTTTAGCGTTCGTTTTGAACGAGCAATTCGTAATGCAAATTGATTAGTGGCTAAGGAAAAATTAACCACAGATATTTTTATATATCACTTTTGAATTGTTAGTTTTCAATATTATATGAGTTTCAAATAATACTGACAGTTGGCAATGGTGTCCAGTGCCTAAATTGAAAGTAGCTACTTTGCTTAATCTGAATTTTTAAAAGTATTGGTCTCTTATGTGATTTGTTTACCATTTAAGTTGCTATAAAGCTCACACTAGAAGGAACAAGTCAAGTAGCTATAAAGCTCCCACTTGGCTTTTTGTGATAGTGTCTATTGTTTTTGTTGTCTATCATTAGATCATTTGAGCTCTTTGGTTATGGGAATGGTAAATGATAAAATAATTATAGACTTGGTAAATGATAAAATAATATGTACATAGTGCCTATTGTTTGTTGTCCATTTGACTGCATTAGAATTTAGAAAAAAATAGTAGTATAGCTTTGGAACTGAGGATGTCTAAGAGTAGAGAAGGGTCATCTGGTACGATGTACCAACCGGTACCAATACAATTTTATCTTCAATCATCAGGCATGGGGTACTGGTAAAGCAAAGTGCATACCAATAATGGTACATAATCAGAATTGCATACGATACGTTTGATCTTTGCTATGAGATTGGATTTTACCGCTATGAGATTGGATTTTACCACTATTAAAATGCATCTTTTAATATTTTTTGGGAAGAACAATAACATGTTTCATTGGTTGTCTAGGAACATTGCTGCAAGAGTTTTGATTGTTCAAAAGTTCGTAACTTATGTACAGTTTTTGTTTCACATGTAAACTAATACTTACCTGATATGTACATTTTTTTGTTTTGTTCTGTAGTTCATGTACGTTGTAAATTAATGCTTGAATGTTATATTTTTTTTGTATTATTCTTTCATATGTAAACTAACATATGCATGATATATTTTTTTTTGTTTCCGTTATATCACTGACAACTCAGTATAATACATCTTAATTATCAATGCCGAAGCAAAGCGAGGCATTTTGCTAGTAAATATAATAATAGTAGACATTACATATTAATTTCTAACAATTTTATTTTGACATTTAAATTTTAAATTATTGTAATTATAAAAATAAAAACGTAATAAATATTAAAAAAAAATAGAATATTTGACCCCCTCCTATTTCAATTTGGGTCGATGTGTCATTCTCTCTATCTTCTCTCGTTGTTTTACATAATTTCTAAATTTCTACTTGATTTCATGAGACAATAACTCTGCTGCCAAATGTGTAACTAGCAAAACATAGAGCGCTAGTGGGTTGAATTTTAATTATAAATAGATACATAGATTATAAGTATCAAAATTAAGAGAAAAAATCATAAAAATGAAACAATATATAGATTATATTACATATTGAAGCGAGTGCATCATAATATAAAAAAAAAATTACAAAAAATATAAGTTAAATACATACCTTGACTTAGACTGCTTAAACTTGAATTGAATTGATGTATTCTCTTGTGTAAATTCTGTAGCTATATTTCTATGAGAAAAGAAAACTAGGAGAAGATATTACATCAATGCAAAATAAAAAAGAAAAGAAAAGAAAAGAGTATCTAGCAATTATGGAAATCAAATAATTAATAAATTATCACTATATCAAAATGAGGAGGGTTCAAATGCCTCCATTTTTTATGCCTCCATCATGCCTCCATTTTTAAAAACTTTAATTAATAACTCAAAGTATAAAACTTAAACGTCAAAATAAAACCGTTAGATGCGATCTATGTTATTTTCTCTATGTGCTCATAAAAAATTATCACATTTCGATTTTGCTTTTATGTGAATCAATAAGTTGAAAAATCAACGTCTAGAAATTATCCACATTAGTATACATTTTTACAAGCTCAAGATGACAACCAAAACAAAGTTGAAATGCCCTAGTTTTTTACACGTGCATAGATAAAATGATGTAATTCATATCCAACTGTTTTATTTTGAATTTTAAGTTTTAAATTTTGAGTTATTAAAGTGTTAAAGAATGGAGGCATGATGGAAGCACAAAAAATGAAGGCATTTGAACCCTCCTCTATTAAAATATGGTAGTTTGAAAGACATAAATTATCCATATATTAAATTTTTTTAAAGATAGTGTTAATATAAAGGGTAATTATATTTTCCCCCATCTATCCATCCCCCATTTCATCCCCCAACTAACTAACTACCTTTTCTAACTATAATTTCAAATTCTAACTACCTAATGGCCCTACAAATTAATTACTCAATTTTCTCCATTTATTTCTTTCCTCTTTCTCCCTCCCTCTCCCACCTCTCCCTCTCCACCTCCGCCTCCGCCTCCGCCCGCCTCTCCCACCTCTCCCACCTCTCCCTCTCGGCCTCGGCCTCCCTCTCCCACCTCCACCTCCGTCTCTCACCTCCGCCTCCCACCTCCCACCTCCGCCTCCGCCGGGTTAGATCCATCACTGTCGACCACCGGGTCAGATCCGTCATGTCTATGTTCCTCTTCCTCATGCAGTAGCGAGTTATTTGCAAAGAACAAAGCTTCATTAATGGTGAATTAGACCAGTGCGTACTAAGTACTAAGAAATGACAGAAAAACAAATTTTGAAAAAATTAGAGGTGTATGAATGAATACTTAATGTTTTAGAGATGAATACTTCAACGTTTATGGATGAATACTTAATATTTTAGGTATAAATACTTTAACTTATATGCATGAATACTTTACACTTACACGACGATGATGAATACTTGCTCGATGAGAGATGAATACTTATGACGAGGTATGAATACTTGTGCAACGGACAACTCGAAAGTATGTCATCATGGATCTCATTTGAAAGAAAAAATTGTGTAGAAGACATTCGTGGTTTTAGATTTGCAAAATTCCTCACAGATCGTCAGAAATATTGGTTAGATTGAACGGAGAAAAAAAAACCCATCTCTAAAAACGTGTAAAAGATGAGTGATTGATGTGTCCAAATATGCTTCTATTGCAAAGATGAATACATTTATATAGATGGATGAATGCTAGTTGTGTTACAGATGAATATTTTTTTGCAAATTTCTAAAATGAGCTGAAGGTTATGCGGTCCCCCCACTTAATTAATGCGCTGACGGTTATGCGGTCCCCCACTTAATTAATGCTCTGACAGTTGTGCGGTCCCCCACACATGTTGTTTGTGGTCCCCTACTTTCTTGTTGTAATATATCCAAATATGTTTCTATTGCAAATGTGAATACCTTCATATAGATGGATGAATACTAGTTGTGTTACATATGAATACTTTTCTGCAAATTTCTAAAATACGCTGACAGTTATGCGGTCCCCCATTTAATTAATGCAACTGACGGGGGATGAAACGGGGAATGGTTGACGGGGATAGCTAGGCTCTCCCTAATATAAATGTGTGTGGTGTTAATATGCCTATCCCAAAGAGAGCAATATTTTTTGGCAATAACAACTATAATTAATTGTTCAAATATAGCAAGCAGAATTGGTTTCTTTTTTAGGTTAGATATAATCATATCGCTCTAAATTAACCTAGATAGAAACTACTTTACTTCTTAATTTAGAAACTTTTTATTGTTTGGTCGAGCCACACATTATCGAATCTTTTATAACATGCGCATCATCTTGCTGGATATTTGTAGTAAACTTTTAAACACCGAAAAACTCGTGACAGTTTGAACGGAGAATATTTGTATTAAGAAAATAAAGTTATTACTTGAGAATTAAATTTAAGAATTAAAATAATTCCAATATATTAGATAGGAACATAAATACCGGTCTCAAAGGAATATGGTGGACTTTCAGAGTCCAACCATGGTTTTTCTTTATACTTATATATTATAATTATATTTGAATTAGAACTAGGTTTTATTTAAGCTCAATAAACTTAGTTCTAAAATCTATCGAATTAGTTTCAAACGATAACTCTAAACTGCTGAAACTGATCTACTTAACAAATTTCAAATTAAGTTAGTATAAAATCAAGATGTTAAAAAACAACGCTTATATATAAGATCTTAATGCGTTTATTTTCCAATACTTTTTTAACATTTGACTTTATATTAAATTAATTTAAAAATTTATTAATTTTATATGTAAATGCATCACTCGTGAAGTAAATCAGTTTCGACGATTTAGATTAAAATATGTCAATTCGATAAATTTTGAAGCTAACCATATCAAAATGAGTTTAACTTTTCAAGTGACAAAATTTTCACTCACCTTACTAAGGACTTGGACGTCTGATGATATATGATTCAATTCTTATTTGTTTCAATTTTAATTCCACTATTGACAATCTGTGTCAGTTAGACAGCCACTGTCTAGTTCTTATTAAAAAAGAAAAAAAGAAGAAGAAGAAGACAGTATCTGTTAGTTATTCAAACAAGGGCCGTTAATGCTCATGAATGGTCAACAAAAATCTTGTTTACATATTATAAAAAAATTATTCTGACGAGCTATATATTACTTGTACCCATTTTTAACACAGTTATCACTTTCTTGAAACAAAGAATATATTGGATCAGATTTTCAAACATCTTCCCAGAAACATTGGCACCATACGTACGTATTAAATTCAGCTTAATTAATGCATGATAAATAACTAACAGATTATGAAGTTAGTCACAGTTGTACAAATAATGGAAAAAGTAAAGTTTCGATTACCAATAAAAACATATATATATTTCGGAAAAATTATGCTAAATTCAATTCGCTTATAATACTCTCGGTTCAAAAAGTATCCAAATTAACCTTTCGTCATTGGCAGAGGTAAGAAATATATTAGAGTGAGACAAAATTTTCAAGAGGACAAATTGTATATTTATTTGAAATACAAGCATATTTTGTAATTTTTTCTGAAAAAAAGCCATGACAAAAGAAACATATTTTAATTTAAAAAAATAATTAGACTACAAATAAGCAAGTACCTCTCTCTTAATTACCTAAAAATGTATCAGAAATGTATCAATCATTATCTAAAAATATATGTATCAATTATTTTGACAGTATTTACTATCAGGTGCTTATCCATTTAAAAATTTTCTCCGATGAGCACATCAGAATAATTAATATTAGGACTGGATTTCAGTGCATTATTTGCGACAAATTAGAAATCATGTCCTGTTTTGAAATTCACTAAAGTAAAATTAAGTTAATACAAATTTACTTAAATTAATTCTCTCCCTAACGTACACTTTTTTTTTTATTTACTAAAAATGGTGCACTAATTGTATATGTTTATGTGGACCTTTTTTTGGGTTAATTAGTAAATTATATTTCTATGAACTTATTACAATATGTAGGAGTTCCTTTTGTGTGGTTTTATTGGGGTAACATATAAAAAATAACATAATAATTTCAAAATGAAGTGTGACAAAGCAAAGATCAGTTGACTGTTGACATGGTACTGGCCTTGTATCATCAATTGGCTTCTATTTTTGTAAACAAAAAATAAGGAACAATGTTTCCTCTTTACTACCTACCTCGATCAGGGATTCAGGCATCGTGTTTCTTAGTTCTTTCCTGACAGATCGCTTCAAACAAAAAGAATTCTCTTCTGATGAATTCTCAATCGCGCCATCTTCATCCTTTGGTAAATAGAAATGCTTCAATTTCATGTTTTGTAATTTGTTGTTCCCTTTCTTCTGGAGGCATGCATATCAGCATATGTCTTAATTTCTTTTCCATGAGTTCATTTTTGTTCTACCTTTTTTGCTTGGTTAGTTCGGATTTGTGATTTAATTTTGGCTTAACAATTCATAAGTTGAACCTCTCCTCTCTCTTGAATTATATTTTGGCGCATCAACTCGGCACCTCGGTCGAACACCTGACCGACCGTCTCAGCATCATGGACGGGTGCAAACACGTCCTCATCACCAGTGTAGGGGACATAGACATCGGGCTCGTCAGATATGTCGTCGACCGCATCAACACCGCCCAAGCCAGCGCACCTCAGTAGAGAGTCGAGGCGCGCCCTGTACCCACACTGGCACACCGCGGGTACGTTGTGCTTGAGGATGACCTTCCCGAGCCTCTTCCATCCCCTGGTGACGGCCATCGTAGCCCCTATGACGCAACTCTTGACAATATATAATGCCTGAAAATTGAAAAAATTATGAAGAAGTTGTACAATTGTAAATATTAATAGTTTTGAATTTGAAACTTCAAATTAAAAATACCGTGGCTGCGAGAGGTGCGCCGGCGGGGATAATACCGTGGATCCGTCCTCTACGATCCCTCGGCTTCGGTACCCGCTCATGCGGGTTGTCGGCGATGTATCCCTCAAGAAATATGGTGTACGCGCCGTGATCCTGGTACCAATCTCTGTAAGGTCTGTACGAATTACAATAAATGTTAGATATTCCAATCAAAAAGCTATAGTTGAAGTTTTGAATTAATAAAAAAATTTCTTACACTGGCGCGACATCCATCTGACGGTCGGGATCGGCCAATGGGGGATCTACAGCTCCTGCCTCGAACACGTAATCGACACGGGCAATCCCCCAGTCCTTGCCTGCAGTGGTATCCCTGGGATGATGCAGCCCTCGCCAGACCTCCTCGCTGATCGGTGCCGGGGGCGGAGCAAGCTGGCGCATCCCGAACTGTCTCATGACCCGTCCGGGGTAATGGTGCTCGATGATCTATATATATTTTAATACGTTAGACTGTTTTTATTAAATTAAGTCGCTTGTGTAAATAACTAGCATAAAGAAATTACGGTACCTGAAAACATATGAGCGGCACCCCTGCACCCCTGCACGCCAGAAACGCTCCTGCTAACGACATCGCTCCGACATTATCTTAAGATATGACCGATGTGCGCCATCCACCTCGACCTGGAAGTATAGATTTAATATCATATATCAATTCGAACTGGAAAAAATTTAAATCAAAATAAAAACAAAAGTAAACTTACATAATCTCTGTAGGGCTCCCAAGTCACAAACTCGGGATCATCTCTGAGATGCTCGATCTCCTGTCTCAAGAATGTGATCCCGAGTTTGTCAGAGATCACATTCTTACATAATCTCTCGACATCACATAATCTCTCGACAAGTACTGCCCTGCATTTGCCGCCAAGTACTGCTATCCCAAGATTTGGGTGGGTGCAGGCAGGAGATGCTCGATCTCCAAAATGTAAGCACGCAGGTGTCGGTCAACAACCACCTGTTATAGATTTAAATGAGAACATTATTTACAAGAAAATAAATCTAATATTATTTAAATTAAATCTTGTACAAGAAAATACCTGATCTGGTCGATCCGGATAATCCTTGAATCTCACCCGCAGCTTTGCCAAGCTGATGCAGCTGGGCGAGACCACGGTCTTCTCACCTCTCTTCTTCTCTTTCTGGAGATCCTCATGCGAGATCCCCAACAGCTCCGAGCACAATGCCCGGAAGTCTTCGTACTCAACGCCCGTGACCGGCTCCCCGATAATAGTCATACTCCACAGGCAACTGACGTCCTGTAGGGTGACTGTCATCTCAGTATGGGGAAAATGAAAGTTGTGCGTCTCGGGACGCCATCGCTCAACGAGGCCGGAAGATAAACCCTCGTCAGCATTCTCCTCGGCCATCTGGGATATCTGGTACAATCTCATCGAGCGTAAACCCCCCCCCCCCGTACGCCGACTGGTACCGTAGATGAGTGCAGTTGTGACGAACCGTAACCGCATCCAAACCCTGCATTTAATTAAATAATCAGATCAAGTTCATTCATAAAAAAAATTTCGGGATGACAAATTATTAAATATGACAAATTTATAACTTACCCCAGTGGCAGCCTCTAAAATCTGATGCTCCGCATTCGGGTACCACAAGAAGTCGCTGACCTTGTTGGTGCGACTCCGGATACCCGGAACATCTGCCAATGCTATCTCGATGTACTGAGACATCTCGTACAGCGTGGCTGTAGGGTCATGCTGTGTACCCCTACTGGAGGATGGTCTATCTCTACTGGATGTCATGCTGTATTGGATAATTTTTGGTCAAATATGAGAGTTTGGTAAAAGTCCGGTTTAAATTTTGGTACAATTAAATTTTGGTACAATTAAACCTACTTTAATTTTAGTACAATTCTAATTAAATTTGGGTACAATTCTAATTCTAAATCCTAAATTAATATCTAATTCTAAATGCTAAATCTAAACCCTAAACCTAAATCCTAATCCTAAACCCTAAACCTAAACCTAATTACTACTCTACACTAAAAATTAAAACTAGAGAAGAAGAAGAAGAAGAAGAAGAAGAAAACTTACCCGAGGTCGAAGGGATTGAAACTTCTTAGAAATGATATGAAATCCGAAACCAGCGGCCCCTTATATAGGCTCCTGTAGGGGTCCGCTCCGGCATATAGCGGCCCCAGGGACCGCTCCGGCATATAGCGGACCCATATGAGGGTCCGCTCCGGCATTCTGCGGTACCCCTCATATGGGTCCGCTCCGGCATTCTGCGGCCGTGCTAGTTTTAGAATTGTCAGAAAACCGTGGTTATTTGGTTAATTTATTTTTTTTAAATGGTATAAATAAAAATTTCGGTATATTGTCTCTCCAATTAGCTACATTAATGTATATGTACTATACCTATATATAAGTCCAATCTAGCTACATACAACATGAAAAACCCTGGGCTGATCTGATGAGCTAGCCAAGTCTTGCTTAGCTGATTAGCGTGATGCAATACGAATCACAAGGAGTAGAACTAGGGTGCTCCTAAGTTCACCAAACTCCTTTGTGAACTCAACTCTAAAATCTATCGAATTGACTTCAACGACAAATTCAAATCGTTGAAATCCTTCTATCTTACGAGTGATGCATCTACATGTGAAAATTTTAAAATTTTAAATTAGTTTTGCATAGAGTCAAGTGGTCAAAAGGCGTCCAAAAAATGAATGCATTAAAATTAATTTATAAACCTTCTTATTTTGACCACTTGACTTTATACTAAATTAATTCAAAAGTTTAAAATTTTCACATGTAGACGCATCACCCGTAAGGTAGAAGGATTTCAACGGTTTGGATTCGTCGTTTGAAGCCAATCCAATAGATTTTAGAGTTGAGTTCACAAAGGGGCTTGGTGAACTTAGGAACACCCTAGTTCTACTCCACATACTTGTATGGATCTGATGTGAATTGAGATAAAAAGGAAAAACTTAGGGGTGTCAATGGGTACGATACGGGTAGGGTGGAAGTATTTTCATATATACTCATACCCACTAAGAATTGATCTTATTCATACTCTACCATTACCCATTAAAAATTGACATTATCCTATCACACCCTTACCCGATAAAATTAGCGGATAACGAAACGGTAGTGGGTGAATAACGAATAATACTAATATAATAATTAATTTTGTTATATTTTACAAATAAAACATCAAAACTCATTCATTTCACACATATGCAATCACATTACTAATAAAAAAATAAAAATAAAAAGTTGTGCAATCACTTCCAACTAAATTGTTTGTTTTTCATATATTAAGAGAATTTAAAAACACAAATATCTCTTCGGACAAACTAAATTATTTAACTAAATAACAAAACATGCAAATAAAAATAATATGTTTATCATTTTTCTTATAGCAAAAAAATACACTAAATAACAAAAGTACAACACTAATTATTGCTCAACATTATCATATAATTTTATTATATGTAATTACCCTATAGGGTAACGGGACAAAATAGCCTTTACCCGTACCCTTACCCGTTTAGCTAACGGAAAAAAAATCCTTACCCATACCCATACCCAATAAACTAACGAAAAAAAATCGTACTCATACCCGCCTTGTCGAATACGGTACTAGTAGGGTAAACGGTTAAAAGGGTGTCATTGACACCCTAGAAAAACTTTAATAAATTTAATTTGCATATATGGATCTGTAAACATTTCCAAGTCTTTTCTTCATGCAAGTTCGAAATTCAGCCGAAATTTTTATTTAAACCATAACAAAAAAAAAAAACCAAAACACTCTGATTTTGAGAGGTTTCCAAAACTACCTAGGCCGCCAAGCCAATTTGCGGCCCCAAAAATGGAGGGCCGCCAAATGCCCCTGCGGCCCTGCCAAAACTAAATAAAACCAAAACTTTACTTGATTCGGTTGATTTAATATTAATTGTTTAATAATTTTCAGAAAAAAGGACCACAATAATTTCTATATTTATTAAAAGTGACTTTTGAACCGGGATCAATAATTTAGTTCCAAAGTATTTTTATATTTTCCAGTAACACACTAAGAAATAGTTTAATTATTTTACAACCAGGAAAATTCCTGCCTGAAAAATGTTTCGGAGTCCTTCTACTACATCTAAATTATAAGATGTTTTATCTATTTTATTTAATTTTCTTTCTAACATATTTAAATTATTATTTATTCTTTCTATTTCTGAAAATTATTAAACAATTATTGTGTATTACAAATTTGGATCAAATTAGTCTAAATTATGATCCGACGGTTGAGATTGTAAACCCAAAAGATTCGATAATGCAGAGGATATATATATATACACGGACTCCCTTTCGACGCGGGTGAGAATGCTAAATTAACTATCAAACTTGTATGATTAATTAATGTACAAAAATTTAGTAGTTATTAATTTAGTTTAGCTCCTTAATGTTTAAGCAATCTAGGGCCTGGGAATGCACAGACCTCTTTAATAATCGTGCATATTCCAGTCGGACGGTTTGGATCTAAACGGAAATATTATGTTACCTTAGATGATATGAATTCTGGATTGAGCTACATATAGCTTTTTCACTACTTCATTGCCTGGGCCGGACGGATGTAATGACCTGGATTTTAATAGCGTGTGTACTTGGACATACATTAAATGGGCTCCAAATTCAATATCCTCTTATGGATTATGTGCAATGCATAATAATCCAGACAAAGTATGGGCCACATAAACTCATTTTAAGTTGGGCTAATATGGACCCATATTTAACAGTATAAAACATTGGTACAGGTGTTCTTGCATAACTGTACAATGCATTCTTATTGAGAATTCTAAAAGCGGCTATTTAATTAATGCAAAAGTTTTTTATGTTTTAACCTTTTTATAGAAAGAGGGCATAGGACTTGTGTTAATTTCATTTTCAACGTCATTTGAAAGTGTTAAATCAATCAACTTTTTGCGCCTGCATTGGAGATTGAACTTGCATCACTTTTTCTGTTTTTCATAATTCGCTTTGGATATCAATTTTTATATATGCTATTGGAGATAAAATAACTTAAAAAATTTGATTCATACGATTTGAATATCTTGATACATACATCAAGTTGCATAATATATATTTTTAAACATGATATATACACTTATACATCATGTTTATAATGTTAGATTTTAAATTTAAACTTTTTTTTAATATTGTCAAAATTGCTAAAATAGATAATTATCAAATAATCCCTCCTCTTCACACATAAACTCACAATAGTCAGTACTAAACGCTAATGATGGCAGCCAATATAAAGAAATGAACTCTATGCTAAAAGTGAAAATAATTAGTTGGTAAGACCAATGTCAAATGAAAGTAGCACCTGTACCTTAACATATAGTGCTGGTAAACTTTTTAATAAATTAGGATAAGCTCAAGTGCAAGCGAATTCGTTTTCAAGTGATTAAAGCCAATTTATAACCTCAAAAAATATAAATAGGACGATTGAACAAATTCAAGTACCAGAAATAACTTTGTTTCTGGTACAGTGAGCGCAAGTTTCGTGCAAAGAAATTGTACTTATAAGTTGATATTGATAATTTGACTTTTCGGTTAAACTTAACAAGGTAGGTGCATATATAGGTCCTTCCAAACATGAAACCAACTGAAAAATTCTCATTTAAAAGTTTTTTTTTCTGACACCGCCAATTTAAGTTGTTAATTTAAGGATTATTTTGTTCATATTTTGAACCAAATATGTTTTGCTGTGGTCTTTGTGTTGCTATCCAAGCACTAGCATGTTACATGTACTACATAAACATAAAAACTATTGGCCCAATATACAATAATGATATTTCATATTTCATAATTTTACACTGTCAACTGTTATACAGAACATCAATCATATCTCTCTACATCTATTGCTGCCGGGACAAAATCGTCTCCATTTCAATAAAATGGTAGACGGCCATTGAATATAATTAACTAGTTATATAAAGTTATGGTGTGCAACATACTTGCCATGAAATATTACACATGGCATATCTAAAGAAAAAATAAATAATAACCTATTGGTTCACTAGAAGGCTTCAAATTAAGCCAACTCGGAAAAATACTCTAATTTAAAATTATGCTTAATTCATAGAAAATATTATATATGCTAAGTTTTAGCTAGACAGATCATTGAACTGTAAGTAATAACTAAGTACAGCAACATGCTAAAAAAAAAGTAATAATAAGCCACGCCAGCAAATTTGAGATGCAATGGACATAAAATGATTTTTGAGACGGGAGAGGATGTAGTTATATTGCTAGGATGTGCAAGCCACGCCAGATTGATGGCAATGTCTGTTAATTTTCTTAAATTTCCAAAAATGTTCTTAGAAAATGAAATAATATTTGAAAAAGAGGAGGGATCTAGTTACAACAAAGTTACCACAACCATTTTCTACATTTTTAAATTTCAAATCGTCGATCCAAACCGTTCAATATAATCTCCACAATAAAATAAGCTTCCAGATCAAATTTTACATTTTTTTGAATTTTTTTACTATTTATTAAGTATTTTACAAAAACTAGTCAAATTCAGACCATTGAATTTTGTACCCATCTTAATAAATAGTAAAAAAATTCAAAAAAATATAAAATTTGATCTGGAAGCATATTTTATTGTGGAGATCATGTTGAACGGTTTGGATTGACGATTTGAAATTTAAAAATATAGAAAATAGTTGTGGTAACTTTGTTGTAACTCAAAATTGTGATAACTAGATCCCTCCTCTTTGAAAAATAGAAGTATATATGTTTTTAAATTAATTTAATGGGTATAGTTGTGTAGCCTCCATTAATTCTGACAGCCAATGATGGCTGTCATGTGGGCCTTAATTAGGAAGTCTCAACCCCTATTTATAGACTATTGTAGCCTTCATTTTGTTTAGCTGTTTTAATAATCTGTATTTAGTCTAAACAAACCTTAATCATCACTAAGAAAATGTTATAATAAGGGGTTGACCCAACGGTCACCAGCCTAAAATTGTTGATAGACCAGGTCTAGTACATAGCATCTAGACTGATGTTTGATCACTAAAATTAATCATGCATAGGTAACTTGGTTTATTAGATTGACAGCTATTATATCAAATTAAGTATGGTATATTAGTTTTGACAACTATTATATCAAAGTATTTAGTTTTATTTCAGGCTTGAATCACTATATATATACAGAGAGAGGGGGGTTAATATCAAAGTAAAAAACAGTAAAATTTTCTGGACCACCGGATTAGCGATTTTCAAAGTAGCTTAATAAATAGTTAAAAAATTCCAAAAAATGTAAAATTTAGTCTCCAAGCACATTTAAATATTTAGAACATGTTGAACGGTTCGTATCGGTTGTTTGGATTTTCAAAATAAAAATATAGCCCGAAGTAAACCCCCCATTTACTTTGCAAAGCACCGTAACCCGTCTCATATATATATATATATATAGTATGGCTAATTTGCTGCTGGCAGCATTTCGGCGAGGTGCTGCCGGGGGCAGATCTGCCATACTGATGTTCAAACAACAAATCCAAACCGTTAGATGTTCAATCTATATTAAAATCTACTTGGAGACCAAATTTTATATTTTTTGGAATTTTTTTACTATTTATTAAGCCACTTTGAAAATTGCTGATCCGGGTGAACAGTAAAAACAGTGCAACCAAATTCTGGACCATGTAATCAGCAATTTTCAAAGTGGCTTAATAAATAGTAAAAAAATTCCAAAAAATGTAAAATTTGGTCTCCTAGTAGATTTTAATATAGATTGAACATCTAACGGTTTGAATTTGTTGTTTGAACGTCAGTATGACAGATCTGCCCCCGGCAGCACCTCCCCGAAATGCTGCCAGCAGCAAATTAGCCATACTATATATATATATATATATATATATATATTTCAGTATTTTATTTAGAATGAACAGATTACACCGACCAGCTGATATCATCAAGGGTGTCAAAAAGATCATGTTAGTTTTAGATTACACAATTCCGATAAAAATTCACAATTGTACAACCCAAGTGACCAAGTCCATTATAACACTAAAATAAAGCATACTACTTGTGCATAATTTTTACTTGTAGTGCAGAGCTTCTTGAGTTTTCCAGATAAATACTTTACTTACATAATTATCTTTTAAATATAATAATTCATAGTGATATTTACAATATGCGTTTATATGGAAGTAGTTTAATTTACAATCTGGATACAATAAGAAAATAAATTGTTAAACATTTAGAAAATGATGTAATAGACTTGAACCTTTTGCATATATGAAAGTAAATATATTGCTTTTCTAGTAACTTGTCAACTTCTTTTGCTTATCGGTCCACGGAATAGCATGGTGGACCATGTCTAGCAAACAAAACCACCTCTCCAAATATACATATTTAATTTATCCATAAAATACAATACAAGGTGGTTTCTTTCAAGAAAAACACAGGGTGTGGTGGTGTGGTGGGTACATGACAGCAAATTAGATTGCGGATTGCCCCTCTATGCTTCATTTTTATACGGATTCTATTTGATTACAAGTTTATTTATTTGATTAAAAGATTTGATTCTCCTTCCAATTTAAGACAATAAATTAGAGGTGTCAAAATAACTTGTAGCTCGTGGCTCGTTCGAGATCAATCTATAGAAAGCTCGCTTGTTCTTGAACTGAGCTGAAAATGAACCAACTCGTTATGACTCGATCGAACATCTAACAATTTCTAAGTTAGGCCTGACTCGGCTTGGACCAGCTCGATCCATTAACGAGTTATTATACACCGTTGGACCATGTCTAGCAAACAAAACAATCTCTCCTAATATACATATTTATCCAAAAATACAATACAAGGTGGTTTCTTTCAAGAAAAGCACAGGGTGGTGGTGTGGTGGGTACATGACAGCAAATTAGACATGCTTCATGTTTATACGGAATTACGGATTCTATTTGATTATAAATTTATTATTTGATTAAAGGATTTGATTCTCTCTTAAATTTAAAACAGTGGATTTCGCCTAAGCGTTGTTCCTTATTCTTGCCAAGGTATTTGATTGGTTGTCAACAAAGCGTATTTGAGGAGCTCACGCTACTTTGGAGCTAAATAAATCTTTTATGTGGGCCCCAAGCCGAATGTCTTGGCCCAAAAAAAAATGCCTAGCTGGTCCTGACACTATATATAAGAGAATATTTATAGCAAAAACCATATGGTCTAGCGTGTGCAGCGCTATGACGGTACACAAAATTTAAAAGGGCCATGTACAAAATATAAAAAATGATCAATTTGACAAGAATTATGGAGTTTTTGACAAAAAATCAACATGATCAAGTATAACAAAACTTTTAAGTCAATCAGGTAAGAGAAGAGATGTAATCAATTCTAAATTTTGATGCTATATCATGATGACCACTACTTTTCTAGTAAAAATTTAAATTTTAAATTTCAAACGATAGAAGTAGATTGTTGCTCTTGTTCTATTCTTGTTCACATTTTTGTTTGGAGTTTAGATTTTGAATTATTAATGAAATTATTATTGGTCATAATAGAGCACCAAAAAAATGGATATAGAATATTCTCCTCAAATGCAAATATACAAAAACTTCTCGAAAATAGACTTAGTCTTACTTTTTAGTTTACTTAGTTTAGAATTTCAATTATTACTGAAAATAGTAATTAGAGAAACTAATTTGACACCATATTGATCGCATGCATGCATTATTGTTAAGCTTTTTGGACTATAACTGATTAGATCTAAAATATCCTCAATAAGATTCTTTTAGTTGTTATCAAGCGAAAATTCTTGTGATCTTTTGTTAGCATGTTTTACTACCATATCTAATTGCAAATGCTATACTCAATATCTCACAAATATCGATTTTAATTGAATATGATTGCCACTTGATTTCTAGCTTTATAAATAAGACACTGTTTCATTAGCGGATAACATTCACCATCTACTTTAGTTATTAAATCACAAATAATAATTTAGATAAATATATAAAAATGATCAAACTACTAATATTTTTTAACAACACAGCACACAAAAAAATAGAACATCTTTTTCTAGAAAAAGAAGATAGAACACATTAAAGCTTGTCCTTGCAATTTGAGTGCGCTGGCGTCACAGAGATCCCTGCCACAAAGGATCCGAGTCAAAAACCTCTGTAACTGAACCCTACTTGTGCCAGCTAGCACATCCTCCATTGCCAATTCACAAATCTGAGGTGGGGGCAAAACCAGCCACTCATCCAGTCCGTCCATTTCATGAATCTACCCCTTCTCTCAGCGCAATCATTGGTGGCAGCTCCCCTGGTTTTTCTCGTAAATAAACTCCAACTCCGAGACCTCTTTCAGAAAATTGCTTTATATATCTCCTTATAAGCATCGTGGCCCCTCTGCTCTCGCTGCTCAGATAAACATCGCTGCTACTTCTTCTCATCTCCTTCTCCTTCTTCCCTTCTCCTCTCCATTTGAGAAGAACGAAGAGAGGGATCAAGTGTGAATCTCTCTGTAAGTTCTCATGTTTTTTTTTTGTTCAGTAATCAATTAATATCCTTTTTGGGGTGTTTTTCTTATGTCATGATTCTGTTTTATTTTTTATTTTTATTTTTATTTTGGTTTTTGGTTATCCATGGATATGTTTCTACTTCCTAGTTATATCACATGATTGAAAAGGGAGAAACTGTAGGGTTAAATCCATGAAGTAGTCCAACCGGTGCACATGTGGGTCCCACTGGCCAGTCATACATGGGTTATGTACGTACCTACAGGTACATGCAACAGGATCATAAAAAATTTCTGTATTAGTCCAACCGGTACACATGTGGGTCCCACTGGTCAGGCATACATGGGTTATGGTCCTACTAGTACGTGCAACAGGGATCATGAGATTTTGTTAAAGGTTATGTCAAAAGATAAACTTCTACCAATCTTTGTTTACCATAGCAAGTCCTTTAATAAGTAGGTCATCTTTTGCTGTACATATTTTTTTCTTTAAAATATAACGAGCTTTTCAAATCTATTTTTTTGTTAGGTGGAGAAGATTAATTAAAGAAGGTTAGACAGCACCTGAAAGAAATCAAGATGACTACCATGACTACCACCTGGAAAACTAGAGTTGCTCCTGCTCTTAAGTCCTTTTTTGATAAAGATGGCAAGAAGGCTGCTGCCGCTGAATTCATTAAATCCTTCAATAAGGTATTGTATTTTTTTTAGTTGAATTATCTGTTTATTTATTAATTTTGTTAATAAGCTGTTTAGGCCATTAATTTTGACAACCTATATTTTAATAATAGCATAACATATATGTTCAGTACAACGTCAAAAAAGGTGTTCTTGTTGTATATGAAAAAAAAACAAATTAAGTATATTTTTCATCCCTTTTTGCTAGAATAGTACATGTATTTTGTTTCCTTCTTTCTTAAATGAGTTCAGCAAGAACCTAAAACAAAAAGGAATATGATGGCTTGTAAGTCATGAATAGTCAATTTACCCCCCAACAGTACTACCCTTTTTTTATTCTTATATATAAGTGGTTCTATGATGTATTACTTACAAGTTAATTACCAAAAAAAGTGATTTTTATTTAATATGATTTTTTTATTTTATCATATGGAGATGAAATAAAGGTTCATAGGATATCTTGTATAATACATATATGTTATGTATGACTTAAATATATTTTTGGTTGGTATGATGGAAACAGGAGGATATTGAAAAGGAGATTGATGAGAAAAAGGTTGAGTTGGAGCCCAAAGTTTTGGAAGTTTATGAAGCTGCCCCCGCTGAGATTAAGGTAATTTTTTTGTAAAATTATGAAAATTTTATAAATTTCTGTCTTTGTGTGTAAATGTGTGCATGATTTTCTGTCTCTCTGTTTCTTAACTGACAAACATGTGCTTTTGTATTGAGGTTGTACGTCCGTGTCCCCATGCCACTCTGGTCGTTTTATAAAAATTGAGAAGCACTTTTATAAGTATTTGTTTGATGATACATCAAGGATAAATTGTAGTTCAATTCACGGCAAATTATGCACACAATATGATAACTGGTCGACCAATAATATCAAGGCCTCATTTTGTTATGCACAAGTGCTTATTGTTTTTTGTTATTGCAGCACTTGGTCACCGCTAGCAAGAGCAGCAAGATCGCAAAGAAGTACTCGACCATCGTCCCCAAATTTCTTGAGGACTTGGCTAAAATTGGTAAGCATGCATTTCCACACACATTCAAATTATAACATATAACATATTAGTTTCATTGGTTTCAAACATTCAAGTGAGATTATTGATCTGAATGCTAATTCTGTAATTATATAATTCAGAGTTCCCCGGTGCACAAGCAGTGAGTGAAGCAGTTACCAAATCAGGCCCCGCCTTGTTATCCGGACCCATCCTTTTCTTGTTCGACAAAGTTGCGACATTTATACCGAAAGAGGAGCCGAAGGTTGAAGAAAAATCGGAGAAAACCGAGACACCGAGAGAGGTGGAGACGACCACCACTACGGAAACAGAGAAAAAGGAAGAAACCTCTGAGACAGCTGAGGAGGTCAAAAAGGAGGAAGAGGTCAAGACCAAGACGGAGACCCCAGCACCAGCTGAACCTGAAGCTCCTAAGGAGGAGCCAGCTGCCGAGCCTGCTAAACAGTAAACCAGAAAACCCTAAATTTGATACCAAGGCATCAAGTGTATGGTTTCATTATTGTAAGTGCCTTGCATGCATTGTGCTATATCGTTAATTTATTATTCTTTTCTTTCTTTTTTAATTTTCTCCTTTGGACATTATATTTATTCTGTATGTACTTTTGAGTTTTGGGTTTTTTAAGATGTAAAATTATGGTTTAATTATTGTTTATAAGAACTGTGTAGTGTGAGTAAGTTTTGGGGCCTTGTTAATTATTAATGTCAGTTTTGGGATTGATCATGATAAGAAATTAAAGTACTTTGATTAGTTGTATAAAGATCTTTGTTAAAGCTGTTCTTTGTTATTTCTATTGCCATTAATTATTTGTTATGATTAAATCAGTTCCAATCATTGCAACAACCTCTATTTAATTATATTCGGTTGTTTTGATTTTTGTTACATTTAACTATTGAAACATATATATATACATACATATATATATATATAGAGTGAGGCTACGGTGCTATGCATAGCACGGATTGGGTCCGTGCTACGGCTCAAAATTTGACTTTTCAAAATTCTAACGGTCGATCCGAACCGTTCAACATGATTATAAAATGAATATGTACTTGCAAACCAAATTTTACATTTTTTCGAATTTTTTTACTATTTTTTTAGATAGGCTGTTTTTGGATGGTCCAGAATGTTCAGATCAAGTGATTTTCGAAAAAATAGTAAAAAAATTTGAAAAAATGTAAAATTTGGTTTGCAAGTACATATTCATTTTATAATCATGTTGAACGGTTCGGATCGACCGTTAGAATTTTGAAAAGTCAAATTTTGAGCCGTAGCACGGACTCAATTGGTGCTATGCATAGCACCGTAGCCTCACTCATATATATATATATATAGTCAATGTCATTCATCTGTCAAGCTATGGATTGATGGATAATCTGTATCACTGTGATATATTTGCTGATATATATTCATATATAAGACATATACTTGTATAATTAACTCGGCTGGGGTGGGTTGGTACAATTAATATAGAACCATGCATGGACATCTTTTTCAGGTAATTTACATATAAGTTTCAAACTTAAAGAGGAGTTTATAATTAAACTTTGTGTATCAATTTCATATATATGATGTATATGCTTTTTGAAATAGTTTCTAAATATATTGTCTTATATATGCATCAAAAGAACAGAACTAGTTGAAGGAAAGATATTACTATATATGCACAAGTAAAAAAATAAAAAAATTGTACACAGTGCTCTCAGCTATAGGTAGAAAACATATTATTTTATTTAAAATTTTACTGTCAAATTGCTATCATAGATATCATTATAAAAAGATCATGAAGGCACGTAACTAGCTATATACAGCTAGCTAGTACAGGTTGGATATACCTAATTAATATGGTAGCAAATTACATGGAAATTACATTTGAAGATAGAATTTAATCAAGAGGCTTATCCGGAAATGAGAGAAAGGGACATGAGCTTAATCCCACAAGAGAAATATTCTACCTCACGCAACAAAGTACAATTATTCCACTCAAAAAAAACCCAATTAGGTTTCATAAGCACATTCTTTTCTAGGCTCACTATGTAATGTTTCACATCATTAAACATGATATGTATAATATAATATAATATGATGATGATAAATTGATAATATGGTTGGTTATATAGGAACGGTTAGTGATGAAAACAGGTGGTGTACGTCATTGAATTGAATGCAGGGGAGCCCATGATGCTGAGAGGGTGGTGAAGGATCTTGATCAAGCTACTGATGCTTATTTGATTATTTGATGGATCGATGTTTTATTAATTTTTTATTTTATTCTGAGAAAATAAAAAAATTATTAGGATCAATAGAGCATAATATTGCACACACAAATTTATAATATTAACAATCATAGCAATAATAAATCATGTAACTATTTTCTTGAGTTAAGATAAAGTTGATGTTATGAAAATTTAAAAAAACATTATGATTAATGAGTTGGGCATGTTTTATAAAAGAGTATTTTTATAAGGTATTTATGAAATTTTTCATAAATATAGCCTATGGACCATCTTTTTCCCCCTTTCTTTCGGCTATTTTGTTGTCGTTTTAATGAATATAGTGATGCTTACTCTTACAGTAGAAATGTCAATCCCTGTCAGATAAAGACCTCAATGAAAATTCTTTCAAATATCTTCTCCATCAAAGGTCTCAAAAAAGGAACAAAATAAGATAAAAAGTGCTTGATCATCTATAAGGAAATAAGAGAAAAAGGCATTGAAAGGAAACTTAAATAATTCTTAGAGGCTAAGCAAATTGGTACGGAAAGAAACATGATGGATATGACATATTCTTTTTTATTATTTAACTGAATTTGTCTAGTTAATTCCAACATTTACCTTTCCACCCTAGAAATTTACATTGAATAAATTAATTAATTAAATAAATTTGCATGTCTTGTAACTTCTAACATTTAATTTCTAATTCAACCTCTTGGAATTAGTCTTGAATGGATAAAGATTAGGGGTGTAAACAGAGCGGATTCGGAGCGGATAATGCTAATACCAAATTCGTATCCGTCTTTCAATGAGCGGATACGGATACGGATAGTAAACGGATATCAAAATTTAAAACCATATCCGCCTTAAACGGATACGGATATGGAGCGGATAATTTACGGATACGGATTCGAATACGAATATAGAACGGATAATTGTTGGATATTGAGTTATATGAACTTTAAGATCTAATTATTAATTAATAAAATTTAAATATGAAAATAAATGAATAATTGTAAGTTGATAGAGATATTGATATTGGAAAGATGGGAGGTATAAGATATTCATTCTATTGATATAATATATAAACAAAATAAAGAAGTAGTAATAAAAGATAGTGTGATGTAGTAGTTTGTAGTTTGGTTGTTTAGATTCTTACCTCACATGACATGAGTTCAAATCTCCTTGAAGGCAAAATAATTTCTTTTAATTAGCGGGTCTGAAAAAATTTATTGGGTTTCGGATGATCCGGATATCCGCTCCGTTTAGGTATTACTATCCGGATCTTATGTGGGTAAGAGGAGGGATACACTTACAACAAATTTGAGTTACAACAAAGTTACAACATTCATTTTTTTCATTTTCAAAGTCCAAATCGTCGATCCAAACCGTTCAACATGATCTCCACAATAAAATGTGCTTGCAGATCAAATTTTACATTTTTTTGAATTTTTTTACTATTTATTAAGTAGTTTACAAAAAAATAGCCATACTTAGACCATTGAATTTTGTACCCATCTTAATAAATAGTAAAAAAATTCAAAAAAATATAAAATTTGATCTGCAAGTACATTTTATTTAGATAATCATGTTGAACGGTTTGGATCGACGATTTGGACTTTAAAAATGAAAAAAATGAATGTTGTAACTTTGTTGTAACTCAAATTTGTTGTAAGTGTATCCCTCCTCTAATTATATATATTAATTTGGTGTACCTCCTTCCTATCATATCTGTATATATATTTGCTTACTCATTGTTTGACCGTCATATTTTTGACTTGACTTCACTATATATGATCATCCAAAATTAGTGACTGATAGTAACCTATTTCATCTTTATTTTTTGTTGGAATTGCCTCCAAATTTTAAAATTAATCAGAGAAGACGGAAAATAATGCATTTCCGTCTTAACATAACATAAAATATAGCTCAATGGATTTTTTGGTAAAAAAAAAATATATATGTTTACACCAACGACCTTAAGTAATCACTTTAAATGTTTGCAGAGAACTCATAAGATGGGTATAATGATTGTAGCAAATTATATTACTATTGTTGTCTATATTACTAATAGCGTGTTTGTCTAAATTTCATAATTTTATTTTATCTAGGGTCCCATAAGAACAAAGAAATCTTGAGCCGAAACATCATTAATTAATTAAAGTATAAGGTTCATCAGATCAAAGCTAGTCCATTAAATATAGGGGTGTCAATGGCTACGATACAAGTAGGATGGAAGTATTTTCATACCCATACTCACTAAGAATTGTATTTATCCATATCCTATTCTACCCTTACCCGTTAAAATTATCGGGTAACGAAACAGTAATGGGTGAATAACGAATAATACTAATATAATAATTAATTTTATTATATTTTACGAATAAAACATAAAAACTCATTCATTTCACACATATGCAATCACCCAATTTTTTTATTAATATCCAAAATAATTAAACAATTTCACAATCTACACCCTGACGCAGAAGAATTCGAAAAATGTCCAAACCGGAAACAAAGTTTCCGGTTTTAAGCCTCCTTTCCAGAAAAAAAAGTTCCCGGTTCTATGTTTTTTTTTTTTAAAAAAACAGAAAATCCGGGAATTATGTTCTATGTTTTTCTTTTAACAGAAAATGTTATAATTTATTTATTTTTATGTATTGAAATATTAGAAATATTTTATATATTTCTTTGAAAATAGATGAAATACTATATAGTTTGATTTATTAGAAAGACTACGACAAATAACCTGGATCAACATTTTTCAGGCCGGATTTTTCGCAGCTGTAAGAAAAATTAAAATATTTCTTTGTGTGTTATTCGAAAAAAATAAAAATATTTTGAATCTGAGTTATTGATCTCGGTTCAAAAGTCACTTCTAGGTAAATACAGAAAATATTATGATTCATTGTCAGAGATGTCAGGGATTCATTATTTAAGTTTTTGTTTTTTTTCAAAAATAGATGAAATTAAATATTTTTTATATGTACCTAGAAGTGACTTTTAAACCGGAATCAATAACTCAGATTCAAAACATTTTTATTTTTTTCCAATAACACACAAAGAAATATTTTAAATTTTCTTACAACCGCAAAAAATCTGGCCTGAAAAATGTTGATCTGGGTTATTTGTCGCAGTCTTTCTAATAAATCAAATTATATAGTATTCCATCTATTTTGAAAGAAATATATAAAATATTTCTAATATTTCAATACAAAAATAAATAAATTGTAACATTTTATGTTTTTTTTTAAACATACAACCGGGAACATAATTCTCGGATTTTCTGTTTTTTAATATAAAAAAATACATAGAACCGGGAAATAAATTTCTGGTCCTAGAACCGGAGATTAAATTTCCGGTTCTAGGCTCTAAAACCGGAAATTTAATCTCTAGTTCTAGAAACTGAAAATTTAATCTCCGGTTTTGGAGAGGCTGGGACCGGAAACTTTTTTTCCGGAAAGGAGGCTTAAAACCGGAAACTTTGTTCCAGTTTGGGTATTTTTCGAATTTTTTTGCGTCAGGATGTGGATTGTGAAATTGTTTAATTATTTTGGATATTAATAAAAATTTCGGTGCAATCACATTACTAATAAAAAACAAAAAAAATATGCAATCAATTATAACTAATTATTTTTTATAAAGGAAGAGAATTTAAAAACAAGAATATCTCTTCGGATAAATTCAATTATTTAACTAAATAACAAAACATGTAAATAAAAGTAATATGATTAATATTTTTCTTATAGCAAAAATCATATACTAAATAACAAAAGTACATAACTAATTATTGCTCAAATATTATCATATGAAATATCACGCAAATAAATTTTAACATCACTAATTATTACTCAAACATTATAATATAATTTTAATTTATATAATTACGATAACGGGTACGAAATACCCTTTATCTGTACCCTTACCTATTTAGCTAACGAAAAAAAAATCCTTACCCATACCCATACCCGATTAGCTAACGAAAAGAAAACTTTACCAATATCCGCCTTATCGAATACGATATGAGTAGGGTAAGGTAAACGGTAAAAGGGTATCATTGACACCCCTAATTAAATATTTCAATTGTTCAGTTTCTTAGTTATTGTGTTTGATCAATCAATTACAGATAGAATTCTTATTGGACTACCTTTTAATTTGATAATTTGATTTGATAGGCAAGTTTCCCTCAGCTCAATTTGTTTCCTCTTTTTGGCACACCTTTAAAATCAAGAGATTTAATTCATGACTAGCTCCTTGTTGTGCACTGACCAAATTGGTCAAATGAATGAGTTTGGATGGGTATCAGCTAAATTTTTTTTTTTGGACGGGTATCAGCTAAATTTAATTTGATGTCAAGTCTATATCGTTCAATTTGTGTCGCGATTCGTATGTATTATTAAAATTATAAACTGTTAAATAGAGTGTACAAATCCCATCGAATCCCTTCGCTCCCCTAATTAAAACACTCAAATTACTTGCATATTTTGAAACACAAAGTTATTAATCTTGATGATGTAATGTACACATATTATTAAATAAAAAATATTCTGATCAAATTTGCTAACGATCAGGCCTTAGTTAGATGTAAAAAAATCTAATCCAACCAACCATAGCCAATCAAAAGCTCCTGAGACAAAATTGAAGTTAGAATCCCTAGAATTGCGCCGCCACTTATGAGAACAGAAGAGTATACGGATATATATATATATACGGTGGATAGACATTTTTATATAGTATTATCTAATTGTATGATGTGAGATTTGATAAATAAATTAATAGCCACCAACTTTGATATATCATAGCTGGATTGATTGGATCATTGGAGGTGCGCCCCCACTCCAAATTCCTATCCAGATGCATATTTCCGGTTTACAAACTAAAAAATAGATTTCCGTTATTCATATATTTTTTTTAATATATATATTTCACCTAAGCCCCTTGAAAGGTTCAATATTGTCAGAATTATTATGCATACCCTGGATAGAAGAAACATTATGAATGAAAGCGACAAATTGAGAACCATATTTATTTGAAAAATGTAATAACCGACAAATGATTATATTATACATATGTTTTCTATATTGTATATGTTGTGTAAATTTGATATAATTCCGTCGAATTTGATAGACACCAAACCATAACTAAACTACAAATTAATTAAGAACATAATTGTAATTTTATTGCTTGATTTTTATGTCAAACTTTTTTTCTAGCACGAGATGCAAATTAAAGTTTCAAAATTATCCTAATGTGATATTGAATTTTGAGTTTATGAACTCCAACATAAATGACAATATCTTAGCATATTGTGTTAGATGTAGTCCTTATTATTGAATAAATTCGATGTCAATATAATCTAATTAATCTATGATGTACTTCTAAAATATATGAGAACCAAGTCCAAAAAGAGGTTTATCTATTTCTTTCTCACTTTTTATCTCTAAGAAGTAGGCAATCAAGCTTGAAGAGAAAAAGGAGCAACTTTGGAATATAATTAAATTTAAGAATATTCAGAAGTGCCTAACATTTTCTATATTTTATGATAAGTCTGTGGCATATATATATTTGTTTTAAAAGCAAAGGTGTTGGATGTAAAGCCACCTAATTATTTGATATACATTTGTTTGGGGTGTTAATGAAATATTCCTTTAAAAATAGACATGAGACAAGTCCAGAGGTGTTATGCACGTCACATGGCCTCTTAGCTGTTCTACATTGATTTGTCAAAAGAAGAGATGGGTATGTTGGCCTTGTTAAAACTGAGACACAATTTCTGTATCTTTGACACAGACAGCTATGTTTCAAACAGACAAAGATAAAGTCAAGAAGAAATGGCAATTAATAGCGTAAAAACAATGAGCTTCTGATATACCTTCTCTTTTATCAAAAAATATATTTTTTGTTTTGTTTTGTGGTCCTGATAACAATAATATAAACACATTAAATATCCCAGTTTGGTTATCATTAGGGATTTAATGCATATCTATCTTTTTGATTGAATTTTTTTATCTATTTTAAATATATCTCACTGTATTTTTTTTTTTAAATAATCATTGCATGTTCGTAATTCAATATCCAAAAGATAAGTCCTGCATATGTTCATTAACTAATTATAAAATTCAGAACGAACTTACATATTAATCTAATTAACAATAGATGGTACTATCTTAAATAACATTATATTAAAGCAATATCAAAGAACACACAAAGGAAAAAATAATGATTCCTCCCGGCTTTTAATTTGTTGTCAGATGCACGACTTTTAATTAATTTATTTATTTATATGCATTTACACACATGTACATATACATACATATATGTATGTACATATATGTACATAGAGTAAGGCTACGATGCTTTGCAAAGTAAACCACCCCGTTTACTTCGGGCTACTTTTTGGATTTTGAAAATCCAAACAACCGATCCGAACCGTTCAACATGTTCTGAACATTGAAATGTGCTTGGAGACCAAATTTTACATTTTTTGGAATTTTTTTACTATTTATTAAGCCACTTTGAAAATCGCTGATCCGACGGCGAACAGTAAAATTTTCTTGACCACCGGATCAGAAACTTTCAAAGTGGCTTAATAAATAGTAAACAAATTCCAAAAAATGTAAAATTTGGTCTCCAAGCATATTTCAATGTTGAGAACATGTTGAACTGTTCGGATCTGGATTTTCAAAATCCAAAAGTAGCCCGAAGTAAACGGGGTGGTTTACTTTGCAAAGCACCGTAGCCTTACTCTATGTACATATATACATATATCTATATATCTATATATATAGAGAGAGAGAGATGCTACAATGTTTTGGGAAGTAAAGAAGGTGTTTTACTTCCCACTCATATCTCTATTTTTAAAGTTCAAATAGTCAATCCGAACTCCTCAACATGATCTTCATATCGAAATGTGCTTGGAGACCAAATTTTACATTTTTTGGAAAATGTTTACTATTTTTTTAGAATTTTTGAAAATCAGTGTTTTTCTGAATTTTTTATTATTTTTAATTTAATGAAAAGATGTGATTTTCAAAAATTCTAAGCAAATAGTTAAAAATTTCAAGCACATATCGATATGAAGATCATGTTGAGAAGTTCAAATTAATCGATTGTTTGAACTTTGAAAATAAAGATATGAACGGAAAATAAAATATCATCTTTATTTTCCAAAGCATGATAGCTTATCTATATACACACACACACATGTATGTACATGTATAATATATAATTGGGCTATCATGCTTTGAGAAGTAAATATGATGTTTTACTTTCTACTCATATCTTCAAAGTTCAAACTGTTAATTTGAACTTTAGATCATGTTGAAATTGACTATTTAAATGCCGAATATGGATGGACACACAGTACTCCTAAACACGACATGACACTATACAATACACTATATGCACCTTTTTAATGCTACCATGTCGTACATGTTTCAAGGACCGATGGAGACGCACCTGATTTGTAACATTTCTAAATTTAAGTATTTTTACAATAACAATTGTTAAACTATAGGGGTACTATTGTCATAATTTAAATCTCCTGACTAGTTGAGTGTACTATAATAAATACAAAAATATTGGGTGTCAATTGTGAGTAAAGTAATTTGGTTTATATACCCCAATTTGCAAAATATACAAGTGAAGTTAACTAAAACTAGCTAGGACTAAAATCAGAGAATGTTTACTTCATCAAGAGCCTTTGATCGGTCAATATCGCCCCCCATCTTGGATTTACCATTTTGTAATGCTGATTATTTGCTGTTCGGTTGGTTCATGATGTATGGCAACCTTAAGAATTGCAATTGTGGATTAGGTTAATCCGTACACCATTTGAATTAAAGCATATAGAAGAATTGAGATTATAAATTATGATATTTCCTTTCTTACCTGGTCTTTTATATCCATCTTGTCAAACCCATTTATGCAACATATATATACCATTGTCAGCAAGTATAAGTGCACCGGCCTACAAGAATCAAGTTCAACCTATCAACTATTAACGGTTGAACCTGCTCTCCTGATGCACAAGGGCCCACCTGCATCAGTTTTGACATGTTGCATTCATGCATAATATAGGCTGCATTACAAACAGGACATCATAACTAACTGTCAGAACAAATCCTAATCAAGGATTTTATTCTCGAATGCAGATCATGATATACCAAATTGAATATATCTAACCATAATGGCATAATGGCAATCCTATAAGTATATTTTTTTTCCAAGCATGAGAATATTGAAAATCAAGATATTTATGTAAAATATCCCATTACAGGTGCGCAAGTAAAAATCTCTCCATCAATTGAAACACATATCATGTGGATTCAAATTAAGAAATACCTGCGATATTTTCCCAGTGATCGCCCTTTGGGGCACATAGTTGAGTTCCATCACGTGGGAGAAATCGATGAACATGGTATTAGATTAGACCTTAAACCTAGATCAGAAAAATCTAAGATAAAAAGAAGATTCAGCTAAAGAGTATTTTACATACAATACATCAGATCTAACCAGATACATTGAACAACCTCAAGTTAGAGAAGAGAATGGACATTTATGAGAAATTTAAGGAAGATGCCCGGTGAATCCATTTCTGGCTCTCCTTCCCACTCTCTCTTGTCACTCAATTGTCCCGATTCAAAATGTTTCGTAGTTATTTTAGAAAAGAAAAAAAAATTATAATTTAAATAGCATAAAGCAGGTTGGGCAAAAATTCTTCGTTTGGGCTTAGAGCTCTTTTTTTGGACTTGGGCTTTTTACTGGAGAGAACCGTGTGATGAGAAAATAGATATCGATACAGGTAAATGGATAGAACTGATAGATGTATGATTGTATGGATAACTTAAAAGAAGGCCCATAACCTTTTATATCCGTATGTATACGGTACACCCTCTCTCACTCTCTGTTTCACATACGTTTGAATGTTTGATTGATACTCCTTACCACACTCATTTCCTATCAATTATTTGGTTGATGTCTGTGCTAAGTTTTACATGACATTCCTTACATATATATACATTTTGTTTTACTGTACATCTTGGTAAGCTAATTGCCATTATAACGTAGAAAAACATGCTGAGCATGTACGTAGTGAACACTTGAAATATATATTAATTTTGTTCAACTCAATATACATAAGATGATTGAATGTATCAATCTTGTTCTGTCTAAACAAATTTACCAACATATAATCAGGGAGAAGTCGGTGAACATTTGCTCATTTCGATCAACACAAAATTTTAAAATATCTGATTTATTGTATAAACTCTCATGTTGCTACATCCGATTTGAATTAACAAATAGCAAAAATTAAGGTTCCCAAAAAAAAATAATAAACGGAAATAAAACCAATTATTCAAACAACAGTACAAAGGTACAACACAAATGTTTGTGTGAGGCAATTTGTTGTCTTAGCTGAGGCAATTTGTTTTTAGTGGGAAAATTAGCATGGGTGTAGTTTCTTTCCCTCTTTTTTCTGATAGGCATCTGTATTTCATCTAATGTTTGTGTGATTACCTTAGTTTGTAATTTAACTGGAATTCAAAATTGACTAATGAGCCTAATATATTGGACGGAAGCCCCTGTTGAGTGATACTCCTGACCACTCCTTTTCCTTTCAATTATTTGGTTGAGAGAATCAGCTCTCCGTGTACGTCTCAGGTTCAAAACCAAGATGAAGGATGGTTTTGACCCCCAACCTCTTCTTAAAAAAAAATATTATTTGGTTGATGTCTGTGCCAAGTTTCAGATGACATTCCTTGCTTTCTCCATTTTCTCATGAGCATATGAATTTTGTAAGCTAATTAACATTGTAACGTAGAAAAACATGCTGAGCATGTAGTGAACACATGAAATATAAATTCATTTTGTTAATTTATTATGCACAAGATAATTGTGAATGTATCAATTGTGTATCCCTCAAACAATATTAGCAACTTGTAATCAGGGAGAAGTCGGAGAACATTTGTTCATTTGAACACAATTTTAAAATGTCTGATTTATTGTATGAACCCTTGCTACATCCGATTTGAATCAACAAATTGTAAGAAACAACAGTTTCTGAAGAAACGAAAATAAAAAAGGAAATGCAATGGATCAATCAAACAACAATACAACGTGTTAAACAAAAATTAGGCTGAATTAATTAGGGAAGACGCAGTTCTTGCGGATCTCACCATTGGCAGCAGTCTTCACCCCGAGCCTTCCAAGCGTCACCATGGAGTCAACAAATGCATTGAAGAATGCATTTTGATCTGCTGCGAATTTGTCGACTATGGGAACTGAACTTGGATCAAAGTACAAGGCACTATCTGAGAAGAGGACACCCTTCTTTTGTTGCAGCATCAAGAAGTAGTTATTGTCGAAAGTTAACACGGATTGATCGAAGAATACAAAAGAATTGGGGTTCATAGATGAAGGGCATGTGCCTTGAAGTTGGCTAGCAAAACCGGGGTCCAATAATTGATCGACAGTCGGATAAAGACGGGGGTTGACAAAGAAGCAGCTAACAGCACCTAGTGTGTGACCGCCTATCAATGAATAAATTATAAAGTTATCAGTGAGTGTTGCATCACAGTTCATTTGGTAGTCGCTTGTTGATTATATCGGTTGATTAAAGAAATATAATAAATATTAGACCTGAAAGTGCAACCAAATCAGTTACGCTCAACCCTTGGGCAGAGAATCTGCTCATTAGTTCGGGCACGGTTTCGGTTGGCATAGGAAGGTGGACATCGCTAGTTTTTGACCCCAATGCATCGTACCTTCCAAGCTCCACATTCCATGTTGGGCCACCACTCTGCCACACAAAGCCGGCCAGATAATTAAGCACACATTTTGATCCAAAAATATAGCACATTAAAGTTCATTTAAATCAATCAACATTACCAGGAAAACTGCATCTCTAGCAGCAAGGGCCATGATGTCTGCACAGGAGACCTTGTTTGTGCATTGTGGATCGGCATCCACCGCATTCTTTGCTTGGATGATTGTGTTGTACCCATCTACTCTTAAAAATTGATTCTCACCAGCGTGCCGCTCATCGTCATTATTTGGATTTGTGATCATAATCGAAGCATCGCAGCCCTATAGTTGAAACGTAGAAGGATTTATAGACAACACCAAATGTTATTATAGTGAGAAAATGCAAACATTTATATTTTTTAAACTAAAAAATGAGAAGCATTTGTAAAGCACATGAAGAATGAACTTACTGTAGCAAAACAATCATGAAAGAAGAGACGTAGAGTGGCTGCTGCAGCTATTGGTGACGAGGCCATCATTCCTCTTACGGCACCTTGAACAAGGCTTTCAAGATTTGGGCATATGTTAGCGTAGTAGTTCGTACTCAATTTCCCTCCTGTTTTGTTCTGCGAAGGTGCAGGTGCTGGTGCAGGCGTAGGCACGGCTGTAGGAGCAAGCGCTGGAGCATCTGCGGAACCACCAGATGGCGCATCTGAAGGAGAACCAGCTGGTGCATCTGCAGGAGCACCAGCTGGCGATTCGGTTATCGTTGGTGGTGCAGGTGGCGCCCCACTATCTGGAGGTGGAGGAGCATAAGTATTATCCTTTGGCGGTGCATTGGGTCCGCCATTGGAAAAAGGGCACTCTGCCGCTGCTGCTACGAGGAGGGAAACTAAGATCAACAAATTGAGTGCCGTCATGGTTTCTTAGTTCCCTCTGGCTCTGATGATTAATTAGATGGTATGGATGTGGTGTGTGTCAAATTAAGGATCAGATTGTGTGTTTATATAGTGCTCACAAGGGGAGGGCTAGGCGTGTGGTTTCCATATACTTGCTCATTGTTTTGAGATAGGTATACATTGGTCAATACTTAATTAGGAGGTGACATCCATGCACGTCTTCATTCCTTGTTCTAATAATTGGTTCAAATAACGGTCTTGCTCTTGTTCAAACAAGTAACTACTTTTTTTTATTATATTCTTTAATCTTCTAGACTGTGCCAAACATTTGCATTCTTTAATCTTCTTTGTCAATCCCCGTCTTTATCCGACTGTCGACCCATTTTTGGACCCTGGTTTTGCTAGCCAACTTCAAGGCACATGCCCTTCATTTACGAACCCCAATTCTTTTGTATTCTTCGATCAATCCGTGTTAACTTTCGACAATAACTACTTTTTGATGCTGCAACAAAAGAAGGGTGTCCTCTTCTCAGATAGTGCATTGTACTTCGATCCAAGTTCACAAGGCATAGTGGACAAATTTGCAGCAGATCAAAATGCATTCTTCACAGCATTTAGTGACTCCATGGTGACGCTTGGAACCGAAATTTTTATTAATAGAAAATAAAATAAATTAATATCGACATTGAAGAACGATTTGGTGGAAATTCGAAGTATAACAAAGACGTTATGGTCCGTAACGTCCATGGGACGTTATGGACCATAACGGCCAGATTAACAACGCATCTTAACCCCCGAAAAGAAAAACACGGGCCATTTTGGACCAGAATGGCCAGGGAGGCGAAGGAAAAATAAAATAAATGGTGGCCGTTATGGTCATTGACGGCCAGGGAGAGCCGGAAAAAAAAAAAAAAACCCTGGCCGTCCGGAACCATGACGGCCAGGCGTAGAAAAGAAATAAAAACTGAAACAGAAAAACATTGCTCTGTCCGATTTGGGAGATATTATTCCAACGGATCGTCTCCAGTGGGAAAGGTAATGACATTCATTGACAGAGTAGTTTTTGCTTTATGCAGCGCTCAGATAATAGAGTCAAACGTTGCCGCAAATAACTTAGTGCGCTGCATGATGCAAAAACTACTCTGTTAATATCTTTACCATTCAATTCTCATTTGCGTCAGTTGCTTGTTACTTGTTAGGTTATTAATGGTCATTCTCAAATAAACTACTAAATAGAGAAAACATGTTTTGTAATTAGAACGGAGTTGGTGGAATTTATTTTATGACGCTTGAATAAAAATAAAAATAAAGAATTTATGATGTGATTAACGAGAAAAAATTAAGCTCATTATGCTAAAAAAAAAAATAAAGAACGGAGTTGAGCTCATTATGCTAAAAAAAAAAAAACTTTGACAATAAATTTGACTTCAATTTATAACAAATTGTACATATGTTTAAATACTGAGATTTTTTTATGCTTCAAAGTTTTTTTCTAATAACTTACAAAAGGCAAAAGAAAATGACAATTGCAAAGATGCAGCAAGAAATTAGAAAAAATTCCCGGTATCTTTCCTTTTCACCTAACTAAATTGAAACATTTATTTCGCATGATCAAACAAAAAATACTTATTTTCAAATTAATTTATGTGCATAAAAAGAAAGATTCGTCGTTTTTCAGATAAGTCATGATGGTTTTCTCTTTGACTAATATTGCACGTGTACTTACCAGTGTTGTAAATAACGGTATGCAATCGTCGGACGGATAGGGTACCGCTAAGCGATTAATCGGGAATAATCGGCCATAATCGGAAATAATCAGCCAATTAGTTGGAAACATTCATAACGGTTTGGTCACCGCTAACGACTAATTGGCCGATTATTAGTCGGAAACATTCATAACGGTTTGTGAAAATAGTTCTTTTGTTTGAAGGTTCTGAATTATTTAAAAAATGCAACCAGCTATTTAGTATTTGATGAGGCTTTCTTAAAAATAGTAAAAAAAAAATTTCAACGAAAAATATAAAATTTGATCTCCAAGCACATTTTAATATGAAAATCATGTTAAATGTTTCGGATCAACTATTTGAGCTTTGAAAATGAAGATATGTACAAGAAGTAAAACAACCTTTTTATTTTCCAACAAACCATAGCCGACCTCTATTAATAATTCTAATATTATAAAAACAAATGTGAATAAATGAACAAAAATTAAATAAATTAAAGTCCAATAAAAAAAACAAATTCTAGATAAAGTATTTAGTGATTTCAAAATAATACTTTCATTTATTTTTGAGACAAATAAAGGTATTCTAACTTCACAATTTTTTCTCGTTAATCACATCATAAATTCTTTATTTTTATTTTTATTCAAGCGTCGTAAAATAAATTCCACCAACTCCGTTCTAATTACAAAACATGTTTTCTCTATTTAGTAGTTTATTTGAGAATGACCATTAATAACCTAACAAGTAACAAGCAACTGACGCAAATGAGAATTGAATGGTAAAGATATTAACAGAGTAGTTTTTGCATCATGCAGCGCACTAAGTTATTTGCGGCAACGTTTGACTCTATTATCTGAGCGCTGCATAAAGAAAAAACTACTCTGTCAATGAATGTCATTACCTTTTCCACTGGAGACGATCCGTTGGAATAATATCTCCCAAATCGGACAGAGCAATGTTTTTCTGTTTCAGTTTTTATTTCTTTTCTACGCCTGGCCGTCATGGTTCCGGAAGGCCAGGGTTTTTTTTTTTTTTTTCCGGCTCTCCCTGGCCGTCAATGACCATAACGGCCACCATTTATTTATTTTTTCCTTCGCCTCCCTGGCCGTTCTGGTTCAGAATGGTCCGTGTTTATTTTATATTAATAAAAATTTCGGTTCCAAGCGTCACCATGGAGTCACTAAATGCTGTGAAGAATGCATTTTGATCTGCTGCAAATTTGTCCACTATGCCTTGTGAACTTGGATCGAAGTACAATGCACTATCTGAGAAGAGGACACCCTTCTTTTGTTGCAGCATCAAAAAGTAGTTATTGTCGAAAGTTAACACGGATTGATCGAAGAATACAAAAGAATTGGGGTTCGTAAATGAAGGGCATGTGCCTTGAAGTTGGCTAGCAAAACCAGGGTCCAAAAATGGGTCGACAGTCGGATAAAGACGGGGATTGACAAAGAAGATTAAAGAATGCAAATGTTTGGCACAGTCTAGAAGATTAAAGAATATAATAAAAAAAAGTAGTTACTTGTTTGAACAAGAGCAAGACCGTTATTTGAACCAATTATTAGAACAAGGAATGAAGACGTGCATGGATGTCACCTCCTAATTAAGTATTGACCAATGTATACCTATCTCAAAACAATGAGCAAGTATATGGAAACCACACGCCTAGCCCTCCCCTTGTGAGCACTATATAAACACACAATCTGATCCTTAATTTGACACACACCACATCCATACCATCTAATTAATCATCAGAGCCAGAGGGAACTAAGAAACCATGACGGCACTCAATTTGTTGATCTTAGTTTCCCTCCTCGTAGCAGCAGCGGCAGAGTGCCCTTTTTCCAATGGCGGACCCAACGCACCGCCAAAGGATAACACTGCTCCTCCACCTCCAGATAGTGGGGCGCCACCTGCACCACCAACGATAACCGAATCGCCAGCTGGTGCTCCTGCAGATGCACCAGCTGGTTCTCCTTCAGATGCGCCATCTGGTGGTTCCGCAGATGCTCCAGCGCTTGCTCCTACAGCCGTGCCTACGCCTGCACCAGCACCTGCACCTTCGCAGAACAAAACAGGAGGGAAATTGAGTACGAACTACTACGCTAACATATGCCCAAATCTTGAAAGCCTTGTTCAAGGTGCCGTAAGAGGAATGATGGCCTCGTCACCAATAGCTGCAGCAGCCACTCTACGTCTCTTCTTTCATGATTGTTTTGCTACAGTAAGTTCATTCTTCATGTGCTTTACAAATGCTTCTCATTTTTTAGTTTAAAAAATATAAATGTTTGCATTTTCTCACTATAATAACATTTGGTGCTGTCTATAAATCCTTCTGCGTTACAACTATAGGGCTGCGATGCTTCGATTATGATCACAAATCCAGGTAATGACAATGAACGGCATGCTGGTGAGAATCAATTTTTAAGAGTAGATGGGTACAACACAATCATCCAAGCAAAGAATGCGGTGGATGCGGATCCACAATGCACAAACAAGGTCTCCTGTGCAGACATCATGGCCCTTGCTGCTAGAGATGCAGTTTTCCTGGTAATGTTGATTGATTTAAAAGAACTTTACTGTTCTATATTTTTGGATCAAAATGTGTGATTAATTATCTGGCCGGCTTTGTGTGGCAGAGTGGTGGTCCAACATGGAATGTGGAGCTTGGAAGGTACGATGCATTGGGGTCAAAAGCTAGTGATGTCCACCTTCCTATGGCAACTGAAACTGTGCCCGAACTAATGAGCAGATTCTCTGCCCAAGGGTTGAGCGTAACTGATTTGGTTGCACTTTCAGGTCTAATATTTGTTATATTTCTTTAATCAACCGATATAATCAACAAGCAACTACCAAATGAACTGTGATGCAACACTCACTGATAACTTTATAATTTATTCATTGATAGGCGGTCACACACTAGGTGCTGTTAGCTGCTTCTTTGTCAACCCCCGTCTTTATCCGACTGTCGATCAATTATTGGACCCCGGTTTTGCTAGCCAACTTCAAGGCACATGCCCTTCATTTATGAACCCCAATTCTTTTGTATTCTTCGATCAATCCGTGTTAACTTTCGACAATAACTACTTCTTAATGCTACAACAAAAGAAGGGTGTCCTCTTCTCAGATAGTGCCTTGTACTTTGATCCAAGTTCACAGGGCATAGTGGACAAATTTGCAGCGGATCAAAATGCATTCTTCACAGCATTTAGTGACTCCATGGTGACGCTTGGAAGGCTCGGGGTGAAGACTGCTGCCAATGGTGAGATCCGCAAGAACTGCGTCTTCCCTAATTAATTCAGCCTAATTTTTGTTTAACACGTTGTTGTATTGTTGTTTGATTGATCCATTGCATTTCCTTTTTTATTTTCGTTTCTTCAGAAACTGTTGTTTCTTACAATTTGTTGATTCAAATCGGATGTAGCAAGGGTTCATACAATAAATCAGATATTTTAAAATTGTGTTCAAATGAACAAATGTTCTCCGACTTCTCCCTGATTACAAGTTGCTAATATTGTTTGAGGGATACACAATTGATACATTCACAATTATCTTGTGCATAATAAATTAACAAAATGAATTTATATTTCATGTGTTCACTACATGCTCAGCATGTTTTTCTACGTTACAATGTTAATTAGCTTACAAAATTCATATGCTCATGAGAAAATGGAGAAAACAAGGAATGTCATCTGAAACTTGGCACAGACATCAACCAAATAATTTTTTTTTTAAGAAGAGGTTGGGGGTCAAAACCATCCTTCATCTTGGTTTTGAACCTGAGACGTACACGGAGAGCTGATTCTCTCAACCAAATAATTGAAAGGAAAAGGAGTGGTCAGGAGTATCACTCAACAGGGGCTTCCGTCCAATATATTAGGCTCATAGTTGAGTTCCATCACGTGGGAGAAATCGATGAACATGGTATTAGATTAGACCTTAAACCTAGATCAGAAAAATCTAAGATAAAAAGAAGATTCAGCTAAAGAGTATTTTACATACAATACATCAGATCTAACCAGATACATTGAACAACCTCAAGTTAGAGAAGAGAATGGGAGAATGGACATTTATGAGAAATTTAAGGAAGATGCCCGGTGAATCCATTTCTGGCTCTCCTTCCCACTCTCTCTTGTCACTCAATTGTCCCGATTCAAAATGTTTCGTAGTTATTTTAGAAAAGAAAAAAAAATTATAATTTAAATAGCATAAAGCAGGTTGGGCAAAATTCTTCGTTTGGGCTTAGAGCTCTTTTTTCGGACTTGGGCTTTTTACTGGAGAGAACCGTGTGATGAGAAAATAGATATCTTTACATGTAAATAGGGGTGTTCAAATGGATCGGTTTATTCGGTTTTAAACCGAACCGGCAAATTTTGGTTTAATTGGATAGGTTGTTCGGTTTAAATGGTTCGGTTCGGTTTTGGGATTTCCAAATCAGTTTGAACTGAACCAACCGGTTTAATAAAAAATGGATCGGTTTATCAAAAACCGGCTTGTGTGGTTATAAAAAATGTTATCCAAATCGGTTTGAACCGAACCAACCGGTTTTGAAATGTTTATTTGTAACTTGAAATGTTTGTATTCGGTTCAACCGAACAAACCGAAGTTTAAATCGGTTTAATCGGTTCGGTTTTAGATCGGTTTGGAATTTTAATTCGGTCGGTTCGGTTGGGTTTTCAAAATTCGGTTCAATCCGCGGTTTGACAAAAAAAGTTCGGCTTGACCCGAACCGACTGGTTGAACACTCCTACAGGTAAATGGATAAAACTGATAGATGTATGATTGTATGGATAACTTAAAAGAGTAGAAAAGTCCAAGACTAAAAAATAGGAAGAAGGCCCATAACCTTTTATTATCCGTATGTATACGGTACACCCTCTCCCACTCGAATTCGGATCCAGTGAAGTAACTCAATTTTTTGGTTTTAAATCAGGACCGTCCGATTCGGATCCGAGACCATCAATCCCGTAGTGGAGCGCACACATCCCGACGACAGATTCGAATCCCTAGACGATCTTGAGCGACAGAATCAAATCGGACGGTCCCGATCGAAAACCCAAAAGTTGGGTTACTAATTAGGGGATCCGGACCTCTCTCACTCTGTTTCACATACGTTTGATTGATACTCCTTACCACACTCATTTCCTATCAATTATTTGGTTGATGTCTGTGCTAAGTTTTACATGACATTCCTTAGTTTCTCATGAACATATATATACATTTTGTTTTACTGTACATTTTGGTAAGCTAATTGCCATTATAACGTAGAAAAACATGCTGAGCATGTAGTGAACACTTGAAATATATATTAATTTTGTTCAACTCAATATACATAAGATGATTGAATGTATCAATCTTGTTCTGTCTAAACCAAATTTACCAACATATAATCAGGGAGAAGTCCGTGAACATTTGTTCATTTCGATCAACACAAAATTTTAAAATATCTGATTTATTGTATAAACTCTCATGTTGCTACATCCGATTTGAATTAACAAATAGCAAAAATTAAGGTTCCCAAAAAAAAAAATAAACGGAAATAAAACCAATTATTCAAACAACAGTACAAAGGTACAACACAAAGAACAAGCTCCATTAATTAGGGAAGACGCAATTCTTGCGGATCTCACCATTGGCAGCAGACTTCCCGAAATTTTTATTAATAAAAAATAAAATAAATTAATATCGACATTGAAGAATGATTTGGTGAAAATTCGAAGTATAACAAAGACGTTATGGTCCGTAACGTCCATGGAACGTTATGGACCATAACGGCCAGATTAACAACGCATCTTAACCCCCAAAAAGAAAAACACGGGCCGTTCTGGACCAGAACGGCCAGGGAGGCAAAGAAAAAAAAAATAAATGGTGGCTGTTATGGTCATTGACGGCTAGGAAGAGCCGAAAAAAAAAAAAAAAACCCTGGCCGTCCAGAACCATGACGGCCAGGCGTAGAAAAGAAATAAAAACTGAAACAGAAATAAATGTTTGATCATGCGAAATAAATGTTTCAATTTAGTTAGGTGAAAAGGAAAGATACCGGGAATTTTTTTAATTTCTTGCTGCATCTTTGCAATTGTCATTTTCTTTTGCCTTTTGTAAGTTATTAGAAAAAAACTTTGAAGCATAAAAAAATCTCAGTATTTAAACATATGTACAATTTGTTATAAATTGAAGTCAAATTTATTGTCAAAGTATTTTTTTTTTTTAGCATAATGAGCTCAACTCCGTTCTTTATTTTTTTTAGCATAATGAGCTTAATTTTTTCTCGTTAATCACATCATAAATTCTTTATTTTTATTTTTATTCAAGGGTCGTAAAATAAATTCCACCAACTCCGTTCTAATTACAAAACATGTTTTCTCTATTTAGTAGTTTATTTGAGAATGACCATTAATAACCTAACAAGTAACAAGCAACTGACGCAAATGAGAATTGAATGGTAAAGATATTAACAGAGTAGTTTTTGCATCATGCAGCGCACTAAGTTATTTGCGGCAACGTTTGACTCTATTATCTGAGCGCTGCATAAAGCAAATACTACTCTGTCAATGAATGTCATTACCTTTCCCACTGGAGACGATCCGTTGGAATAATATCTCCCAAATCGGACAGAGCAATGTTTTTTCTGTTTCAGTTTTTATTTCTTTTCTATGCCTGGCCTGGCCGTCATGGTTCCGGACGGCCAAGGTTTTTTTTTTTTTCCGGCTCTCCCTGGCCGTCAATGACCATAACGGCCACCATTTATTTTTTTTTTCCTACGCCTCCCTGGCCATTCTGGTCCAAAATGGCCCGTATTTTTCTTTTCGGGGGTTAAGATGCATTGTTAATCTGGCCGTTATGGTTATGGACCATAACGTCTTTGTTATACTTCGAATTTCCACCAAATCGTTCTTCAATGTCGATATTAATTTATTTTATTTTCTATTAATAAAAATTTCGGTTCCAAGCGTCACCATGGAGTCACTAAATGCTGTGAAGAATGCATTTTGATCTGCTGCAAATTTGTCCACTATGCCTTGTGAACTTGGATCGAAGTACAATGCACTATCTGAGAAGAGGATACCCTTCTTTTAATTTGTTGCAGCATCAAAAAGTAGTTATTGTCGAAAGTTAACACGGATATATTGATCGAAGAATACAAAAGAATTGGGGTTCGTAAATGAAGGGCATGTGCCTTGAAGTTGGCTAGCAAAACCAGGGTCCAAAAATGGGTCGACAGTCGGATAAAGACGGGGATTGACAAAGAAGATTAAAGAATGCAAATGTTTGGCACAGTCTAGAAGATTAAAGAATATAATAAAAAAAGTAGTTACTTGTTTGAACAAGAGCAAGACCGTTATTTGAACCAATTATTAGAACAAGGAATGAAGACGTGCATGGATGTCACCTCCTAATTAAGTATTGACCAATGTATACCTATCTCAAAACAATGAGCAAGTATATGGAAACCACACGCCTAGCCCTCCCCTTGTGAGCACTATATAAACACACAATCTGATCCTTAATTTGACACACACCACATCCATACCATCTAATTAATCATCAGAGCCAGAGGGAACTAAGAAACCATGACGGCACTCAATTTGTTGATCTTAGTTTCCCTCCTCGTAGCAGCAGCGGCAGAGTGCCCTTTTTCCAATGGCGGACCCAATGCACCGCCAAAGGATAACACTGCTCCTCCACCTCCAGATAGTGGGGCGCCACCTGCACCACCAACGATAACCGAATCGCCAGCTGGTGCTCCTGCAGATGCACCAGCTGGTTCTCCTTCAGATGCGCCATCTGGTGGTTCCGCAGATGCTCCAGCGCTTGCTCCTACAGCCGTGCCTACGCCTGCACCAGCACCTGCACCTTCGCAGAACAAAACAGGAGGGAAATTGAGTACGAACTACTACGCTAACATATGCCCAAATCTTGAAAGCCTTGTTCAAGGTGCCGTAAGAGGAATGATGGCCTCGTCACCAATAGCTGCAGCAGCCACTCTACGTCTCTTCTTTCATGATTGTTTTGCTACAGTAAGTTCATTCTTCATGTGCTTTACAAATGCTTCTCATTTTTTAGTTTAAAAAATATAAATGTTTGCTTTTTATCACTATAATAACATTTGGTGCTGTCTATAAATCCTTCTGCGTTGCAACTTTAGGGCTGTGATGCTTCAATTATGATCACAAATCCAAGTAATGACGATGAGCGGCACAATCCTGAGAATCAATTTTTAAGAGTAGATGGGTACAACACAATCATCCAGGCAAAGAAAGCGGTGGATGCAGATCCACAATGCACAAACAAGGTCTCCTGTGCAGATATTATGGCCCTTGCTGCTAGAGATGCAGTTCTCCTGGTAATGTTAATTAATTGAGTGAACTTTATTGTGCTCTTTTTTGGATCAAAATATGAGATTAATTAGCTGGGCTTTGTGTGGCAGAGTGGTGGCCCGACATGGAAAGTGGAGCTTGGAAGGTACGATGCATTGGGGGCAAGAGCTAGCGATGTCGACCTTCCTTCGGCATCCGAAAATGTACCCCAACTAATGACGAGGTTCTCCGCCCAAGGGTTGAGCGTAACTGATTTGGTTGCACTTTCAGGTTGAATATCTGTTCTATTTTTTTTTTAATCAACCCATATAATCAACAAGCTACTACCAAATGAACTGTGATGCAAAACTGATAACTTGTTAAGTTATTCATTTATAGGCGGTCATACACTCGGTGCTACTAGCTGCTTCTTTGTCAACCCCCGTCTCTATCCGTCTGCCGACCCATTTTTGGACCCCAGTTTTGCTAGCCAACTTCAAGGCACATGCCCTTCATTTATGAACCCCAATTCTTTTGTATTCTTCGATCAATCCGTGTTAACTTTCGACAATAACTACTTCTTGATGCTGCAACAAAAGAAGGGTGTCCTCTTCTCAGATAGTGCCTTGTACTTTGATCCAAGTTCACAGGGCATAGTGGACAAATTTGCAGCGGATCAAAATGCATTCTTCACAGCATTTAGTGACTCCATGGTGACGCTTGGAAGGCTCGGGGTGAAGACTGCTGCCAATGGTGAGATCCGCAAGAACTGCGTCTTCCCTAATTAATTCAGCCTAATTTTTGTTTAACACGTTGTTGTATTGTTGTTTGATTGATCCATTGCATTTCCTTTTTTATTTTCGTTTCTTCAGAAACTGTTGTTTCTTACAATTTGTTGATTCGCGGATGTAGCAAGGGTTCATACAATAAATCAGATATTTTCAAATTGTGTTCAAATGAACAAATGTTCTCCGACTTCTCCCTGATTACAAGTTGCTAATATTGTTTCAGGGATACACAATTGATACATTCCCAATTATCTTGTGCATAATAAATTAACAAAATGAATTTATATTTCATGTGTTCACTACATGTTCAGCATGTTTTTCTACGTTACAATGTTAATTAGCTTACAAAATTCATATGCTCATGAGAAAATGGAGAAAGCAAGGAATGTCATCTGAAACTTGGCACAGACATCAACCAAATAATTTTATTTTTTTAAGAAGAGGTTGGGGGTCAAACCATCCTTCATCTTGGTTTTGAACCTGAGACGTACACGGAGAGCTGATTCTCTCAACCAAATAATTGAAAGGAAAAGGAGTGGTCGGGAGTATCACTCAACAGGGGCTTCCGTCCAATATATTAGTAGGCTCATTAGTCAATTTTGAATTCCAGTTAAATTACAAACTAAGGTAATCACACAAACATTAGATGAAATACAGATGCCTATCAGAAAAAAGAGGGAAAGAAACTACACCCATGCTAATTTTCCCACTAAAAACAAATTGCCTCAGCTAAGACAACAATTTAAGCCAGATTAAAGCTAATCTAATAAAATCAAATCAATCAATGACATAATTAGGGGCCACAGCTAAGATCCTCTCGTTTGTAGAAGCTCTGGGCACACCACCGGCCTCTCCAGTTGTGGCAGCTGCTGAGCTAGCACCATCATCAATTACAATCAGATGTCCCTCTCTTTGTATCAACCTCTGCACTTAGACCCATTTAATTACTAAACATATAACGGTTCCTCAGAGAACTGATGCGATTTACCTCAAAACTGGAATACATAGAATGCAATTCTTGTGGTACAATTTCATACCTCTACTATGGCTTTTAGGCGCTTGGCTTCTTCTTTGACCTCCTCGGTGGATTGGTATTTCCCTTGCTTATTTTGCTCATCTATGTACCATGTCAGTAGATCCTTTTGTTTCATCCCAGCCAATCCACTACCTATTTGCGTTGTTTGATACATTTAGTGAACATTAGATGAGATAACAGAATGCTTGCTTAATTCAAGCAACAACTCCAGCAACAATACAATAACAAAAGCTTTGGACCGTTAGATGTGATCTCTATATTGAAATGTGCTTGGAGACCAAATTTTTCATTTTTCTGAATTTTTTTACTATTTATTAAGCCACTTTGAAAATCGCTGATCCAACGGTGGCTTCTGATTTTACTGTTTTGTTAAGCCACTGTTGGATCAGCGATTTTCAAAGTGGCTTAATAAATAGTAAAAAAATTCAGAAAAATGTGAAATTTGGTCTCCAAGCACATTTCAATATAGATATCACATCTAACGGTTCAAATCTACTTTTTGAATTTTGAAAACGAAAAAATGAGTTACATATACCCTCATATGCTTATGTAAGTAGAGTAGCCAAACACTATATATATATAGAGTGATGCTACGATGCTTTGGAAGTAAAGAGGGTGTTTTACTTCCCGCTCATATCTCTATTTTTAAAGTTCAATAGTCAATCCGAAGTCTCAACATGATCTTCATATTGAAATGTGCTTGGAGACTAAATTTTACATTTTTGGAAAATGTTTACTATTTTTTTAGAATTTTTGAAAATCAGTGTTTTTCTAAAAAAAATATTATTTTTTAATTTAATAAAAAACTGTGATTTTCAAAAAGTCTAAACAAATAGTTAAAAATTTCAAGCACATATCAATATGAAGATCATGTTGAGAAGTTCAAATTAATCGACTGTTTGAACTTTGAAAATGAAGATATTAACGGAAAATAAATACCCTCTTTACTTTTCAAAGCATGATAGCTTATCTATATATACACACATGTATGTACATATATAATATATAATTGGGCTATCATGCTTTGAGAAGTAAATATGGTGTTTTATTTTTCGCTCATATCTTCATTTTCAAAGTTGAAACAGTTGATTTGAACCTTAGATCATGTTGAGAAGTTAAAATTAACTATTTAAATGCCGAATATGAATGGACACACAATACTCCTAAACACGACATGACACTATACAATAGACTATATACTATACAATACACTATATGCACCTTTTTAATGCTACCATGTCGTACATGTTTCAAGGACCGATGGAGACGCACCTGATTTGTAACATTTCTAAATTTAAGTATTTATACAATAACAATTGTTAAACTATAGGGGTACTATCGTCATAATTTAAATCTCCTACTAGTTGAGTGTACTATAATAAATAAATAAATATTGGGTGTCAACTTTGAGTAAAGCAATTTGGTTTGAATACTCCAATTTGCAAAATATACAAGTGAAGTTAACTAGAACTAGAACTAAAATCACAGAATGCTTACTTCAAGAGACTTTGATCAGTCAATATCACCCACCATTTTGGATTTACCATTTTGTAATGCTGATTATTTGCTGTTCAATTGCTTACATGACAACCTTAAGAATTGCAATTGTGAATAAGGTTAAGTTGTACACCATTTCAATTAAAGCATATAGAAGAATTGGGATTTAAATTATGATATTTCCTTTCATACCTGGTCTTTAATATACATCTTGTCAAACCCATTTATGCAACATATATATACCATTGTCAGCAAGTATAAGTGCACCGGCCTACAAGAATCAAGTTCAACCTATCAACTATTAACGGTTGAACCTGCTCTCCTGATGCACAAGGGCCCACTGCATCAGTTTTGACATGTTGCATTCATGCATAATATAGGCTGCACTACAAACAGGACATCATAACTAACTGTCAGAACAAATCCTAATCAAGGATTTTATTCTCGAATGCAGATCATGATATACCAAATTGAATATATCTAACCATAATGGCATAATGGCAATCCTATGAGTATATTTTTTCCCAAGCAGGAGAACCTTGAAAATAAAGACATTTATGAAAAATATCCCATTACAGGTGCACAACTAGTAATCTCTCCATCAATGAAACATATATCATGTGGATTCAAATTAAGAAATACCTGCGATATTTTCCCAGTGATCGCCCTCTGGGGCACATCTTTGAATTCCATCACACGGGAGAAATCGATGCACATGGTATTAGACCTTAAACCTAGATAGAAAATCTCAGAGAAAAAGAAGAATCAGCTAAAGTGTACTTTACACACAATACATCAGATCTAACCAGATACATTGAACAACCTCAAGTTAGAAAAGAGAATGGACATTTATGAGAAATTTAAGGAAGATGCCCGGTGAATCCATTTCTGGCTCTCCTTCCCACTCTCTCTTGCCCGATTCAAAATGTTTCGCAGTTATTTTAGAAAAAAAAAATTCGAATTTAAATAGCATAAAGCAGGTTGGGCAAAAATTCTTCGTTTGGGCTTAGAGCTCTTTTTTTGGACTTGGGCTTTTTACTGGAGAGAACCGTGTGATGAGAAAATAGATATCGATACAGGTAAATGGATAGAACTGATAGATGTATGATTGTATGGATAACTTAAAAGAAGGCCCATAACCTTTTATATCCGTATGTATACGGTACACCCTCTCTCACTCTCTGTTTCACATACGTTTGAATGTTTGATTGATACTCCTTACCACACTCATTTCCTATCAATTATTTGGTTGATGTCTGTGCTAAGTTTTACATGACATTCCTTAGTTTCTCATGAACATATATATACATTTTGTTTTACTGTACATTTTGGTAAGCTAATTGCCATTATAACGTAGAAAAACATGCTGAGCATGTAGTGAACACTTGAAATATATATTAATTTTGTTCAACTCAATATACATAAGATGATTGAATGTATCAATCTTGTTCTGTCTAAACAAATTTACCAACATATAATCAGGGAGAAGTCGGTGAACATTTGCTCATTTCGATCAACACAAAATTTTAAAATATCTGATTTATTGTATAAACTCTCATGTTGCTACATCCGATTTGAATTAACAAATAGCAAAAATTAAGGTTCCCAAAAAAAAATAATAAACGGAAATAAAACCAATTATTCAAACAACAGTACAAAGGTACAACACAAATGTTTGTGTGAGGCAATTTGTTGTCTTAGCTGAGGCAATTTGTTTTTAGTGGGAAAATTAGCATGGGTGTAGTTCTTTCCCTCTTTTTTTCTGATAGGCATCTGTATTTCATCTAATGTTTGTGTGATTACCTTAGTTTGTAATTTAACTGGAATTCAAAATTGACTAATGAGCCTAATATATTGGACGGAAGCCCCTGTTGAGTGATACTCCTGACCACTCCTTTTCCTTTCAATTATTTGGTTGAGAGAATCAGCTCTCCGTGTACGTCTCAGGTTCAAAACCAAGATGAAGGATGGTTTTGACCCCCAACCTCTTCTTAAAAAAAAATATTATTTGGTTGATGTCTGTGCCAAGTTTCAGATGACATTCCTTGCTTTCTCCATTTTCTCATGAGCATATGAATTTTGTAAGCTAATTAACATTGTAACGTAGAAAAACATGCTGAGCATGTAGTGAACACATGAAATATAAATTCATTTTGTTAATTTATTATGCACAAGATAATTGTGAATGTATCAATTGTGTATCCCTCAAACAATATTAGCAACTTGTAATCAGGGAGAAGTCGGAGAACATTTGGTCATTCCAACACAAAATTTAGAAAATCTGATTTATTGTATAAACTCTCATGTTGCTACATCCGATTTGAATCAACAAATAGTAAAACAACAGTTTCAGATGAAAAGAAAGTAAAAAGGAAATGCAATCAATTAATCAAACAATAATACAAAATAAGGCCGAATTAATTAGGGAAGAGGCAATTCTTGCGGATCTCACCATTGGCAGCAGTCTTCACCCCCAACCTTCCAAGAGTCACCATGGAGTCACTAAATGCTGTGAAGAATGCATTTTGATTTGCTGCAAATTGGTCCACTATGCCCTGTGAACTTGGATCAAAGTACAAGGCACTATCTGAGACGAGGACACCCTTCTTTTGTTGCAGCATCAAGAAGTAGTTATTGTCGAAAGTGTTCACGGATTGATCGAAGAATACAAAAGAATTGGGGTTCATAGATGAAGGGCATGTGCCTTGAAGTTGGCTAGCAAAACCGGGGTCCAATAATTGATCGACAGTCGGATAAAGACGGGGGTTGACAAAGAAGCAGCTAACAGCACCTAGTGTGTGACCGCCTATCAATGAATAAATTATAAAGTTATCAGTGAGTGTTGCATCACAGTTCATTTGGTAGTTGCTTGTTGATTATATCGGTTGATTAAAAAAATATAACAAATATTAGACCTGAAAGTGCAACCAAATCAGTTACGCTCAACCCTTGGGCAGAGAACCTGGTCATTAGTTCGGGCACAGTTTCGGTTGCCATAGGAAGGTGGACATCGCTAGCTTTTGACCCCAATGCATCGTACCTTCCAAGCTCCACATTCCATGTTGGGCCACCACTCTGCCACACAAAGCCCAGCTAATTAATCTCATATTTGATCCAAAAAAGAGCACAATAAAGTTCACTCAATTAATCAACATTACCAGGAGAACTGCATCTCTAGCGGCAAGGGCCATGATGTCTGCACAGGAGACCTTGTTTGTGCATTGTGGATCTGCATCCACCGCATTCTTTGCTTGGATGATTGTGTTGTACCCATCTACTCTTAAAAATTGATTCTCACCAGCGTGCCGCTCATCGTCATTATTTGGATTTGTGATCATAATCGAAGCATCGCAGCCCTATAGTTGAAACGTAGAAGGATTTATAGACAGCACCAAATGATATTATAGTGATAAAAAGCAAACATTTATATTTTTTAAACTAAAAAATGAGAAGCATTTGTAAAGCACATGAAGAATGAACTTACTGTAGCAAAACAATCATGAAAGAAGAGACGTAGAGTGGCTGCTGCAGCTATTGGTGACGAGGCCATCATTCCTCTGACGGCACCTTGAACAAGGCTTTCAAGATTTGGGCATATGTTAGCGTAGTAGTCCGTACTCAATTTCCCCCCTGTTTTGTTCTGTGAAGGTGCAGGTGCTGGTGCAGGCGTAGGCACGGCTGTAGGAGCAAGCGCTGGAGCATCTGCGGAACCACCAGATGGCGCATCTGAAGGAGAACCAGCTGGTGCATCTGCAGGAGCACCAGCTGGCGATTCGGTTGTCGTTGGTGGTGCAGGTGGCGCCCCACTATCTGGAGGTGGAGGAGCATAAGTATTATCCTTTGGCGGTGCATTGGGTCCGCCATTGGAAAAAGGGCACTCTGCCGCTGCTGCTACGAGGAGGGAAACTAAGATCAACAAATTGAGTGCCGTCATGGTTTCTTAGTTCCCTCTGGCTCTGATGATTAATTAGATGGTATGGATGTGTGTGTCAAATTAAGGATCAGATTGTGTGTTTATATAGTGCTCACAAGGGGAGGGCTAGGCGTGTGGTTTCCATATACTTGCTCATTGTTTTGAGATAGGTATACATTGGTCAATACTTAATTAGGAGGTGACATCCATGCACGTCTTCATTCCTTGTTCTAATAATTGGTTCAAATAACGGTCTTGCTCTTGTTCAAACAAGTAACTACTTTTTTTATTATATTCTTTAATCTTCTAGACTGTGCCAAACATTTGCATTGTTTACAAACATTTGCATTCTTTAATCTTCTTTGTCAATCCCCTTCTTTATCCGACTGTCGACCCATTTTTGGACCCTGGTTTTGCTAGCCAACTTCAAGGCACATGCCCTTCATTTACGAACCCCAATTCTTTTGTATTCTTCGATCAATCCGTGTTAACTTTCGACAATAACTACTTTTTGATGCTGCAACAAAAGAAGGGTGTCCTCTTCTCAGATAGTGCATTGTACTTCGATCAAAGTTCACAAGGCATAGTGGACAAATTTGCAGCAGATCAAAATGCATTCTTCACAGCATTTAGTGACTCCATGGTGACGCTTGGAACCGAATATTTATTAATGGAAAATAAAATAAATTAATATTGACATTGAAAAATAATTTGGTGGAAATTCAAATATAACAAAGATGTTAACAATAACGGCCATATTAACAACGCATCTTAACCACCGAAAAGAAAAACACGGGCCGTTTTGGACCAGAATGGCCAGGGAGGCGAAGGAAAAAATAAATAAATGGTGGCCGTTATGGTCATTGACGGCCAGGGAGAGCCGGAAAAAAAAAAAAAACCCTGGCCGTCCGGAACCATGACGGCCAGGCGTAGAAAAGAAATAAAAACTGAAACAGAAAAACATTGCTCTGTCCGATTTGGGAGATATTATTCCAACGGATCGTCTCCAGTGGGAAAGGTAATGACATTCATTGACAGAGTAGTTTTGCTTTATGCAGCGCTCAGATAATAGAGTCAAACGTTGCCGCAAATAACTTAGTGCGCTGCATGATGCAAAAACTACTCTGTTAATATCTTTACCATTCAATTCTCATTTGCGTCAGTTGCTTGTTACTTGTTAGGTTATTAATGGTCATTCTCAAATAAACTACTAAATAGAGAAAACATGTTTTGTAATTAGAACGGAGTTGGTGGAATTTATTTTACGACGCTTGAATAAAATAAAAATAAAGAATTTATGATGTGATTAACGAGAAAAAATTAAGCTCATTATGCTAAAAAAAAATAAAGAACGGAGTTGAGCTCATTATGCTAAAAAAAAAAAAACTTTGACAATAAATTTGACTTCAATTTATAACAAATTGTACATATGTTTAAATACTGAGATTTTTTATGCTTCAAAGTTTTTTTCTAATAACTTACAAAAGGCAAAAGAAAATGACAATTGCAAAGATGCAGCAAGAAATTAAAAAAATTCCCGGTATCTTTCCTTTTCACCTAACTAAATTGAAACATTTATTTCGGATGATCAAACAAAAAATACTATTTTCAAATTAATTTATGTGCATAAAAAGAAAGAGTCGTCGTTTTTCAGATAAGTCATGATGGTTTTCTCTTTGACTAATATTGCACGTGTACTTACCAGTGTTGTAAATAACGGTATGCAGTCGTCGGACGGATAGGGTACCGCTAAGCGATTAATCGGGAATAATCGGCCATAATCGGAAATAATCAGCCAATTAGTTGGAAACATTCATAACGGTTTGGTCACCTCTAACGACTAATCGGCCGATTATTAGTCAGAAACATTCATAACGGTTTGTGAAAATAGTTCTTTGTTTGAAGGTTCTGAATAATTTAAAAAATGCAACCAGCTATTAGTATTTGATGAGGCTTTCTTAAAAATAGTAAAAAAAAAAATTTCAAAAAAAAATGTAAAATTTAATCTCCAAGCACATTTTAATATGAAAATCATGTTAATGTTTCGGATCAACTATTTGAGCTTTGAAATGAAGATATGTACAAGAAGTAAAACAACCTTTTTATTTTCCAACAACCATAGCCGACCTCTATTAATAATTCTAATATTATAACAACAAATGTGAATAAATGAACAAAAATAAATAAATTAAAGTCCAATAAAAAAAACAAATTCTAGATAAAGTATTTAGTGATTTCAAAATAATACTTTCATTTATTTTTGAGACAAATAAAGGTATTCTAACTTCACAATTTTTTCTCGTTAATCACATCATAAATTCTTTATTTTTATTTTATTCAGGCGTCGTAAAATAAATTCCACCAACTCCGTTCTAATTACAAAACATGTTTTCTCTATTTAGTAGTTTATTTGAGAATAACCATTAATAACCTAACAAGTAACAAGCAACTGACGCAAATGAGAATTGAATGGTAAAGATATTAACAGAGTAGCTTTTGCATCATGCAGCGCACTAAGTTATTTGTGGCAACGTTTGACTCTATTATCTGAGCGCTGCATAAAGTAAAAACTACTCTGTCAATGAATGTCATTACCTTTCCCACTGGAGACGATCCGTTGGAATAATATCTCCCAAATCGGACAGAGCAATGTTTTTCTGTTTCAGTTTTATTTCTTTTCTACGCCTGGCCGTCATGGTTCCGGACGGCCAGGGTTTTTTTTTTTTTCCGGCTCTCTCTGGCCGTCAATGACCATAACGCCACCATTTATTTTATTTTTCCTTCGCCTCCCTGGCCATTCTGGTCCAAAATGGCCCGTGTTTTTCTTTTCGAGGGTTAAGATGCGTTGTTAATCTGGCCGTTATGGTCTATACGTCCCATGGACGTTACGGACCATAACGTCTTTGTTATACTTCGAATTTCCACCAAATCGTTCTTCAATGTCGATATTAATTTATTTTATTTTCTATTAATAAAAATTTCGGTTCCAAGCGTCACCATGGAGTCACTAAATGCTGTGAAGAATGCATTTTGATCTGCTGCAAATTTGTCCACTATATCTTGTGAACTTGGATCGAAGTACAATGCACTATCTGAGAAGAGGACACCCTTCTTTTGTTGCAGCATCAAAAAGTAGTTATTGTCGAAAGTTAACACGGATTGATCGAAGAATACAAAAGAATTGGGGTTCGTAAATGAAGGGCATGTGCCTTGAAGTTGGCTAGCAAAACCGGGGTCCAAAAATGGGTCGACAGTCGGATAAAGATGGGATTGACAAAGAAGACTAAAGAATGCAAATGTTTGGCACAGTCTAGATTCTAGAAGATTAAAGAATATAATAAAAAAAAGTAGTTACTTGTTCGAACAACAGCAAGACCACTATATGACCCAATTATTAGAACAAGGAATGAAGACGTGCATGGATGTCACCTCCTAATTGAGTATTGACCAATGTATACCTATCTCAAAACAATGAGCAGGTATGTGAAAACCACACGCCTAGCCCTCCACTTGTGAGCACTATATAAACACACAATCCCATCATTTGACACACACCACATCCATACCATCTAATTAATCACCAGAGTGCAGGGTGCAGAGGAAACTAAGAAACCATGAAGACACTCAATTTGTTGATCTTAGTTTCCCTGCTCGTAGCAGCAGCGGCAGAGTGCCCTTTTTCCAAAGGCGGAGCCAACGCACCCCCAAAGGATAACACTGCTCCTCCACCTCCAGATAGTGGGGCGCCACCAACGACAACCGAATCGCCAGCTGGTGCTCCTGCATATACACCAGCTGTTCTCCTTCAGATGCGCCATCTGGTGGTTCCGCAGATGCTCCAGCGCTTGCTCCTACAGCCGTGCCTACGCCTTCACCAGCACCTGCACCTTCACAGAACAAAACAGGGGGGAAATTGAGTACGGACTACTATGCTAACATATGCCCAAATCTGGAAAGCCTTGTTCAAGGTGCCGTCAGAGGGGCGATGTCCTCATCAGCAATAGCAGCAGCAGCCACTCTACGCCTCTTCTTTCATGATTGTTTCGCTACAGTATGTTCTCTCTACATGTGCTTTAAAAAATGGCCCAATCTTCTCATTTTTAGTTTGAATATAAATGTTTGCTTTTTATCACAATAATAACATTTGCTGCTGTCTATAAATCCTTCTGCGTTACAACTATAGGGCTGCGATGCTTCAATTATGATCACAAATCCAAATAATGACGATGAGCGGCACACTGGTGAGAATCAATTTTTAAGAGTAGATGGGTACAACACAATCATCCAAGCAAAGAATGCGGTGGATGCAGATCCACAATGCACGAACAAGGTCTCTTGTGCAGATATTATGGCCCTTGCTGCTAGAGATGCAGTTTTCCTGGTAATGTTGATTAATTGAGTGAACTTTATGTGTGCTCTTTTTTGGATCAAAATAGTAGTAATTAGCTGGGCTTGTGTGGCAGAGTGGTGGCCCGACATGGAAAGTGGAGCTTGGAAGGTACGATGCATTGGGGCAAGAGCTAGAGAGGTCGACCTTCCTTCGGCATCCGAAAATGTACCCCAACTAATGATGAGGTTCTCCGCCAAAGGGTTGAGCGTAACTGATTTGGTTGTTACTTTCAGTTGAATATCTGTTCTAATTTTTTTTTAATCAACCCATATAATCAACAAGCTACTACCAAATGAACTGTGATGCAAAACTGATACTTGTTAAGTTATTCATTTATAGGCGGTCATACACTCGGTGCTACTAGCTGCTTCTTTGTCAACCCCCGTCTTTATCCGTCTGCCGACCCATTTTTGGACCCCAGTTTTTGCTAGCCAACTTCAGGGCACATGCCCTTCATTTATGAACCCCAATTCTTTTGTATTCTTCGATCAAATCCGTGTTAACTTTCGACAATAACTACTTCTTAATGCTACACAAAAGAAGGGTGTCCTCTTCTCAGATAGTGCCTTGTACTTTGATCCAAGTCACAGGCATAGTGGACAAATTTGCAGCGGATCAAATGCATTCTTCACAGCATTTAGTGACTCCATGGTGACGCTTGGAAGGCTCGGGGTGAAGACTGCTGCCAATGGTGAGATCCGCAAGAACTGCGTCTTCCTAATTAATTCAGCCTAATTTTTGTTTAACACGTTGTTGTATTGTTGTTTGATTGATCCATTGCCATTTCCTTTTTATTTTCGTTTCTTCAGAAACTGTTGCTTCTTACAATTTGTTGATTCAAATCGGATGTAGCAAGGGTTCATACAATAAATCAGATATTTTAAAATTGTGTTCAAATGAACAAATGTTCTCCCGACTTCTCCCTGATTACAAGTTGCTAATATTGTTTGAGGGATACACAATTGATACATTCACAATTATCTTGTGCTTAATAAATTAACAAAATGAATTTATATTTCATGTGTTCACTACATGCTCAGCATGTTTTTCTACGTTACAATGTTAATTAGCTTACAAAATTCATATGCTCATGAGAAAATGGAGAAAACAAGGAATGTCATCTGAAACTTGGCACAGACATCAACCAAATAATTTTTTTTTTAAGAAGAGGTTGGGGGTCAAAACCATCCTTCATCTTGGTTTTGAACCTGAGACGTACACGGAGAGCTGATTCTCTCAACCAAATAATTGAAAGGAAAAGGAGTGGTCAGGAGTATCACTCAACAGGGGCTTCCGTCCAATATATTAGGCTCATAGTTGAGTTCCATCACGTGGGAGAAATCGATGAACATGGTATTAGATTAGACCTTAAACCTAGATCAGAAAATCTAAGATAAAAGAAGATTCAGCTAAAGAGTATTTTACATAAAATACATCAGATCTAACCAGATACATTGAACAACCTCAAGTTAGAGAAGAGAATGGGAGAATGGACATTTATGAGAAATTTAAGGAAGATGCCCGGTGAATGCATTTCTGGCTCTCCTTCCCACTCTCTCTTGTCACTCAATTGTCCCGATTCAAAATGTTTCGTAGTTATTTTAGAAAAGAAAAAAAAATTAGAATTTAAATAGCATAAAGCAGTTGGGCAAAATTCTTCGTTTGGGGCTTAGAGCTCTTTTTTCGGACTTGGGCTTTTTACTGGAGAGAACCGTGTGATGAGAAAATAGATATCTTTACATGTAAATAGGGGTGTTCAAATGGATCGGTTTATTCGGTTTTAAACCGAACCGGCAAATTTTGGTTTAATTGGATCGGTTGTTCGGTTTAAATGGTTCGGTTCGGTTTAAATGGTTCGGTTTTGGGATCTCCAAATCGGTTTGAACCGAACCAACCGGTTTAATAAAAAATGGATCGGTTTATCAAAAACCGGCTTGTGTGGTTATAAAAAATGTTATCCAAATCGGTTTGAACCAAACCAACCGGTTTTGAAATGTTTATTTGTAACTTGAAATGTTTGTATTCGGTTCAACCGAACAAACCGAAGTTTAAATCGGTTTAATCGGTTCGGTTTGAGATCGGTTTGGAATTTTAATTCGGTCGGTTCGGTTGGGTTTTCAAATTCGGTTCAATCCGCGGTTTGACAAAAAAAGTTCGGCTTGACCCGAACCGACTGGTTGAACACTCCTACAGGTAAATGGATAAAACTGATAGATGTATGATTGTATGGATAACTTAAAAGAGTAGAAAAGTCCAAGACTAAAAAATAGGAAGAAGGCCCATAACCTTTTATTATCCGTATGTATACGGTACACCCTCTCCCACTCGAATTCGGATCCAGTGAAGTAACTCAATTTTTTGGTTTTAAATCAGGACCGTCCGATTCGGATCCGAGACCATCAATCCCGTAGTGGAGCGCACACATCCCGACGACAGATTCGAATCCCTAGACGATCTTGAGCGACAGAATCAAATCGGACGGTCCCGATCGAAAACCCAAAAGTTGGGTTACTAATTAGGGGATCCGGACCTCTCTCACTCTGTTTCCCATACGTTTGATTGATACTCCTTACCACACTCATTTCCTTTCAATTATTTGGTTGATGTCTGTGCTAAGTTTTACATGACATTCCTTAGTTTCTCATGAACATATATATACATTTTGTTTTACTGTACATTTTGGTAAGCTAATTGCCATTATAACGTAGAAAAACATGCTGACATGAAGTGAACACTTGAAATGTATATTCAATTTGTTCAACTCAATATGCATAAGATCATTGAATGTATCAATCTTGTTCTGTCTAAACAAATTTACCAACATATAATCAGGGAGAAGTCGGTGAACATTTGCTCATTTCGATCAACACAAAATTTTAAAATATCTGATTTATTGTATAAACTCTCATGTTGCTACATCCGATTTGAATTAACAAATAGCAAAAATTAAGGTTCCCAAAAAAAAATAATAAACGGAAATAAAACCAATTATTCAAACAACAGTACAAAGGTACAACACAAAGAACAAGCTCCATTAATTAGGGAAGACGCAATTCTTGCGGATCTCACCATTGGCAGCAGACTTCCCGAAATTTTTATTAATAAAAATAAAATAAATTAATATCGACATTGAAGAACGATTTGATGAAAATTCGAAGTATAACAAAGACGTTATGGTCCGTAACGTCCACGGAACGTTATGGACCATAACGGCCAGATTAACAACGCAACTTAACCCCCGAAAAGAAAAACATGGACCGTTCTGGACCAGAACGGCCAGGGAGGCGAAGAAAAAAAAATAAATGATGGCCGTTATGGTCATTGACGGCCAGGAAGAGCCGGAAAAAAAAAAAACCCTGACCGTCCGGAACCATGACGGCCAGGCGTAGAAAGGAAATAAAAACTGAAACAGAAATAAATGTTTGATCATGCGAAATAAATGTTTCAATTTAGTTAGGTGAAAAGGAAAGATACCGGGAATTTTTTTAATTTCTTGCTGCATCTTTGCAATTGTCATTTTCTTTTGCCTTTTGTAAGTTATTAGAAAAAACTTTGAAGCATAAAAAAATCTCAGTATTTAAACATATGTACAATTTGTTATAAATTGAAGTCAAATTTATTGTCAAAGTATTTTTTTTTTTTAGCATAATGAGCTCAACTCCGTTCTTTATTTTTTTTAGCATAATGAGCTTAATTTTTTCTCGTTAATCACATCATAAATTCTTTATTTTTATTTTTATTCAAGCGTCGTAAAATAAATTCCACCAACTCCGTTCTAATTACAAATCATGTTTTCTCTATTTAGTAGTTTATTTGAGAATAACCATTAATAACCTAACAAGTAACAAGCAACTGACGCAAATGAGAATTGAATGGTAAAGATATAACAGAGTAGTTTTTGCATCATGCAGCGCACTAAGTTATTTGCGGCAACGTTTGACTCTATTATCTGAGCGCTGCATAAAGCAAATACTACTCTGTCAATGAATGTCATTACCTTTCCCACTGGAGACGATCCGTTGGAATAATATCTCCCAAATCGGACAGAGCAATGTTTTTTCTGTTTCAGTTTTTATTTCTTTTCTATGCCTGGCCTGGCCGTCATGGTTCCGGACGGCCAAGGTTTTTTTTTTTTCCGGCTCTCCCTGGCCGTCAATGACCATAACGGCCACCATTTATTTTTTTTTCCTACGCCTCCCTGGCCATTCTGGTCCAAAATGGCCCGTATTTTTCTTTTCGGGGGTTAAGATGCATTGTTAATCTGGCCGTTATGGTTATGGACCATAACGTCTTTGTTATACTTCGAATTTCCACCAAATCGTTCTTCAATGTCGATATTAATTTATTTTATTTTTTATTAATAAAATTTCGGTTCCAAGCGTCACCATGGAGTCACTAAATGCTGTGAAGAATGCATTTTGATCTGCTGCAAATTTGTCCACTATGCCTTGTGAACTTGGATCGAAGTACAATGCACTATCTGAGAAGAGGATACCCTTCTTTTAATTTGTTGCAGCATCAAAAAGTAGTTATGTCGAAAGTTAACACGGATATATTGATCGAAGAATACAAAAGAATTGGGGTTCGTAAATGAAGGGCATGTGCCTTGAAGTTGGCTAGCAAAACCAGGGTCCAAAAATGGGTCGACAGTCGGATAAAGACGGGGATTGACAAAGAAGATTAAAGAATGCAAATGTTTGGCACAGTCTAGAAGATTAAAGAATATAATAAAAAAAAGTAGTTACTTGTTTGAACAAGAGCAAGACCGTTATTTGAACCAATTATTAGAACAAGGAATGAAGACGTGCATGGATGTCACCTCCTAATTAAGTATTGACCAATGTATACCTATCTCAAAACAATGAGCAAGTATATGGAAACCACACGCCTAGCCCTCCCCTTGTGAGCACTATATAAACACACAATCTGATCCTTAATTTGACACACACCACATCCATACCATCTAATTAATCATCAGAGCCAGAGGGAACTAAGAAACCATGACGGCACTCAATTTGTTGATCTTAGTTTCCCTCCTCGTAGCAGCAGCGGCAGAGTGCCCTTTTTCCAATGGCGGACCCAATGCACCGCCAAAGGATAATACTTATGCTCCTCCACCTCCAGATAGTGGGGCGCCACCTGCACCACCAACGATAACCGAATCGCCAGCTGGTGCTCCTGCAGATGCACCAGCTGGTTCTCCTTCAGATGCGCCATCTGGTGGTTCCGCAGATGCTCCAGCGCTTGCTCCTACAGCCGTGCCTACGCCTGCACCAGCACCTGCACCTTCGCAGAACAAAACAGGAGGGAAATTGAGTACGAACTACTACGCTAACATATGCCCAAATCTTGAAAGCCTTGTTCAAGGTGCCGTAAGAGGAATGATGGCCTCGTCACCAATAGCAGCAGCAGCCACTCTACGCCTCTTCTTTCATGATTGTTTTGCTACAGTAAGTTCATTCTTCATGTGCTTTACAAATGCTTCTCATTTTTAGTTTGAATATAAATGTTTGCTTTTTATCACTATAATAACATTTGGTGCTGTCTATAAATCCTTCTGCGTTGCAACTTTAGGGCTGTGATGCTTCAATTATGATCACAAATCCAAGTAATGACGATGAGCGGCACAATCCTGAGAATCAATTTTTAAGAGTAGATGGGTACAACACAATCATCCAGGCAAAGAAAGCGGTGGATGCAGATCCACAATGCACAAACAAGGTCTCCTGTGCAGATATTATGGCCCTTGCTGCTAGAGATGCAGTTCTCCTGGTAATGTTAATTAATTGAGTGAACTTTATTGTGCTCTTTTTTGGATCAAAATATGAGATTAATTAGCTGGGCTTTGTGTGGCAGAGTGGTGGCCCGACATGGAAAGTGGAGCTTGGAAGGTACGATGCATTGGGGGCAAGAGCTAGCGATGTCGACCTTCCTTCGGCATCCGAAAATGTACCCCAACTAATGACCAGGTTCTCTGCCCAAGGGTTGAGCGTAACTGATTTGGTTGCACTTTCAGGTCTAATATTTGTTATATTTCTTTAATCAACCGATATAATCAACAAGCAACTACCAAATGAACTATGATGCAACACTCACTGATAACTTTATAATTTATTCATTGATAGGCGGTCACACACTAGGTGCTGTTAGCTGCTTCTTTGTCAACCCCCGTCTTTATCCGACTGTCGATCAATTATTGGACCCCGGTTTTGCTAGCCAACTTCAAGGCACATGCCCTTCGTCTATGAACCCCAATTCTTTTGTATTCTTCGATCAATCCGTGAACACTTTCGATAATAATTACTTCTTGATGCTGCAACAAAAGAAGGGTGTCCTCGTCTCAGATAGTAATTTATATGTCGATCCAAGTTCACAGGGCATAGTGGACCAATTTGCAGCAAACCAAAATGCATTCTTCACAGCATTTAGTGACTCCATGGTGAATCTTGGAAGGTTGGGGTTGAAGACTGCTGCCAACGGTGAGATCCGCAAGAATTGTCTCTTCCCTAATTAATTCTGCCTTATTTGTTTGCACGTTTGTGTTGTTGTTTGATTAATTGATTGCATTTCCTTTTTTATTTTCGTTTCTTCAGAAACTGTTGTTTCTTACAATTTGTTGATTCGCGGATGTAGCAAGGGTTCATACAATAAATCAGATATTATTAAATTTTGTGATCAAATGACCAAATGTTCTCCGACTTATCCCTGATTAGAGTTTGCTAATTATATCGTTTTAGGGATACACGATTGATGCATTCACAATTATCTTATGCATATAAAATTAACAAAATGAATTTATATTTCAAGTGTTCACTATATAGTTCAGCATGTTTTTTTTTCTACGTTACAATGTCAATTAGCTTACAAAATTCATATGCTCATGAGAAAATGGAGAAAGCGAGGAATGTCATCTGAAACTTGGCACAGACATCAACCAAATAATTTTTTTTTTTTTAAGAAGAGGTTGGGGGTCAAACCATCCTTCATCTTGGTTTTGAACCTGAGACGTACACGGAGAGCTGATTCTCTCAACCAAATAATTGAAAGGAAAAGGAGTGGTCAGGAGTATCACTCAACAGGGGCTTCCGTCCAATATATTAGGCTCATTAGTCAATTTTGAATTCCAGTTAAATTACAAACTAAGGTAATCACACAAACATTAGATGAAATACAGATGCCTATCAGAAAAAAGAGGGAAAGAAACTACACCCATGCTAATTTTCCCACTAAAAACAAATTGCCTCAGCTAAGACAACAATTTAAGCCAGATTAAAGCTAATCTAATAAAATCAAATCAATCAATGACATAATTAGGGGCCACAGCTAAGATCCTCTCGTTTGTAGAAGCTCTGGGCACACCACCGGCCTCTCCAGTTGTGGCAGCTGCTGAGCTAGCACCATCATCGATTACAATCAGATGTCCCTCTCTTTGTATCAACCTCTGCACTTAGACCCATTTAATTACTAAACATATAACGGTTCCTCAGAGAACTGATGCGATTTACCTCAAAACTGGAATACATAGAATGCAATTCTTGTGGTACAATTTCATACCTCTACTATGGCTTTTAGGCGCTTGGCTTCTTCTTTGACCTCCTCGGTGGATTGGTATTTCCCTTGCTTATTTTGCTCATCTATGTACCATGTCAGTAGATCCTTTTGTTTCATCCCAGCCAATCCACTACCTATTTGCGTTGTTTGATACATTTAGTGAACATTAGATGAGATAACAGAATGCTTGCTTAATTCAAGCAACAACTCCAGCAACAATACAATAACAAAAGCTTTGGACCGTTAGATGTGATCTCTATATTGAAATGTGCTTGGAGACCAAATTTTTCATTTTTCTGAATTTTTTTACTATTTATTAAGCCACTTTGAAAATCGCTGATCCAACGGTGGCTTCTGATTTTACTGTTTTGTTAAGCCACTGTTGGATCAGCGATTTTCAAAGTGGCTTAATAAATAGTAAAAAAATTCAGAAAAATGTGAAATTTGGTCTCCAAGCACATTTCAATATAGATATCACATCTAACGGTTCAAATCTACTTTTTGAATTTTGAAAACGAAAAAATGAGTTACATATACCCTCATATGCTTATGTAAGTAGAGTAGCCAAACACTATATATATATAGAGTGATGTTACGATGCTTTGGGAAGTAAAGAGGGTGTTTTACTTCCCGCTCATATCTCTATTTTTAAAGTTCAAATAGTCAATCCGAACTCCTCAACATGATCTTCATATTAAAATGTGCTTGGAGACCAAATTTTACATTTTTTTGAAAATTTTACTATTTTTTTAGAATTTTTAAAATCAGTGTTTTTGAATTTTTTATTATATTTTAATTTAATGAAAATTTGTGATTTTCAAAATATCTAAACAAATAGTTAAAAATTTCAAGCACATATCAATATGAAGATCATATTGAGAAGTTTGAATTAATCGACTGTTTGAACTTTGAAAATGAAGATATGAACGGAAAGTAAAATACCATCTTTACTTTCCAAAGCATGATAGCTTATCTATATACACACACACACATGTATGTACATGTATAATATATAATTGAGCTATCATGCTTTGAGAAGTAAATATGATGTTTTACTTTCCGCTCATATCTTCATTTTCAAAGTTGAAACAGTTGATTTGAAATTGACTATTTGAACCTTATTTTCAAAGTTCAAACAGTTAATTTGAACCTTAGATCATGTTGAGAAGTTAAAATTAACTATTTAAATGCCGAATATGAATGGACACACAATACTCCTAAACACGACATGACACTATACAATAGACTATATACTATACAATACACTATATGCACCTTTTTAATGCTACCATGTCGTACATGTTTCAAGGACCGATGGAGACGCACCTGATTTGTAACATTTCTAAACTTAAGTATTTATACAATAACAATTGTTAAAGTATAGGGGTACTATCGTCATAATTTAAATCTCCTACTAGTTGAGTGTACTATAATAAATAAATAAATATTGGGTGTCAATTGTGAGTAAAGTAATTTGGTTTATATACTCCAATTTGCAAAATATACAAGTGAAGTCAACTATAACTAGAACTCAAATCAGAGAATGTTTACTTCAAGAACCTTTGATCGGTCAATATCGCCCCCCATCTTGGATTTACCATTTTGTAATGCTGATTATTTGCTGTTCGGTTGGTTCATGTATGGCAACCTAAAGAATTGCAATTGTGGATTAGGTTAATCCGTACACCATTTGAATTAAAGCATATAGAAGAATTGAGATTATAAATTATGATATTTCCTTTCTTACCTGGTCTTTAATATACATCTTGTCAAACCCATTTATGCAACATATATATACCATTGTCAGCAAGTATAAGTGCACCGGCCTACAAGAATCAAGTTCAACCTATCAACTATTAACGGTTGAACCTGCTCTCCTGATGCACAAGGGCCCACCTGCATCAGTTTTGACATGTTGCATTCATGCATAATATAGGCTGCACTACAAACAGGACATCATAACTAACTGTCAGAACAAATCCTAATCAAGGATTTTATTCTCGAATGCAGATCATGATATACCAAATTGAATATATCTAACCATAATGGCATAATGGCAATCCTATGAGTATATTTTTTTCCAAGCATGAGAATATTGAAAATCAAGATATTTATGTAAAATATCCCATTACAGGTGCGCAAGTAAAAATCTCTCCATCAATTGAAACACATATCATGTGGATTCAAATTAAGAAATACCTGCGATATTTTCCCAGTGATCGCCCTTTGGGGCACATAGTTGAGTTCCATCACGTGGGAGAAATCGATGAACATGGTATTAGATTAGACCTTAAACCTAGATCAGAAAAATCTAAGATAAAAAGAAGATTCAGCTAAAGAGTATTTTACATACAATACATCAGATCTAACCAGATACATTGAACAACCTCAAGTTAGAAAAGAGAATGGACATTTATGAGAAATTTAAGGAAGATGCCCGGTGAATCCATTTCTGGCTCTCCTTCCCACTCTCTCTTGCCCGATTCAAAATGTTTCGCAGTTATTTGAGAAAAAAAAAAAATTATAATTTAGATAGCATAAAGCAGGTTGGGCAAAAATTCTTCGTTTGGGCTTAGAGCTCTTTTTTTGGACTTGGGCTTTTTACTGGAGAGAACCGTGTGATGAGAAAATAGATATCGATACAGGTAAATGGATAGAACTGATAGATGTATGATTGTATGGATAACTTAAAAGAAGGCCCATAACCTTTTATATCCGTATGTATACGGTACACCCTCTCTCACTCTCTGTTTCACATACGTTTGAATGTTTGATTGATACTCCTTACCACACTCATTTCCTATCAATTATTTGGTTGATGTCTGTGCTAAGTTTTACATGACATTCCTTAGTTTCTCATGAACATATATATACATTTTGTTTTACTGTACATTTTGGTAAGCTAATTGCCATTATAACGTAGAAAAACATGCTGAGCATGTAGTGAACACTTGAAATATATATTAATTTTGTTCAACTCAATATACATAAGATGATTGAATGTATCAATCTTGTTCTGTCTAAACAAATTTACCAACATATAATCAGGGAGAAGTCGGTGAACATTTGCTCATTTCGATCAACACAAAATTTTAAAATATCTGATTTATTGTATAAACTCTCATGTTGCTACATCCGATTTGAATTAACAAATAGCAAAAATTAAGGTTCCCAAAAAAAAATAATAAACGGAAATAAAACCAATTATTCAAACAACAGTACAAAGGTACAACACAAATGTTTGTGTGAGGCAATTTGTTGTCTTAGCTGAGGCAATTTGTTTTTAGTGGGAAAATTAGCATGGGTGTAGTTTCTTTCCCTCTTTTTTCTGATAGGCATCTGTATTTCATCTAATGTTTGTGTGATTACCTTAGTTTGTAATTTAACTGGAATTCAAAATTGACTAATGAGCCTAATATATTGGACGGAAGCCCCTGTTGAGTGATACTCCTGACCACTCCTTTTCCTTTCAATTATTTGGTTGAGAGAATCAGCTCTCCGTGTACGTCTCAGGTTCAAAACCAAGATGAAGGATGGTTTTGACCCCCAACCTCTTCTTAAAAAAAAATATTATTTGGTTGATGTCTGTGCCAAGTTTCAGATGACATTCCTTGCTTTCTCCATTTTCTCATGAGCATATGAATTTTGTAAGCTAATTAACATTGTAACGTAGAAAAACATGCTGAGCATGTAGTGAACACATGAAATATAAATTCATTTTGTTAATTTATTATGCACAAGATAATTGTGAATGTATCAATTGTGTATCCCTCAAACAATATTAGCAACTTGTAATCAGGGAGAAGTCGGAGAACATTTGTTCATTTGAACACAATTTTAAAATGTCTGATTTATTGTATGAACCCTTGCTACATCCGATTTGAATCAACAAATTGTAAGAAACAACAGTTTCTGAAGAAACGAAAATAAAAAAGGAAATGCAATGGATCAATCAAACAACAATACAACGTGTTAAACAAAAATTAGGCTGAATTAATTAGGGAAGACGCAGTTCTTGCGGATCTCACCATTGGCAGCAGTCTTCACCCCGAGCCTTCCAAGCGTCACCATGGAGTCACTAAATGCTGTGAAGAATGCATTTTGATCCGCTGCAAATTTGTCCACTATGCCCTGTGAACTTGGATCAAAGTACAAGGCACTATCTGAGAAGAGGACACCCTTCTTTTGTTGCAGCATCAAGAAGTAGTTATTGTCGAAAGTTAACACGGATTGATCGAAGAATACAAAAGAATTGGGGTTCATAGATGAAGGGCATGTGCCTTGAAGTTGGCTAGCAAAACCGGGGTCCAATAATTGATCGACAGTCGGATAAAGACGGGGGTTGACAAAGAAGCAGCTAACAGCACCTAGTGTGTGACCGCCTATCAATGAATAAATTATAAAGTTATCAGTGAGTGTTGCATCACAGTTCATTTGGTAGTTGCTTGTTGATTATATCGGTTGATTAAAGAAATATAACAAATATTAGACCTGAGAGTGCAACCAAATCAGTTACGCTCAACCCTTGGGCAGAGAACCTGGTCATTAGTTGGGGCACAGTTTCGGTTGCCATAGGAAGGTGGACATCGCTAGCTTTTGACACCAATGCGTCGTACCTTCCAAGCTCCACATTCCATGTTGGGCCACCACTCTGCCACATAAACCCGACCATATAATTAATCACACATTTTGATCCAAAAGTAAAGCACAGTAAAGTTCATTTAGATTAATCAACATTACCAGGAAAACTGCATCTCTAGCAGCAAGGGCCATAATGTCTGCACAAGAGACCTTGTTCGTGCATTGTGGATCTGCATCCACTGCATTCTTTGCTTGGATGATTGTGTTGTACCCATCTACTCTTAAAAATTGATTCTCACCAGTGTGTCGCTCATCATCATTATTTGCATTTGTGATCATTATTGAAGCATCGCAGCCCTATAGTTGTAAGGCAGAAGGATTTATAGACAGCACCAAATGTTATTATAGTGATAAAAAGCAAACATTTATATTTTTTAAACTAAAAAATGAGAAGCATTTGTAAAGCACATGAAGAATGAACTTACTGTAGCAAAACAATCATGAAAGAAGAGACGTAGAGTGGCTGCTGCAGCTATTGGTGACGAGGCCATCATTCCTCTGACGGCACCTTGAACAAGGCTTTCAAGATTTGGGCATATGTTAGCGTAGTAGTTCGTTCTCAATTTCCCCCCTGTTTTGTTCTGTGAAGGTGCAGGTGCTGGTGCAGGCGTAGGCACGGCTGTAGGAGCAAGCGCTGGAGCATCTGCGGAACCACCAGATGGCGCATCTGCAGGAGCACCAGCTGGCGATTCGGTTGTCGTTGGTGGTGCAGGTGGCGCCCCACTATCTGGAGGTGGAGGAGCATAAGTATTATCCTTTGGCGGTGCATTGGGTCCGCCATTGGAAAAAGGGCACTCTGCCGCTGCTGCTACGAGGAGGGAAACTAAGATCAACAAATTGAGTGCTGTCATGGTTTCTTAGTTCCCTCTGGCTCTGATGATTAATTAGATGGTATGGATGTGGTGTGTGTCAAATTAAGGATCAGATTGTGTGTTTATATAGTGCTCACAAGGGGAGGGCTAGGCGTGTGGTTTCCATATACTTGCTCATTGTTTTGAGATAGGTATACATTGGTCAATACTTAATTAGGAGGTGACATCCATGCACGTCTTCATTCCTTGTTCTAATAATTGGTTCAAATAACGGTCTTGCTCTTGTTCAAACAAGTAACTACTTTTTTTTATTATATTCTTTAATCTTCTAGACTGTGCCAAACATTTGCATTGTTTACAAACATTTGCATTCTTTAATCTTCTTTGTCAATCCCCTTCTTTATCCGACTGTCGACCCATTTTTGGACCCTGGTTTTGCTAGCCAACTTCAAGGCACATGCCCTTCATTTACGAACCCCAATTCTTTTGTATTCTTCGATCAATCCGTGTTAACTTTCGACAATAACTACTTTTTGATGCTGCAACAAAAGAAGGGTGTCCTCTTCTCAGATAGTGCATTGTACTTCGATCCAAGTTCACAAGGCATAGTGGACAAATTTGCAGCAGATCAAAATGCATTCTTCACAGCATTTAGTGACTCCATGGTGACGCTTGGAACCGAAATTTTTATTAATAGAAAATAAAATAAATTAATATCGACATTGAAGAACGATTTGGTGGAAATTCGAAGTATAACAAAGATGTTATGGTCCGTAACGTCCATGGGACGTTATGGACCATAACAGCCAGATTAACAACGCATCTTAACCCCTGAAAAGAAAAACACGGGCCATTTTGGACCAGAATGGCCAGGGAGGCGAAGGAAAAAATAAATAAATGGTGGCCGTTATGGTCATTGACGGCCAGGGAGAGCCGGAAAAAAAAAAAAAAACCCTGGCCGTCCGGAACCATGACGGCCAGGCGTAGAAAAGAAATAAAAACTGAAACAGAAAAACATTGCTCTGTCCGATTTGGGAGATATTATTCCAACGGATCGTCTCCAGTGGGAAAGGTAATGACATTCATTGACAGAGTAGTTTTTGCTTTATGCAGCGCTCAGATAATAGAGTCAAACGTTGCCGCAAATAACTTAGTGCGCTGCATGATGCAAAAACTACTCTGTTAATATCTTTACCATTCAATTCTCATTTGCGTCAGTTGCTTGTTACTTGTTAGGTTATTAATGGTCATTCTCAAATAAACTACTAAATAGAGAAAACATGTTTTGTAATTAGAACGGAGTTGGTGGAATTTATTTTACGACCCTTGAATAAAAATAAAAATAAAGAATTTATGATGTGATTAACGAGAAAAAATTAAGCTCATTATGCTAAAAAAAAAATAAAGAACGGAGTTGAGCTCATTATGCTAAAAAAAAAAAATACTTTGACAATAAATTTGACTTCAATTTATAACAAATTGTACATATGTTTAAATACTGAGATTTTTTTATGCTTCAAAGTTTTTTTCTAATAACTTACAAAAGGCAAAAGAAAATGACAATTGCAAAGATGCAGCAAGAAATTAGAAAAAATTCCCGGTATCTTTCCTTTTCACCTAACTAAATTGAAACATTTATTTCGCATGATCAAACAAAAAATACTTATTTTCAAATTAATTTATGTGCATAAAAAGAAAGATTCGTCGTTTTTCAGATAAGTCATGATGGTTTTCTCTTTGACTAATATTGCACGTGTACTTACCAGTGTTGTAAATAACGGTATGCAGTCGTCGGACGGATAGGGTACCGCTAAGCGATTAATCGGGAATAATCGGCCATAATCGGAAATAATCAGCCAATTAGTTGGAAACATTCAAAACGGTTTGGTCACCGCTAACGACTAATCGGCCGATTATTAGTCGGAAACATTCATAACGGTTTGTGAAAATAGTTCTTTTGTTTGAAGGTTCTGAATAATTTAAAAAATGCAACCAGCTATTTAGTATTTCATGAGGCTTTCTTAAAAATGGTAAAAAAAAATTTCAACGAAAAATATAAAATTTGATCTCCAAGCACATTTTAATATGAAAATCATGTTAAATGTTTCGGATCAACTATTTGAGCTTTGAAAATGAAGATATGTACAAGAAGTAAAACAACCTTTTTATTTTCCAACAAACCATAGCCGACCTCTATTAATAATTCTAATATTATAAAAACAAATGTGAATAAATGAACAAAAATTAAATAAATTAAAGTCCAATAAAAAAAACAAATTCTAGATAAAGTATTTAGTGATTTCAAAATAATACTTTCATTTATTTTTGAGACAAATAAAGGTATTCTAACTTCACAATTTTTTCTCGTTAATCACATCATAAATTCTTTATTTTTATTTTTATTCAAGCGTCGTAAAATAAATTCCACCAACTCCGTTCTAATTACAAAACATGTTTTCTCTATTTAGTAGTTTATTTGAGAATGACCATTAATAACCTAACAAGTAACAAGCAACTGACGCAAATGAGAATTGAATGGTAAAGATATTAACAGAGTAGCTTTTGCATCATGCAGCGCACTAAGTTATTTGTGGCAACGTTTGACTCTATTATCTGAGCGCTGCATAAAGCAAAAACTACTCTGTCAATGAATGTCATTACCTTTACCACTGGAGACGATCCGTTGGAATAATATCTCCCAAATCGGACAGAGCAATGTTTTTCTGTTTCAGTTTTTATTTCTTTTCTACGCCTGGCCGTCATGGTTCCGGACGGTCAGGGTTTTTTTTTTTTCGGCTGTTCCTGGCCGTCAATGACCATAACGGCCACCATTTATTTTATTTTTCCTACGCCTCCCTGGCCGTTCTGGTCCATAATGGCCCGTGTTTTTCTTTTCGGTGGTTAAGATGCGTTGTTAATCTGGCCGTTATGGTCCATAACGTCCCATGGACGTTACGGACCATAACGTCTTTGTTATATTTCGAATTTCCACCAAATCGTTCTTCAATGTCGATATTAATTTATTTTATTTTCTATTAATAAAAATTTCGGTTCCAAGCGTCACCATGGAGTCACTAAATGCTGTGAAGAATGCATTTTGATCTGCTGCAAATTTGTCCACTATATCTTGTGAACTTGGATCGAAGTACAATGCACTATCTGAGAAGAGGACACCCTTCTTTTGTTGCAGCATCAAAAAGTAGTTATTGTCGAAAGTTAACACGGATTGATCGAAGAATACAAAAGAATTGGGGTTCGTAAATGAAGGGCATGTGCCTTGAAGTTGGCTAGCAAAACCGGGGTCCAAAAATGGGTCGACAGTCGGATAAAGATGGGATTGACAAAGAAGACTAAAGAATGCAAATGTTTGGCACAGTCTAGATTCTAGAAGATTAAAGAATATAATAAAAAAAAGTAGTTACTTGTTCGAACAACAGCAAGACCACTATATGACCCAATTATTAGAACAAGGAATGAAGACGTGCATGGATGTCACCTCCTAATTGAGTATTGACCAATGTATACCTATCTCAAAACAATGAGCAAGTATATGGAAACCACACGCCTAGCCCTCCCCTTGTGAGCACTATATAAACACACAATCTGATCCTTAATTTGACACACACCACATCCATACCATCTAATTAATCATCAGAATACGTGCAGAGCCAGAGGAAACTAAGAAACCATGAAGGCATTCAATTTGTTGATCTTAGTTTCCCTGCTCGTATCAACAGCGGCAGAGTGCCCTTTTTCCCAAGGCGGACCCAACACACCGCCAAAGGATAACACTGCTCCTCCACCTCCAGATAGTGGGGCGGCACCAACGACAACGGAATCGCCAGCTGGTGCTCCTGCAGATGCACCAGCTGGTTCTCCTTCAGATGCGCCATCTGGTGGTTCCGCAGATGCTCCAGCGCTTGCTCCTACAGCCGTGCCTACGCCTGCACCAGCACCTGCACCTTCACAGAACAAAACAGGGGGGAAATTGAGTACGGACTACTACGCTAACATATGCCCAAATCTTGAAAGCCTTGTTCAAGGTGCCGTCAGAGGAATGATGGCCTCGTCACCAATAGCTGCAGCAGCCACTCTACGTCTCTTCTTTCATGATTGTTTTGCTACAGTAAGTTCATTCTTCATGTGCTTTACAAATGCTTCTCATTTTTTAGTTTAAAAAATATAAATGTTTGCTTTTTATCACTATAATAACATTTGGTGCTGTCTATAAATCCTTCTGCGTTGCAACTTTAGGGCTGTGATGCTTCAATTATGATCACAAATCCAAGTAATGACGATGAGCGGCACAATCCTGAGAATCAATTTTTAAGAGTAGATGGGTACAACACAATCATCCAGGCAAAGAAAGCGGTGGATGCAGATCCACAATGCACAAACAAGGTCTCCTGTGCAGATATTATGGCCCTTGCTGCTAGAGATGCAGTTCTCCTGGTAATGTTAATTAATTGAGTGAACTTTATTGTGCTCTTTTTTGGATCAAAATATGAGATTAATTAGCTGGGCTTTGTGTGGCAGAGTGGTGGCCCGACATGGAAAGTGGAGCTTGGAAGGTACGATGCATTGGGGGCAAGAGCTAGCGATGTCGACCTTCCTTCGGCATCCGAAAATGTACCCCAACTAATGACGAGGTTCTCCGCCCAAGGGTTGAGCGTAACTGATTTGGTTGCACTTTCAGGTTGAATATCTGTTATTTTTTTTTAATCAACCCATATAATCAACAAGCTACTACCAAATGAACTGTGATGCAAAACTGATAACTTGTTAAGTTATTCATTTATAGGCGGTCATACACTCGGTGCTACTAGCTGCTTCTTTGTCAACCCCCGTCTCTATCCGTCTGCCGACCCATTTTTGGACCCCAGTTTTGCTAGCCAACTTCAAGGCACATGCCCTTCATTTATGAACCCCAATTCTTTTGTATTCTTCGATCAATCCGTGTTAACTTTCGACAATAACTACTTCTTGATGCTGCAACAAAAGAAGGGTGTCCTCTTCTCAGATAGTGCATTGTACTTTGATCCAAGTTCACAGGGCATAGTGGACAAATTTGCAGCGGATCAAAATGCATTCTTCACAGCATTTAGTGACTCCATGGTGATGCTTGGAAGGCTCGGGGTGAAGACTGCTGCCAATGGTGAGATCCGCAAGAACTGCGTCTTCCCTAATTAATTCAGCCTAATTTTTGTTTAACACGTTGTTGTATTGTTGTTTGATTGATCCATTGCATTTCCTTTTTTATTTTCGTTTCTTCAGAAACTGTTGCTTCTTACAATTTGTTGATTCAAATCGGATGTAGCAAGGGTTCATACAATAAATCAGATATTTTAAAATTGTGTTCAAATGAACAAATGTTCTCCGACTTCTCCCTGATTACAAGTTGCTAATATTGTTTGAGGGATACACAATTGATACATTCACAATTATCTTGTGCATAATAAATTAACAAAATGAATTTATATTTCATGTGTTCACTACATGCTCAGCATGTTTTTCTACGTTACAATGTTAATTAGCTTACAAAATTCATATGCTCATGAGAAAATGGAGAAAGCAAGGAATGTCATCTGAAACTTGGCACAGACATCAACCAAATAATTTTTTTTTTTAAGAAGAGGTTGGGGGTCAAAACCATCCTTCATCTTGGTTTTGAACCTGAGACGTACACGGAGAGCTGATTCTCTCAACCAAATAATTGAAAGGAAAAGGAGTGGTCAGGAGTATCACTCAACAGGGGCTTCCGTCCAATATATTAGGCTCATTAGTCAATTTTGAATTCCAGTTAAATTACAAACTAAGGTAATCACACAAACATTAGATGAAATACAGATGCCGATCAGAAAAAAAGAGGCAAAGAAACTACTACATGCATGCTAATTTTCCCACTTGAAATAAATTGCCTCGGCTAAGACAACAATTTAAGCCAGATTAAAGCTAATCTAATAAAGCCAAATCAATCAATGACATAATTAGGAGCCACAGCTAAGATCCTCTCGTTGGTAGAAGCTCTGGGCACACCACCGGCCTCTCCAGTTGTGGCAGCTGCTGAGCTGGCGCCATCATCGATTACAATCAGATGCCCCTCTCTTTGTATCAACCTCTGCACTTAGACCAATTAAATACTAAACATATAAAGGTCCCTCAAAGAACTGAAGCAATTCAACTCATAACTGGAATGCATAGAATGCAAATCTTTTGGTAGAATTTCATACCTCTACTATGGCTTTTAGGCGCTTGGCTTCTTCTTTGACCTCCTCGGTGGATTGGTATTTCCCTTGCTTATTTTGCTCATCTATGTACCATGTCAGTAGATCCTTTTGTTTCATCCCAGCCAATCCACTACCTATTTGCATTGTTTGATAAATTAAGTGGACATTAGATCAGGTAACAGAATGCTTAATTCAAGCAACAACTCTCAGCAAAATACAATAACAAAGCTTTGATAATACCATCTTGCATGACCTCCTCTTCATGCTGCCTTAGGCGCATGACAAGAGCATGAGTGATCCTCTGGAATTCTTCTTCTGTTATTACCAACTTTTTCTTTTGCGGAGCTTCACTCCCTTGCTCTTGATCTTCACCTGCAATTTCAGGGAGAAGTCAGAGAATAGTTGGCAAATACCGTTGGATAAATGTGAATGTATCAATTGTGTATCCCTCAAACAATATATTGGCTACAGTTAGCAAAATGATAAAAAAAAAAAAACATGGTAGTAATAGAAAATATGTTGTCTAAGATCAGTTAGCAAATACATTCACAATATATTGGCTACAGCATTATAGTAACATGGTAGTAACCCCCAACCCACCAAAAGACCAAAAAAAACTCTCACACACAAAACAAAAAGGTACCAACCGACAATAGTATGTCAGAAAACATATGCTACGCCAAAGAGGGTTTACTTGGGGTTGCTTGGTGGACTAGTTTAAACAGAGAAAATGCTTCCTCGCAAACCTTGATTTTCTGGTGGGGGGCCCGCGTCGTCATTTTCAGGCTGAGCCATATCTTCATTGCGCGGTTCAGCAAAGTCATCTTCGTCTTGGAAGTCAGAAAGATCAACTTCACTTGATTCGACACTGCATATGATCCAGTGTTGTTATCAGATTTTAACTAAATTAGGAGATAAACCTAGCACTCAACAGCTATGAACAACAAACTTTGATATAAAGAATTATACATGAAAAGATTGAGATGAGAAGTAACGAATATGTTACCGTATAATGGAGGTCTTTAGCAAATCTACTGCCATCCTCACATGGGCTGGAAGAATCTGACAGATTTATCACCAAAAGGAAAAGATTAATCTGATAAACTTTCTCTAATATTTTAGGAAAAACATAAAACAACAAAAACACTTACAACTTTGTCCAGATGACACCGTGCAATGGCCTCAGAGAGACGAATCAAAGCCTCCAATTGCCTAACTGTCATCCTATAGGCCACTCTTGTGCCAGGATTTGAATCTCCTCTTCTAAGCACCACATATTTTTCAACCATCAAGTTTCTAGCTTCCTCGCTTAGCTGGTAGCATAATCCAAAATCAATGATTAAACAAGAAACTATCAAAATAAGCCCCAAATTCGTATTTTACCCAATCACGGATGACTATTATTATTGTCAAAAGGTTGCATAATTTAAAACTAATAACTAAGCAAGAAAATATGAAAATAGGCCCTAAATTTTGCATTTTGCCCAAAATCATGCTATGATTGTTATTACTGTACAAATGATCTGGAATATTGATGCATTAAATATTAGGACCCAGATAGAAGACCAAAAATACATAAAATCACTTGAGTCCAAACTTTTGTATCTTCAGCCTATCATGTGGGCTATACAGAACACTACCTACATTCATAGATATTTTCTTTTTTTCTCTTTTTTTGTGTTGTTTCAGGGGGGATGGAGGGGGATGGGGGCCGGAGGGGAAAAATGATAAACAGTTAGCAAGTACCGTTGGATTGATGGTCTTTCCATAGGTAATGTATCGCTTTATTTCTGCTGTTGTAAATGCTGGTGAGAGTGCCTCTTCTCGCTTCTGGTGAACTCTGACAATGTGGTGTGCAATGTTGTAGTCATTTATCTCATCAGGCTCATCGATCATGATGTAGACAAGGTCAAACCTCGAGAGAATTGCAGGAGGCAGTGCCACATTGTACTACAATGGGATGAGGATAAGGAAATATATTATGCAGAATTTGTAAACAACATTGAAAATATTTCATACTTGCAACAAATACCCAACATTGGCATGTAAACAGCCTTCCAATATATTTGCATCACAGTAAAACACTTGTGTAGAGAGACAAATTTACCCCAACCTCTAACAAGCACTTGACTTTTTTCAAACCCAAATCGAATTAACTCCAAGTTAAGAAAATTGAGCTGCTAGGTTCTAATTTGTACAAGTTAATGAAATGATGACAAGGGGGAACATAGAAATTTCTTATTTCTTTCTTCTAACCTTAATTTGTCAGTAGAGTGTACTATACAAACTAAGGAACCATTGGCACCATTTGAGAGTAAAGTATATTTGTTTCTGCTCCATGAAGGCTGCAAGTGAATAGAATTAGTACTAAAATCAAGGAATGCTTACTTTAAGAGGCTTTGACCGGTCATAACGCCCTCCAGTTGGATTTGCCGCTGCCAAAATTGAGGTGCGCGCATTTAATGTGGCTTGTATGCCAGCTTTTGTAATACTGATTGTTTGCTGTTCCATTGCTTCATGTATGGCAACCTTTAGAATTGCAACCATGAATTAGGTTAGCGCAGATGCCACTTGAGGGTCAGCATCAAGAGAATCAAGATTATATATATGATATTTTTCTTGATACCTGGTCTCTTATATCCATCTTGTCAAACTCATCTATACAACATATACCATTGTCAGCAAGCATAAGTGCACCAGCCTACAAGAATCAAGTTTAACTGATCAACTATGACCAACAAGAAACTCAAAAGATAAATCCATTCCAAAATTCTTAAGTTAAAATTTGCACCTCAATGCAAAACTCCCCTGTCTCGGGCTCCTTTGCCACAGTCGCTGTTAGACCGGCAGCAGAGGAAGATTTGCCAGAAGTATAAACAGATCTGGGAACCAGATTCGCAGCATATCTATTCAACAGAATCAAATTCAAATAAGCATCAATTTCAAGGATCCTAAACTTCTAAAAGAAATTACATATATATGACCATTGGATGGAGAGGAGTTGGTACTTCAAAAATTGGGATTTTGCGCAGCTAGGATCCCCAACAATGCAAACATTAATATCTCCCCTAAGGTTGATCCCTTCATGTGTGGTCTTGTGCACGCCACCTAGAATCATGAGAAGGATGGCTCTTTTTGCATCTTTATGGCCAAAAACAGTCGGGCATATGCTCTCAACTAATTTATTGAAGAAGTCAGGGGTGTCTCTCATGGCCAAAACTTCGTTCTCTTCTTCATCCTGATATAATTTAACAATCAAATCATAACTTCCTCTAATAATCAAATTTAAGATTGTTCTCTGGATAAAACAAAAGGGAAAGCAGGTAAACAGTTTGATACTGAGCAAAAGTAACAAAAGTTACTTAATTTTGTTTATTGGAACATTCAATTCACCCATTTACTTAAATGACAAAAATTATACAGACGAAAGGTTACAAAAATAGTAAAACTAAGGTTGCATTTGGATGGGTTAGGAATAACGCTAACCCAGGAATAGGGATAACCCGGAACTCCCTATGCTCTCTCTTTCTCTCTCTCTTGGGTTAGCAGCTATTCCGCTATTCCAACGAAATGTTGGGTAAGCGGCTATTCCTAACTCTTGGGATAGCTGCTAACCTCGCTAACCCCACGATTCATCCAAATGCACTTCAATGTTGTCAGAATTGTCAAATAGAGCAATTTAAAGCTTGTGGTTATCCACTCAGGCTGAATTGTGAATATTGCCTCTTTTGTGTGCAGTTATATTATTATAGCAGTTTCTCAAACTTACAGTGAATTTTGGTCTCCCACTGTCATCTTCATCCATGTCTCTACCTCTGATGTCACCATCTGCTCTGTCGTCAGCAACCTGCCAGCAAAATGTTAGAAAATGTATTCTGAAAATATTCAAGATAAAGATGTGACCAAAGGATAAAATCATTACACCGACTGCATATCCCATAAAATACGTTATATGAGCATTCTGGTAACATCTTAGTTCACTATTGCCAAGATCACAATGAAATGTTAACTAAATGCAACCAAAACTACCTGAACAGAGTTGGCAACAAAGGCGAGGCGATAGGAGAGATCTCTGACCCCAAGATTTTTTAGGCCTCTGACACCTTCTTGACCTCCTGCTGCATTTTTTCTTTGTGGGCCCTCTCTCTTGCACTCAGCCCTCTCTCCTGGCGAGGTCAATGCCATGACATCTGGCACCGCTACCACTGAACCCGTGAATATTACCCTACACGATATTATCCAACAAGCACGCCTTCAGAATTAACAGTAAAAGCAAAAGAGGTGAGGTTAAGTGCGACTTGTGTGGTTAAAAAATTTGCTGTAGAGCCTCTAACATTCCATAATTTAATATATATAAAAAATAGACCTAGATTAATGCAGTGATCCAGTGACAAAAATGAACCTGGACAATCAATTTCTTTTAATAACATATCAGATTAAAAGTACCTAATTTACAAGTAATTGCACTAGTGACTCAACTTGTTAGAGGCTAGATGTTTTTCAATTTTTAATTACATAGTTACCTCTCCGTTCCAATTTCAATTGGCATGTAAACATAATGAAAATGTAGGGATTTTAAAGCAAATTTGCAGATGAATATTGACCTTTTTGCAAATTTACCAAAGCAATAAGAAAAGGGAAGTTGAACTTACGTGTCACCTGCTCTTGCTTTCTCCACAATGTCATGGCGCAAAATAATATCGAGCGAACGGGGAAGAGAACCCCCAGGAATCTCCTTGGAGGTCTCTTGCACATGGACCCGCTGCCAGTCAGTGAACTTGCTTTCCTGACGCAGAAGGGCCCACCTGCGTCGGTTTTGACACGTCGCATTCATGCATATTATAGGCTGCATTACAAACAGGATTCCATGATCATTGCCAGATATAAATCAAGGAGCTTATATTCCCGAGTGAAAATCATGAAAAGTACTGATCATATACAGGTATAAGCAGATAACTGACTGCTATAGCAGTGGTAGAAGTTTGAACATTTCTAGCCTTATTCTACTTTGCCTTGGTAGTTCCTATTTTTACAGTTGAGGGAAGCTATATTGGGTTAAAGAGTTAAAGTGCTCTTAAATAGAGCAATAACTGGAATTATAGTCACTGGATCAGGAGACAGTGGTTGTCAGTTATGTATCTCAGTTATAGTAACACGTCTGTGCAAGAACAAAGAAAAGTTAAGAAAGTGTACTTCTGTGTACTTAAATTGCTGTTCAACATTCTTCACAGTTTGTGAACAGTCGAGGCACTTGAAAGTAGCTTCTAGAAGCTCAGGTCGTACTTCGCTGGTTCGAGTCACCACTCCCATCACAGATGTCAACTTCCCTATATCAGCTGTTGTCAGCTCCCTTAATCTACAACACAAGTAATTGAAAACATTTCTTAGTTATAGATAAGGCTTACCACTCTAGTACAGAAAAAGATAGAAGGAACGGAATAAGGGGAATGAGAAGCTTATTTAATTTTACTCCAAAGAAAAAGAAAACTTTTTGCATATCATATTTAATCAAAAAAATATATGAAGTGTTACTTCTTCAGCAATGGGAAGTTGTAGAAAGCAACATTGACCTCCTTATTAGGGCTGTCATCTGAGAAGATAGGTCGGTTTTCACCCGATTTGAGACCAAGTATGAATCTATTGCAAGCTTTGCGCAGGTATGGTTCAAACCTGATTGAAGAAATTTAAAAAACAGTTGTCGAGTTTGAAAAAATTTTAAAATGATTCAGTTTTAACTGCCTATCTCCAATTTTGCACTATCTACCACATGTGTAAATCTTATAAAATTACTAACTTCCACAATATTAGCATTATTTCAGTAATTGTTTCAAGCAACAGAACTTTCAAAGTCAAGACTTTTAGGTATAATATACCATTACAGGTGCGGAAGTAAAAATCTCTCCATCAGTTGATACATATATCATGTGAATTCATGGAGTTACCAGATAACACGACCTAAGATATAACAGATCACGGACAAACAAGAAATACCTGAGATATTCTTCAGCAATCGCCTTCTGGAGCACATCATTGAATTCCATCACGTGGGAAAAGTCAATAAACATGGTATTTGACTCACTGGACCGCATCCTCTCAACCTCTGCCTCGTAATGAGGATCAGGTGCATTTGGATCGACCTTAAATCTAATATCGAATCCCAAAGAAAAAGAAGAATCAGCTAAGAATGTTTTCACACAAAATGCATCAGATCTAACCAAAAACATATAAGAACCTCGAATTAGAGAAAGAGCGAACCTTTTGAGAAACTCTAGGAAGATCCCTTCCACTCTCGTAGCTTTCTCGTCAGTGTAGAAATCGCCCGCGGCATCCATTTCTTAATCTCTCTCTCTCTCTATCTCCTCTCTTCTTTTATTTGAAAGCTTGGCAGTGGCCGTCCTCTCGCTCTTTCTCTCTCTCTCTCTCTCTCTCTCTCTGGGGACTCGATCTGAGGTAGAGAGGATTTTGGCGGGAGAAGAAGCTAGGGTTTTAGCGCCAAAATGACTGTGGGGTCTGTCGAGTCCATATCCTCTGAGGTAACAGAATATTTCTGTATCGATCCGGACTGTCCGATCAGAATCCGGGCCAATGCGATCCGATGTGGAATGCACGGGGTCCTTTAATATTCGTGTGAGTTCTGATCGGATGGTTCAAATTCTAAACAGAAATATTCTGTTACCTTAGGTGATATGATTTCACGGGTCTATTCGACTGAGATGAATCTGATAGAGCAGAAAGCCTAATGAAGGCCCATTCAAGGCCCGTTATGATTAGGCCCAGAGTCCGTACTCTCAGAAAACAAAAATTAATATCCGTTACAGAGTGAGGCTATGGTGCTATGCATAGCACGGATGGCTAGTGTACTACGGCTCAATATAGTACTTTTTAAAATCCTAACGGTCGATCCGACTGTTCAATGTGATAACCATATGAATATGTACTTGCAAACTAAATTTTATATTTTTTTGAATTTTTTTACTATTTTTTTAGATAGGTAGAATTTTGATGGTCCAGAATTTTCAGAAAACACTGATTTTTCTACTTATCTAAAAAAATAGTAAAAAAATTCAAAAAAATATAAAATTTAGTTTGTAAGTACATATTCATATGGATATCACATTGAACGGTTCGGATCAACCGTTAGAATTTTAAAAAGTACCATATTGAGCCGTAGTACACTAGCCATTGGTTACATTATGCATAGCACCATAGCCTCACTCTTCGTTACATGCCTCTACCGACATGACACCGAGACCGGTTACCTAACATTTCGCATATCGGGTCATTTTTCGAAGAGAAAAGAAAAAAAATAATATTTCGCAGAAGTCAACATCATCTCAAGTTATTCCCCTCTGGTCACATTTTAGCCATCACATACTTGCTGAGTCATTTCCTGGAATATCCAAAAATAATACGGCCCAAGTTTAGAAAAGCAACTCATCAGCCTCGTTGATGAGTTTAATTTAAAAATTTATCGAATCAATTTTAAATAACAAATTTTAATTGTTAAAACAATTCGCTAGCTGTAAATGTATTATTTAAACAATTCGCTAGCTGTACATGTATTATTTAAGAAAAGTCTATAAATTAGTTCAATACATTTATTTTTATTATTTTTTTATTATTAGTGTTTACCGCTTAACTTTATACTAAATTTAAATTAAATATAAACAAATTAATATATAAGCACATAATTCATAAGTAAAACGATTTATCATTGAATTAGCCGTTTGAAGTTGATCAAATAAATTAAGTTACGCTTATCAATTATCTTAATAAAATTAAGTTGATACTAACATCATTCTTAAAATAAAAAAAGGAGAGTGGGTAGTTGGCCGACCTTTCTGGGAAATTACTATAGCATTTCATTTCCGGATTAATAAAGAGGAGATACTACCATACTATACTACTTCGTGCAACGGTTCCTCACGTGCATCGATCTTTCCTCTGCACTTACGTTTGATGCTTTTCCCGAAATAATTTCTTTTGATTAAGCTATAGATTGGAGACTTGTTAATTTAGATTTGCAATCAACGAGTTGATTGCTTGTTTGTATAATTACCATGCACTACAAGTTGTTCCCGTAAGCCGTGCAACAACAGTGAGGCTACAATATGAGGGGCAGAGTCAAAACTCTCTAACTATTGAGTTCGATTGTAAATGTTGAGTTAATCATGTAAAATTTTCATTATGCGAATAGAGATCAATATTACAATATCATAAAATTTTGCTCTTAACTATATAGACAATTGTGTACAAATACAAAAAATTAGAAAGAAAAAAATAGAGAGATCAATTGACCCCATCTGTTCTTACTACCTCTGCCATTGGACGGCATTATGCATAGCACATGTTGGATGTTGGTATGTACTATAGATAAATATTTGATTCAAAATGTTCAATATAATCTCTATATGAAAATGTATTTAGAAGCCAAATTTTATAATTTATTTACTATTTTGTTAGACAGATAAAAAATCACTGCTTTCGAACTGTCCACATTATTAAGAAATAGTAAAAAATTTCTAAAAAATTGTAAAATCTGACATTCAAGTACATTTTCACATTGAACATTTCGGATTGACTATTTGAACTTCGGAAATAATGATATGAATCCATAGTTATGGATCGATGTGCACTATATGTAGTACCATAGCCTCACTCAGTGCAAAAATACATTAAATGATTAATGAAGAAAAAGAGTCACATTAACAATTTTTCATTAAACAGTCAGTTTAAATCTCAAATTCTCAATCAGGGATAAAGAATGCAGATTTTTTTTTAAGATTTTCAACTACAAAAGAAAAGAAAAACTAACCTGAAGAGTGAAGAGTAATGTCCCTGTTACAAGATGCATGAAACTAAGTCAACAGAACAAGAAGCTGCTTACAAATTAATTACAACCTATTCCCCATAAAGAACTATCTACCCACATATCTTGTCAAGGTACCCATCCATGACCTCCGAAACCGTTTCCAAGAAGAGTGCTTCGCTGCTTTCCGGCAAAACCACATTCTTTGCCTCTTTGATAATTTCTTCAATTCTGGATTCCCTTTTCACTGTAGGTCTACACATTAAATTCCCTATGTCATATGCGGTTAGGCCCGTCTCAGCACCTTTCTTCAAGAGCATGGTGCTGATGCGGAAAACCCTAGCACACTCAACAGAGAGGTCCCACCCATAAGACTTCAGCAGCTTTATATCTTGTTCGGCATCTAATGATTCTATGTACTTTAGGGTTTCGGTGCTGAATGCCTGCCGTGATTGGGGCCAATACAGCCACTCAAACGTGCAATCTTCGAACTGCAGTATAAACATCAGTTAGTTGCGTGAATTTAAAACAATTTCCTTTTATTTGCATAAAGGAGTAAAATTGTAGGTGCTAGAACATCCCTTTGAAGGTTTTCAATGCTAAATTTGGTTTCTAATGGTATTAAGATAGTACCATGCTGAAATTATGTCCTAGATTATCCGTGACACGAACCAAAACTATAAATTCCACAAGAAAAAAAATCGAGTTAGATGTACTTACACTTTCAGGCAAGCAGTAGCCATGGTCAATCGGAACTAACCCGAAACCCGCTTCGTCTCCTTCTTTCCTAACCAACAAAATATTACCCGAATGGCGATCTGCATTAGCGAGTCTCATATCCAAAACAGCTATCTTATGCACTTCCTCTACAGGAAACAAACCAGGCCCAATATCCTCACAACTTCCCGAGTTCTTCACAAACATTTGCAAAGACCCAATTTTTGGCATGCCACCGCTACTAAACCCCACATTGGCACATCGTACAAGAGTCGTGGGTGGCACACCAGCAAACCCTAGCCCTAATTGGCCTCCAAAAGGGTGATCGAGTAAATAAGCTGCCACCTCTCTTAAAGCACCTTCACCTACACGTGTACCTTTCTTTAACCCCTCTCCGTCTTTGGATAAGGGAAGGCCTCGTGGATTGTTCTTGGCCATTGGTTCTTCATCCATCGGCTTAAAGATTGCAACATACTCATGACCTGAACTGTCTTTCATAAAATAAGCACCGCCCGTTCCTTCAGCCGACAAAACGGGTTCATTTCCATTTTCCAACCCGTTATGTGTAGCCTGAATCATGTCAGTAACAACCAGAGGTAATTTGATGTTTGGATCTACCAAAATAGGTTCAACCAAAGCAGGTTCAGATTCAACCTGTTCTGGTACCACAGCTGAGAGTTCAAAATCCCTCTCAACAGGCTTGGTCGATACCTTCACAGATTTACGTACCAATAGATGCATAACAGCCTCGGTTTTCGGGCAAACGTCAGTCACCAATTTGTCATCATCCAATTCTTCTCCATCAACGACAAGTCTATGATTTTCCACATCATTCAAACCCTCAAATTGACTCAATATTTGGTGCTTTATGTAACGAATACTTCGATTTCTCTCCACTTGAAATTTGAACTCTCTCCCAGAGAATGTCTTCACCGTAATTGCACGCAACTCAGAAACACGGATTACAAGATGCAGAAAGTCACCCTCTGACACACCATACTCACTGACGAGACAGTTTTTACGTGCCAATTCACGTCCATCAAAGATTAATTTCTGGTTTTTCACAAAGAGGCCATTGTATTTCTGGATGCGGAGCTGAATAGATGCAATTGAATCGGATTCAAGGACCCGCAGAGGGATAATGGGTACACCAGGTACAGTGAGGAAAATCAAGATGGATTCGGGACAGTTTGACCCGTAACAACCAGATCCAATGGTGGATCGGCTTGGGTCCATTGGTACGGGACTCAGAGTTAAACCTGAAGATGACATTTTTAGGTTTTGAAATGGGAAGCAATTTCTCAAAGATTTTCCTTTTCTTTGGGAAAGCCCCAGGAAAAGGGGAAACTAAAATTTGAAGCTTTTCTACTAAATTGCTGAAGCCATCTTGAAGAAAATCTGATTCTCCTTCAAATTAATAGGAGAACCAAGCCCTGAAATAGAAAATCTTTAAGTTAATATTTAGTTTTTTGCTATCTAAAGATCAAAGGCACAAAGCAATTGTCGCTGCAACATTAAATATCAGTCAATTAGGCTAGATGAGAGAATATTTTTTTTTCAAAAATGGCGCAATTAATAGATATATGATCAAAAATTAATCGAAGCAAGAATTTCAGTAAAGAAATTAGTAGATGAATAATAATAAATCCATAACCCCAGTAATACTTCTTCAAATATTCTTAATCGAAATTTCCATCTAAAATTAAACGTAAGCTTCAAGAAAACCAGCTGCCTAAATTTGATTGCTTACCTAGCATTGAACAATTAAGGAAAAAACAAAAGGATCTCACCTTCATGAGGTATCCTCGGAAAATAGACAAAGCTGGAATGAGGGATTAGAATTCTTCTTCGATCGAATTGCTCATTTGCTTCTGTTTACAAGTCTAGAACTTTCAACCTTTCCAGAAGGGGATTAATGGACTAGATCTGTTAATTTTATAAGCGTCGACCACAGTCCAATGAGGGATTTTGGGTTTAACGGCGTTTCCTACAAAAGTCCAATCTCAACCAATTGAATTGGCGAATGACTAAAATGCCCTCTATCAGTAATTGCTAATAAGTAGGACCGAGTAAATTTCGTGTTTTTATTAACTGTATTTGAGATAAGATTGGGTTTGTTAAGAGTTGCGATCCAATATAATGACAATTGTATTGAATAATTTTCTCTTTTATTTTTCCAACGAAAAACACAAACTTATAGTGCAAACAGATTAGAAGGTGTTTTTGACCTTTAAAAATACGGACAACAGATTTTGTCTTTTAAAATGACAAGTTTACTTGGACATTAAATTTCATGGACTTGTATTTGCTTCAATGTGAAAATACTAATATTTTATTGGAGGTGAAGATTTTATATTGATATAAATGAGTAGAACTAAGGTGTTCTTAAGCTGACCAAGTTTCTTTGTGAGCTTAACTCAAAAATCTATCGGATTGACTTCAAACGACGCATTTAAACCGTTAAAACCGATCTACTTCATGAGTGATGCATTAAACCATTAAACCATTAAATTTGACATGTAAATGCATTACTCACGAAGTAGAACGGTTTCAACAGTTTGGATGTGTCATTTACATAGCAAAATTTTAAATTTTTGAACTAATTTAGTATGAAATCAAGCGGTCAAAAAAAGATGATTTATAAGTTCATTTTACTGAGTTTATTTTTTTTACCGCTTGACTTTATACTAAACTAGTAGAATTAAGTTTACACAAGGACTTGATAAACTTAAGAACACCTTAGTTCTACTCGATATAAATTATACTAACAATTTATTGACACCCATAACAAATAATTAGATAGTTACTGAAAATAAAAAATAAAATTATAGATGTTCATCTATAATCTAGATAAATTGCATATGCATATTGTTAAATTAGTCATCCATTAAGTCAATTGAAATATTAACAATTTAACTTTATGGGCATTTGATTGAAGACCAAACGATTTAATTTTTTTTTTTCAGATTTTGATCGATTATTCTACTAGTTGTGACAATCATCATCGATTTTTTGAAATTCTTTTATTTAAGCATAAAAAGGTGATTAATTTTTTCGTTAGTTTTTAATTTAGAATTTGCATTTTTAGACTTAATATACATGACTATGATGATTAAGCTAAGACATAAGCTTAAACATTTGAATTGTGGTTCCATAACTCAAATAAGCAATTTAGGCAGCATAAAATAAAATTTAATATTTTGTATGCATTACAATGGTTGCTATAAGCTTTAAAATAACCAAGTATATGTGAGAAGAGATGGTCAAAATTTTATATATGATTAGGGTGAAATATTTGTTTTTATCTTTTTTTATACGAGTACATAATGAATCAGATATTAAAATAAATAAATATACAAATTAAATATTAAATCAAGATACATACAGATACGAATATAACTAAAATATCAATATAAAACTTGCTTAAATGTCAGACAATGCGTGGCAAAATCTGCAAATCGAACACCACGGACCCTTTGAAGGGCATTTTTGGAACTTCCAATGTCTTGAGGAGCAAACCAACAGGTACTGACGTGGTCATGATAAAGACAGAAGACCAATAGAGACGAGGACATCCATGACGTGTCCCGTTAATTAATTAACGCCGTGATCTTTATAAAAACCAGGTGCGCAGGTTCTCGGAACTTACTCTTCAAGTCGAATTCACATCACCCCCGGTACCGTAATAGAGAATCTTTTACAATTGCTTGATCTGGACCGTTATTTTTAACTTGGCACATATCTCAAAGCCCAATAATACTGCCCCCTCCGTCAGCCCGAATCCCAAAGCGGCTGGGAGTTAATCTCAAACCGTAAAGTGAAGGGAATCTTTTACGGTACCGGGGAGGATATTTACCCAAGTCAAGTCCTGCTTTCCATAGAGCCGGGCCCCGCGGGTTTTACTCTTTTACGGTTTTACCCCTGACTATACGCTCTCTCTCTCGTTTTGACCGTTTCACTATTTGAAACTTTTTTTTTTTTATTTCTAGGCTTATTTCGCTCTATTTTGAACAGGATAATGACCGTTCTGCAAGAAACAATCAAAACAAAAGCGCACGCGTTTTCTCATCGAATGGATTCAATGAGGCAGACGAAAAATGATATTTTTTGTAGCGAGTCGGTAGACTCATCTCAGAATTTCTGACCAATGAACATAAAGCAAATAAACAAAACTGTAACTCACTACACATTGAATTTCTTGGCATTCATAAAGAATCATATTATATTGGCCACCCAACTCATCCCCGCTCCTCTGGGCCAGCAGAAATTGGGGAAAAGGGGAGGAACCAAAACCAATCACAGTCCGGTTTTTATTTTAGTACAAGAGAATTGTTTTAATTAAAATAATTAGCCGACCAAATGCTACACGTTAGAATTTTATGATGGTTTGATTCGATATGAATAGATAAGGATTCGATGCTATGAGTCATGTTATTTTTTTTTCCCTTTCTGACAAAGAAAATACACGGATGTATCGTTTTATTTAATTAAAGCCTCTTTCTAGAAAATTTCAAGTAAACATGACATTAAAATATACTGTACGGCACGTATCTGTAAAATATTTGAAAGATTTGTTTAATGAACTATAAATGAGAATTTTTTATTTTACTAACATTTCAATAAAAAGGAAGGGTGTGATCATGTGATGCTGGGGCCTTAAATGATTTGAAAACTAAGAGCAGCTCAACAAAGCCAAATAATTTAAATAGCTTTTAAAAGGTTTGGCACCGCCATGAAATCTTGGGTCATTTCTCATCCTCTGCAATCGTACTGAATAGATCTAGACCGTGCGTTTGAGATCAGATAAATTTAGATCTTTCTAGATCAAAAAGTTATCCAAGCTTTTATTTATAACACCGTCGTTATCAAACTAATTTGAACAGCCGTTGGAATTTCTGATTGCAAGTTTGTAACCATGCCATATGTAGACCGTCTAAATCATAACTTAGTCAAAGTGGAACATAGACAGGAACAGACAATTTGGAAATACTTGTGTAATCACTCGTTGACTGTTCACCGTGTTATATTGTAAAGTTTAATTGGATGTAAGGTGAGAGTTTTCAGATTGATCAACTAAGGTGAGAGTTGCTCTTTCCTTTTAAGTTTCTTTTTAATTGATGTTTTCAGATGAGTGTTGTTGTTTGTTGGTGAGCAAAATTGGATGTAATTTATTTACTCGTAACATCTCAGTAGCCTCCACTGAGTTTTCACAAAAAAAAAAAAAAAAATCAACTAAGGTAACTCAATTCCTGAATTTGTGTTTATTCCCGAACTGAGAACCAGAACCAACCAGCATTGGACTAATATTTCATTGATTACACGTGAATTCTAACATATATATGCACAAAATCCCACAGGTACCCCAGCAACAGATCGAAAGATGCACACTTAAATCTTGGAAAATCACAGAAGCCTTAAACTCACAGCAGCACACAATCAACATACAGCCATGACAACAATCACTCATTACGAACAACCCGCTCCAAATAACCCCCACCCCTCAACACACACACAACCTTCATTTTCAACTGCACAGATTAGGGATGCAAACGCCGCCATCAGGGTTGGGCTGCTCCTTCCAGATCCGACCCGTGACCCGCAGCTTAAGCTCCTTGCGGTCACCACCAGAGAAGAAGAGGGCCATGTTGCGCTGGATTATGAGGCCATCATGGCTATCCCGTACCTTGCGGTGGCTGTCGCGTATGCTGCGGGGAGTGCCCTCCCAGACCATCTTGCGGCCATTTGCACCAACTTCCAAACTATAGGTGTAGTTGCGTGCCTCATTCTCGTCTCCCATGAAACGCAGGAATGCCATGTATACTGGTGCGTTGCCCAGCTGGAAGGCCTCAAAGTGAAGGCAGAAATATTGACCGAAGCAGTGAAATACCTAGAGAGAGAGAGAGATTAGCTTTTTGTGTATGCTTTGTTTCTTTTTTCCTTTTCAATTCTGGTAATTCGCATTTGGTAGGAAGTATGTACCTGCCAATAAAATTATGTACACAAAACACTGGGCAGTGGTAAGCTAGTATAACTACAAATGTCTGCTTATGAACTTGCTGAAAATAAGAATGTCATGACCGCAGTGTATCTTTTTTTTTTAACTCAATTTAGATGGTAGAAGAACTAAATGCCACGGCAAAGCCAGAAAAAAGTACTCACTAACCAGAATCATATTGTTTTAACAGAGATTGTCACAATAGTTTCAAAGTTCCATCAGTGCACAGCTGAAAATACTCTTTTAAGTTCATTGTGAAAGGACATGACCAGGACGAGAATAAATAAAAAATAAAAAACTCACCGTCAACATCCAAGTGGCGTTCTCCACCTCCCTCGGGTTTGACTTGACATATCTATGATTAAACGTACACCCACTATGCATATCCACCTTATGATCATCCCTCAGATGCGTAACAAGAAAAGGGATGTCACCGATTATGGAGCACTCAGATCCGGCATAGGGGCAGTTGTACGGACGGAAGTTGCACTGGGACTCATGCTTCAGCTTGCTGTAGTAGGGGAATATCTCGGGGCAGCCCAGTGTGTAGTACTTGCATGGAAGCTCCAGGGATTCAGCGACTTTCTCCAACGCCAAACAGCGAATGTCGCCAAGCTCCTGTCGGCAGGTAGGGCACCGGTTGTGCACCCGGGACTTGCATGTCGAACAGAGAGTGTGGCCATTTTGGCACTGTGAATTGATGAACGCATTGATTGTCAGTGACTGAGCATGTGGCTGAGATAGCTTTCAATTTTTTTATGGGAATTCAAACCCAGAGGATTCCACATCAATTCTCAGAATAACTTTACCATAGAAATAAATACTCTTTCTCAAAAGAGCCCTCAAAGATCCCAACTGGTGTTAACTAATTGGGTGTTGTAGCAAGCTATATTCTGACAAATATAAGGTGCAGAAGCATTATCAAAGAAAGCTGCCAAAACACAGCCTTGTTAATCAAAATACAGTCACAGCTTAAATAAGGAATGATTTGTAGCTTATAAAGGTATAAAATTGTTCTGAAATGTGATACATGGAAGAATGCAAATTTCTAACCTATACTAGTAAAATGCATAGTGAAAGACCCCTTAAAAGGGAATCAATTAGGATGTGTAGTCACATAACAAGAATCTAAGGATGAATTACTAAACATCAGCTGCTGAAAGTTGAACAAAATGTGAGCAGCATACTTATCAGTTCAAATAAACCTAATATAGTTTTGTTGATAAGAGAACATGAAAACAGATAAATGACCAAATCTAATAATCACATTATAAGTCACTGCTCATTGCATCCTCAATTCATGATTCCTGCATTTAATCTCTTTTCTGTGTATCACCATACTGGGACTTTCTTGGATGCAGGGTTTGAGCTTTCTTGAATCAAACACCACAAATGTCATATCGATACTCGAAAATATCCCATGAAATTACAAAAAATAAATGGTCTACAATCAAGGAAATACTACTAACCCCTTATTACAAGCCAATCACACGTATCTTCCCCAATCCTTTCCCTCGAATGTGCAATTCAAATTCTTCCTCCAAGCCAAACCTCCGTAACCTAAATAATTTCCAATGCCATGAATTAGAGAATCAAAATGTAAACAAGATCGCAAACCTGATGAATCGGGGGGTACATGGAGTTGGTACAGACGGGGCACTCAAGCAATTCATGCACGCTGGTCGCTGGAGGCAACATCGGCCCTCCGGCGATTGCTCCGGCGCCGGTTCCATTCCCCCCTCCGCCTACTCCTACATTTCCGGCCACGCTGCCGACTGACTTGGGGTAGGGATGGCGTGGCAGGTGCGCCAAAGTCTCCTCCTCCTCTAACCCATCTGATGACGACACGCACTCGATGCTGTCTAACATATCCATTGAATCTCTCTCTTTCTTTCTATCACGAAAGAGATCTATCGATCGATCGATCGACGGATCGATCAAAGAAGAGAGCGTAGAACAAAAGAGAAGGAAGTCGCTTTTCCCCCTTTTCTTTTCGAATTTCTTTATTTTCTTATTTAGATTTCATTTTGTGTGGCCTTTGCTTGTGGCCGGGTATCCCGGCAATAGCGAATAGAGGGGGAGGACGATTGACTAAATCTTCTCCAGCTCTTTTAAACTGCAGATCTCCGTTTTTGTATTAACGTACCTTGATATAGTACGGACTTTTACAAGACTGGAGCCTTACCGCTTACATAGACTGGAGACAATATGTCTTACCAATTCTTCATGGTTCGAATCTATTGGTTTGTTGTCTGCGACTTCTCTTTACTTCTTTGAAATTTTTCAATGAATCTATGTTTGATTTCTCATTGGATTTTTTTTTTTAAAACATAATTAAAAAAAATATTTTTACCAAACTAACATGATTATTTTTTTTTTTTTACAAAAATTATAAGAACCAAATTACCTGCTGATTTCATAGCGTTTCATGAACAACGCCACAGAAAATCTGAAAATGGAGCTCGACCGAGTTGCCAATTCGGTCTCTGATTTTTTTAGCCGAGACCGTACTGGCAAAGTTGCCTTTGCTTAACGCACATGTATATCAGCCTATTTTTTATTGACATTAAGAATTGACAAAATTTACTACAAAGCAGTCAGTTCAAATAAAATCAATGTTATTCATGAACTTTGACCCGTCAAAATAATATTACAATATTATTAACTTTGATATGGACAATTATGAACTTTGATTTCTAAAATTTTGGACCGGGCTAAAATATGAACTTTGACAATTCGGACTAAAAAAATTATTGGGACCGAATTGCCAATTCGGTCCGGGCTAAAAAAAACTCTGGACCGAATTGACAATTCGGTCCGTAGGCATTACACAAACGGCAACATATTTGTTCTGCGGGAACTGTGAAATTAACAAGGACCGAATTGCCAATTCGGTTCTTATGGTTTTTATAAAAAAAAAAGGTAATCATGTTGGTTTGGTAAAAATATTTTTTTAATTATGTTTAAAAAAAAAATTCCTTTCTCATTGGTCTAGCACTCCTTTTAAGTAACATATTTAACTGCACCAGGAGAACTTTTTTTATAAACCATAATTCAAAAAATATTTTTACAAAACCAACATGATTACTATTTTCTTTACAAAAACCATAAGAATTGAAATGTCATTTCGGTCTGTTATTTTTTTTTATTCCGGACCGACATGGCCTTTCTGTCCGGTTCTCTTTTTGGATTTTCTGTGGCAGCTCATATGAAAACTTGTGAAACCAGTACCACAGAAAATCCGAAAAGGGAACCGGCTATTCCGGTCCGGAATTAAAAAAAAATAATCATGTTGGTTTCGTAAAAAAAAAAAAATTTAATTATGGTTCATAAAAAAAAATCCCCTCCTGTAGGGTTGAATTTGTTTTATCCAAGTTTGTTTGCTTCCTGTAAATTTTTGAATCTATTGGCTATCTCCCTGATTTTTTTTATCCAAGGAAGAAAAAAAATAGTGTCTCTAAAAATTAAGTGCACTATACAATGAGTGTAGATGTAATCATTTTGTAGTGTTCACAAACTTTTTATGGTGGTGTTGGGTAACATAATGAATTTACATCAGCGTGTGAATTCAGGATTTTCGTGAGGGGAAAGCAAAAAAATATCGAATCGGATTTAAATAGTTAAATATATTTAAATTCATTATCTAATTGGATACTCAATAAAAAATAATGTTTTAACTTATACTACCGAATGTTCTGACTTGTAGTTTATGATACTCTGACTTATATTTCTAATTACTAATCATAATTCAATAAATTTACTTTAATTTACCCTCTAAATTTAATCTGAATTATAAATCAAAAATCAGTTGGGACCGATAGATCTACATTAAAACTCAAAATTGAGGTAGGCAACTGCTCCCCTGATACTATATGGGTCCGCCCCTGAGAGTGCTCAGTGATATAATGGAAAAATTGACCATGAAAAAAAAAATCTGAGTATCAAATTTGTACACAAATGGATGGAAAAAAACATAAGGTCGGACTTAACTTTTCATATACCATTATTTCTTTGCATCTTATCATTTTGTTTTTTTATTTAATAATAAGTACATTTTGTTGTTTTATATAATTTTTTATTTTATTTAATTATAAATAAACAATTTCACCACTACTTTTACTTTTTTTTCATCAATGATTTCTTTTTCTTTTTTTTCATTGTAGCTTTTACTTATTGTAAATTTATTTTTAAAATTTTCTAAATATGATCATATTTTAATTTATTATAATAGAATTCAACACCATAAATATGTTTTCTCAAGTTGAGCCACTAGTAGCTGGCTTTCACTGTCTCGATTCATTGACCGAAATGGGAGCAGGCGTATTTGATGAAAATCAGACCAAATTCGATTAGTTGTCCGATCTAAATCTTACTTCGTGTTTGAAGTTCGTCCAATGCTTCAACACATTTGATCCAACGGCAACGTGCACATTCTAACTCGAATCGAACAATTTAGACTGACATCAGACCAAATTTGATACGAGCACAACCAGTTCAAATACAACCTTTGATACGAGCACAACCAGTTCAAATCATATATAAAGACCTTAGAATTCAAACGCCGTTGACTCTAATCCAAAGACCTGAGAATTCAAATGTCCCCATCTCATATAATGACCCAACTAACCCAACTTGATTCAAATCCAAGTATGACCTTAGAATTCAAATGCGGTTTGCTGATGTAGATCTAGAGTGTTAGAATGAAAACAACCTAGGGGTGAAAACAAAACGGATAGAGATCGGATATCAGCCGGATACAGATACGGATACGGATCAGATCGAATATTTATTAAAATAATATTAAAAAATACCAAAGTTCATAATATTTATCTAATTTTAATGGTGAATAACAATATTTTTTCGTAATATATATTAAAATATATGATATATATTTACTCTTCGGATACGGATAATTGAAACATAAAACCGTATCAGTATTCATATCAACACGGATATTCAGATATCAGATATTAACATCTAATTTTTCAAATATAGGTCGAATACGATCCATATAAGCCCAATTGACGACCCCATGTGGATGAATCCATAACATGTGGGCCATACGGCTCAATTTGAATATGAACAGCTTATATCAACCAGGCTATCCCTTTCCTAATTAAATAGCTGCAGTCCTGTATTAGCTAAGAAACTTTTTTTTTTTTTCCTTTTTTTGTACTTTTGATATCTTAAAAAATATTATTTAAAGTGAAGAAATTAAAATTGCAGATGTGTGTTCATTCTTTATTAATAGCAGATTTGACTTTTCATCAAATAATATAAATATTTAACAGTAAGAAATTTAGTGACTTAATGATAAATGACCATTTAAATTCTAAATTGACTTTAATTTTAAAATATGTCCTACTAAATAATTAAGCACATATTTATAATTGGGTCCGCCTAGCTCTCCTCCGTGAACAATCCCCCGTTTCATCCCCCGTCAGTTGCATTAATTAAGGTAGTTAGTTAGTTAGAATTTATAACTGTCAGTGTATTTTAGGAATTTGCAGAAGTATTCATATGTAGCACAACTAGTATTCACCCATCTATATGAAGGTATTCACATTTGCAATAGAAACATATTTGGATATATTACAACAAGAAAGTAGGGGACAAACAACATGTGTGGGGGACCGCACAACTGTCAGAGCATTAATTAAGTGGGAGACCGCATAACCGTGAGCGCATTAATTAAGTGGGGGACTTCTAACTACCTTCAGATCATTTTAGAAATTTGCAAAAAAAATATTCATCTGTAACACAACTAGCATTCATCCATCTATATAAATGTATTCATCTTTGCAATATAAGCATATTTGGACACATCAATCACTCATCTTTTACATGTTTTTAGATATGAGATTTTTTTTTTCTCCGTTCAATCTAACCAATATTTCTGACGATCTGTGAGGAATTTTGCAAATCTAAAACCACGAATGTCTTCTAAATAATTTTCTCTTTCAAATGAGATCCATGATGACATACTTTCGAGTTGTCTGTTGCACAAGTATTCACACCTCGTCATGCAAGTATTCATCCCGCATTAAGCAAGTATTCATCCTCATCGTGTAAGTGTAAATAGTTAATGTACCAAGAGTATTACACGTTTTTAGAGATGAGTTTTTTTTTCTCCGTTCAATCTAACCAATATTTCTGACGATCTGTGAGGAATTTTGCAAATCTAAAACCACGAATGTCTTCTACACAATTTTCTCTTTCAAATGAGATCCATGATGACATACTTTCGAGTTGTCCGTTGCACAAGTATTCACACCTCGTCATGCAAGTATTCATCCCGCATTAAGCAAGTATTCATCCTCACTGTGTAAGTGTAAATAGTTAATGTACCAAGAGTATTACAAACATATGTGCATACCAAACAAATAAAAAATATTCATCCATAAAATATCAAGTATTCATACATATAAGTTAAAGTATTTATGCCTAAGACATTAAGTATTCATCCATAAACGTTGAAGTATTCATCTCACAAAAACATTAAGTATTCATCCATATGTACTTAGTACGCACTGTTCTAATTCACCATTAATGAAGCTTTGTTCTTTGCAAATAACTCGGATCTGACCCTCCGGAGGCGGATCTGACCCGGCGGTCGACATTGATGGATCTACTCCGGCGGAGGCGGAGGTGGGAGAGAGAGGAGGCGGAGGTGGGAGGTGGGAGACGGAGGTGAGAGACGGAGGTGGAGGTGGGAGAGGCGGGCGGAGGTGGAGAGGGAGAGGTGGGAGAGGTGGGAGAGGGAGGGAGAAAGATGAAAGAAATAAATGGAGAAAATTGGATAATTAATTTGTAAGTCCCACTAGGTAGTTAGAATTTGAATTATAGTTAGAAAAAAAAGTTAGTTAGTTGGGGGATGAAATGGGGGATGGATAGAGGGGGAAAGTATAATTACCCTTTATAATTTTACATTTTTAAAAATTTTAAAAATATATTACAAGATATTAAGTGAATTAATCATAGAAGTTAAATATACACTATACATATCCTTTTGAAAATTAATGTAAAAACTGAGATTTCAATTAATAATTAAATATTCAACTGATAACATAACCAAACTTTAAAAAATCAAAGTTTTAAAAATTGTTACAACCGCACCTTAATAAACAACTGCTGGGTCAAAATATTTATCTGATTTACAACAACTAACAAATTCAGAACAAAATGCACACTCTAAATTTAGAAAATGTAACCCATGCTATTATTTTGAACTAAAATAATTTATAATTAAAATTAACTACGTCCATTAATAAAAGATAAAACCTTGTCTTTAACTTTTTCTCAACAAAATTAGCTACGGTCGTGCAACAAATTTACACATTGCAATTATCAAATTTTAACAAAATCACAACAGTACAACCACTATATATCCAATATTTGCAGTATATATAAATTCATATTTTCCATTTCAAACGAAAGACGATCCAACATAATTCAATTGAAATTTTTGAATACACAATATGGAGTTTCAACCATCTCCCAAGCTGATTTTTCTGTCAATGTTATTGTTGTGTTTTACAGTAAATAACGGTATGGTGTCAGCTCTAAGTTGTGTGGAATGAACAACGATGATGTCACTGCTTGTTTGCCATCAGTGAGAGGCTTCATTCCGCAACGACCAACACCTAAATGTTGCAGAGCCGTAAGACAGGCCAATCTACAATGCTTTTGTTCTTACAAACACTCTGTTTTGATTCGTCAATTGGGAGTTAATGTCGATCAAGTCAGAAAATTGTTAGATTAATTCCAATTAAGTGGCCTAGATAATGGATGTAAATGTTTTGAGAGTTTTAGTCTCTTAAGTTAACCAAATAAATATTTTGTAACTCTTAGTGTCATCAATATTGAGAGTTTCAATTCTTTTGGTTTTCCACTATTAATAGCACACTAAATCTAATCCATCCATTTGGTATTTGATGGACGTACCAGATTAAAGCTAAACAAGTATAAATAGGTCCTATCCCTACCCATTAGAGGTTACACACAAATATTTCCATCTCAAAGGTTTGTAACATTAAGAGAAAGAGGGTCAAGGGAGAGAAACCGTTTATACACCAAGTTGAAGTATATGGCTGCATCTTCCGCATCAGGTAATTTTATGTTTGTGACAATTATATTGTTCAAGATCCTAAATATTATGTTTGGTCTATGTTGATGCATAGAAACTTACATGTGGTATCAGAGCACAAGGTTTTGAACATATTAATTTGTCCTTGATATTTGATAGTGTAGAACATATTTATTATGTTTAAATTAATATTGTCCGGTTCTCTCTGTAAAGGAATGCTAACATAATTGAAGGGCCAAATAGATTAAATTTTTGAGTTGATTCTCGGAATAATAGAAATCCAATTAATTAATTAATGCTTTTAGTATATTGTATTGTTTTGACCAACTGTATATGATATTATTTTTATGTAGCCATAATTTGTTATACTTACTGTTAATAGTAATATGACAGCTAATTACATATCTATTGTACACCTATTTGTTATATTCGTGTGAAGTAGAATAAATTAAGTTTAGTCATAAATTTGACTAAATAAGTGATTTGTGCATTCTTTATGTCCAAAATAATACTACACAAGTAGGAAATTAGTTGTCAAATTAAGTTTAATCAAAATAATATATGTTGATTTATTAATTGAATGCATGAATCAACCAAGGCACTAGAACCGTACTGTACGCTTATTACTTGAATTAATACCTTGATTGATTTATTGCCTGAACGCTTAGGTTATATAATGCTCGTAAAACTGATACTCATTCTGTAATTGAATATTTGTGTTATCCCTTGATTGTATTGCTTGTATATATAACTGAAATAATTAAATAGCGTTCAAGCAATAAATGTTATGTATTTTATTATTTATTTATTTTTTGTTTATTTTATATATTCTGGAAATGTCCCTTGGACATTTTTAAACGGTGCCTTGTGAGCATAAATATCATGATAGTTTGTCGATTCATTAGCTTAGTGTTGTTATCACCATTTAATTAGAATAAATGTTAGAAACTAAACGGTCGAAAACAGAGAAGCTAATTAAGAAATAAAGACTATTAAGTCTTGAATCTTGCTAGGCCAATAAAATAAATATTGTGTTAGATATGAAAATATTATTTTATATGTATATGCATGATCTTATGTTATTTGCTATATAGTTTGTTGTCACCAAAGTGGCCGAACTAGAATGATTCATTATATATAAATCATGCATAAAATAGTCATTTATCCATAATATTATTAGAATGCCTATTATAGAAATGATATGGATAAATTGACGTTTACTTATCATTAGAACTTCAGGAATTACCCAAAGGTAATTTGTCATTCTATGATTAGTAAGCATAAAGTAGGTAAATTAGTATTTTGGTCAAATATATTTTGTATATCCAAAGATAACATGTATATTTGGCTAAACATATTTAATTACCTAATAAAGTTTTTTATGGCATTTTTAATGGTGTGCTCTAGTAAGAACTGTTGCGATACTACGAATAAAACAATGTCTAAGGAAAGTTCTGTCTAGGAAAATCGGAACTCGAAGAGATCCATGGTGATCCCTGATTTTCCTGGGAACTTACCTGGTTGTGATTTCGTGTGTAATAGTAACTGGCCCAAAAGGCAACCATTGATAAATTTATGATAATATATTATAGTATCTACCCAAAGGAGAATTATAATATATTTTACGATTTATTTTCTGAATCTATTATGTTATTATTTATGAGCATTCTTTGTATTAAATTTCAGCTGTTTCACTTCATACGCATGCTTCTTCTGTTATTATGTTTAATGGATTAAACTTTTCTGAATGGTGCGAACAAGTCAAATTCCACTTAGGTGTTTTGGATCTTGACTTGGCACTATTGGAAGAACAACCTACTGCTATTACTGATGAAAGCAGTGAGGAAGAAAAGTTACATCATAAAGTTTGGACACGGTCTAACAGATTAAGCCTTATGTTTATGCGAATGACTATTGCCAACAACATTAAGACTGCTATTCCGCAAACAGAAAGTGCTAAGGAATATATTAAGTTTGTGGAAGAAAGATTTCGTTCTGCAGATAAGTCACTCGCTGGTACTCTTATGGCAGAACTCACGACCATTAAGTTTACCGGGTCGCGGAGTATGCAAGAGCATATCATTGAGATGACAAATATCGCAGCAAGGCTAAAATCTTTGGGGATGACTGTAGATGACTCATTCTTAGTGCAATTCATTCTTAACTCTTTGCCTCCTGAGTATGGACCATTCCAAATTAACTATAACACTATTAAGGACAAGTGGAATATTAGTGAATTGTCCAGTATGCTTACTCAGGAGGAATCGAGATTAAAGAAACTAGGAAGTCATTCTGTCAACCTTATAGGTCAAGGAGCTAGTAAAGGACCTAAGGTAAAGGCTAACAAGTATAAGAAAAAGAAGAAATTGACTGCTAAAGCTTCACATGTCGATAAGAAGGAACAAAAGGCAGATAAGTGTCATTTTTGTAATAAAACTGGACACTATCAGAAAGATTGCCTGAAACGTAAAGCTTGGTTCGAAAAGAAAGGTAATATTAATACTTTTGTATGTTTCGAATCAAACTTAGCTGAAGTTCCTAATAATACTTGGTGGCTTGATTCTGGTGCTACATCTCATATATCCAATATAATGCAGGGATTCAGTTCGATCCAAACCATAAATCCAAATGAGAGCTTTTTGTTGATGGGAAATCGTATGAAGGCTCCTATTGAAGGCATAGGAACTTATCGTTTAATTTTGGATACTGGTCATCACTTAGATCTGTTCCAAACTCTCTATGTACCTTCAATTTCTAGGAATTTGATTTCTCTCTCAAAACTTGATGTTTCTGGGTTTTCTGTTAAGTTTGGAAATAAAGGTTTCAGTTTATTTAAGAATACTTGTTTTATAGGTTCTGGTATTCTTAGTGATGGATTATATAAATTGAAACTTAATAATGTTTTTACTGAATCCTTACTTACAGTTTATCATAATGTTGGAATGAAACGTAGCATGCAAAATGAAAACTCTGCTTTTTTGTGGCATAAACGTTTGGGTCATATATCCAAAGAACGGATGAAAAGATTAGTAAAGAATGAAATTCTTTCAAATTTGAATTTTACTGATCTTGGTATATGTGTGGATTGCATTAAGGGAAAGCAAACCAAACATAACAAGAAAGGAGTCATAAGTAGTCAGTTTTTTAAAATTATACAGAGTGATATATGTGGACATTTTAATATTTCATTTTTTATTGGAGAAAAATATTTTATTACTTTTATCAATGATTATTCACGTTATGGCTATATTTATTTATTTAAAGAAAAATTTCAAGCAGTTAATATTTTTGAGATATATGTCAATAAAATTGAAAGACAATTAGAGAAAAATGTGAAAATCATAAGGTCTGATAGAGGTGGTGAATACTATGGAAAATATAATGAAACAGGACAATGTCCTGGTCCATTTGCAAAGTTCCTCGAGAAACATGGTATAGTTGCACAATATACTATGCCAGGCTCACCTCAACAAAATGGTGTAGCAGAAAGACGTAATCGGACATTAATAGATATGGTTAGAAGTATGATGAGTAATTCATCATTACCTAAATCATTGTGGATGTATGCACTAAAAACTGCTGTATATTTATTAAATAGGGTTCCTAGCAAGGCAGTTTCAAAAACTCCTTTTGAGTTATGGACTGGAAGGAAACCTAGTTTAAGACACCTGCATGTTTGGGGTTGTCCAGCAGAAGCACATATTTATAATCCACATGAAAAGAAATTGGATTCTCGAACGATTAGTGGTTATTTTATTGGTTATCCAGAGAAATCCAAAGGATACATATTTTACTGTCCTAATCATAGTCTGAGAATTGTAGAAATTGGAAATGCAAAATTTATTGAGAATGGTGAAGTTAGTGGGAGTGATGTAAGACAAAATGTGGATATGTTAGTGTTATGATCTAGAAGCCAACTATTTATGGATGTTTCTATGTTTTGTTCATGAAATGAAAGAATCATTTTGTTCCTTGAGTATTTAATTATATTATGGATTTTTCGAGTTGAGGACTTGAAATGTAGAACTCTATAATAATAATATAACGAATACTCTAAATGTCCCTAATCTTGGTAATTAAGGAGGAACACTATTTACCGGTACAAGATTAGTATGTGGATTAAATGATGATCATGTTCTACGGATCATATGGTAATGAGCTACCAATTTAATCACATAAATACCTGATGGAGATCAGGGGACTGGACATGACCCAAGAATGAAACATAACATGGATTGTGTTAATGTCATTAATGTTTCATTTGTGTCTTGAATTCTTTGGTATGAGATGATTACTTTTCCTACATGAGATACATGTATCTGTAGGTGTTGTCCAACGCTGACCGTAACTGGCAGCTATACAGATAATATCTCAATATGTGTGTCTTGTGTGGAGGAAAAGATATTTATCAAGAATACCAGTGTCCCTCATATTTCATATGTGAGTGATGATATCTTCGGACCCCTTGATGGAGTAATAAAGTATGCATGCAATTATGATCAATGAGTTTGATCATTATTTACTGAATTACTTGGAATCAAGAAAAGAATAAATTTGCAAGGATGACACTCTCCTGCCTTGGATTTATTCCTGATATCATGTGACACGTGAATTGACACCAGGGGCGGATCTACTGTAGCACAGGGTAGGGCAACTGCCCTACCCTGAAAATCCAAAACTAATTTACAAAGACTGAATTTTGGGCCTTTGCCCTACCCTGAAAATTGATATTGCCCTACCCTGTAGCCCAATTAAAATAACAGGCTCATTATTTAATGAGTTTGGACCCGATTATCTATTTAAACCCGATTCAATAATATCTTGCCCTACCCTGATCAAAATCTTGCATCCGCCCCTGATTGACACAAGCAATTAAATATTGCTTTAGGATCGTGATGTTGATTGGTTCATATCATCTTTATCTGTTGAGTAATTATAATGCATATTGCTAGGTGCCGCTTATAATTTATAGAATTAAAAGAAGTTTTGATTCTATTGTCAACACGATATAGATCCTACGAGGTCACACCCAAGAGAGAAAAACGAAACAAATAAAAGTGTCATGGAGATGACTATCTTGATCTTAGAATAAATTTATTACATGTTGGACATGGTATACAAATTTATTTCTCAACAAAATTGAGCAAATACAATTAACCGTAACAATTGTCGGGTGGGCCAAAAGTTGGCATAAGTGGCAAAAACGAAAATGGCATAAATATAAATTGGCCCAAGCCCAATTTAACATTAAATGGAGAAGTCCATTTGATGAAGTGGGTTTGAAATAAAGTGGGATAAAGGTACATCTAATGGAGAGCTCCATTGGATGGCAAAAGTAAAAGTTACTTTTGTCATGTTTAAATCTAGCCATCCATTGTGGTTGAGATGATTAAAACATACCCTAAATTAACATTATAAATACCCCACCTTTTTCCAAACCCTAGCCACCATTCTAATCCCTCTCTTCTTCCTTCTCTTGCAAGAAAAATGGAAAAACGTTTTTGTAAGAAAAGGTGAAAAAGAGAAGAGTTTTTGCAATTTTGTCTCCACCATTTTTGCTCATGTGTTGAGCACAACTTCTACACTAAAATTAATAGTTGATTGAAGAGGTAGAAATTAAGGTTAAGTTAGATTCTTGGTTGATTACCTCTAGCAAGGGAAAAACAAGAGTTCGTTTAATCTCGGGTGGATACTCGTAGAGGCTTCGTGCGTTCGAAGCGGGTGTCATTTCGAGGCCGACTTGGAGAAGTGAAGGTTCGACAAGGAGACAACAACCCTACATCTCAAGTTCCTACTTCTTGGTTTAGAGACCAAGATTTGAGGTATAAAGATTAAACAAGTTAAAATGCTAAATACGGTTCATCGTTAGTCAAATAAGTAGATCTATGTTGGTTTCTTTGAGTTAAATTTTTGAAATTTGCTCTTGCATGAAACTAATATTTTCTTCAATTGGTATCAGAGCTTAAGGCTTTATTTGACTAATTTTTGGCCGAAATTAGCATGAGTAATTAATTTAATTAAGTCTTGGAAGCTTATGACACAACCGTCGGTGTTATTGAACATCTTGCATTTAATTTTAGAATTATTTTTACACAATTATTTTGGAGCATTCTAAGGTGTTTAAACATTAATTAGTAATGTTTTAATCTCTGGAAATAAATTTATTTAATGGTTAAATGAAATTTAAAGCATATGGATCAAAGAAAGAAATTGATGAAATAATGAAAATTGCCTTTATAGGCTCGGGTTCAAAGTTGGACCAAAATTTTATCATATTTTTTTTTTAGATCTATGAAAATCCAATTTAATAATGTTGTTATAAATATCATTAGAAGTGCATCTATGTATAGTTTGCATTTTTTATGAGTTATTTATAAATAATTCTAATTAAGAGGATAATTAAGTGCTAATTAACAAAATGTGTAAACCCAATGATTAAAATGCATATTTATTTGATGAAATGCATTTTGAAGTAATTGGAATATTGTTATTCCTCTTTAGGAATATTGAAAATTATTTTAAAGGTTAAAATGAATTTTCCAAGCACAATTGTTAATTAGGCATAACGGGTTGACTATTACTTGTGCTATTTGGAATAGTTTTCAAGGAGTAGTTTGTAAATTTTAATTTACATGAATTATGTGATAAATCAAACCCTCTCCTCCAGTTGTAATTTTGTTTTTGAAACAAATTATTATGGGTCATAAGCTTAAGGAATTAATTTAATTAATTGCATATGCATGAATTGTTTATGCATGTATGGTGCAATTTTTGCACATGCACCTAACTTGTTTTTGTAGGGACAAAAATGTGAGTTTTGTATGGTCATTTCCAATGCCTTGTGGGATGTAATGAATGTTTGTTGAATGGTTGTAATGCGGCCTAAGGTGCCCCATAATAATTAATTAGATTAATAATTAAGGCACAAATGTTAGGATGCCTTTCAATGTAATTCATTCAAGGCTTGCATGCCTATATTTAGAAATTTTAGAAATTCTAAATGTAACTTATTTTCTTTTAAGAAAGTCTTGATAGAAAATAAATAGGCATATAAAAGTTGTGAAATGTGGTGGCCACATCCAAGGAGTTGGCGCAACAAGTGACAAATGCGAGAAAGGAGTTTTTCGCACAAGGCCATACAAACTCACAGCCGCATGATGTGTTTATGTCATTTATGTGTATTTATGAAATATAAGAGTCATAGGATAAGTATGGGTGTATGCTTACATGACCACCATAAATAACAAAAGAGTTCCAAACAAAATCAAGCGTCATTCCCTTCCTTCTCTATCCATGTCAAACTATCGATCGTTAGTCGGTGAGACCTACACAGTAGGCATCGCTTTCTATCTTTAGTAGATGTGGGGCATGACCGTCATGTCAAACCAAATAGAGAGAGGTTTACTTGACATGGATAATCCAAAACAGTTTTGGGCCTTGGGGAATAGTTTATTCATACATGAGTTGGATGGATAAACACCAAGAGTCACCCGGTTGTGATTAGCATGAGTTGCTTACCTAAAATAGCTAACTTTAAGTTTCATGCCGACGCTGACTTATCTTAGTGAAGATGTGGATCTTGGACCTACTACAAATGGAACTAAATTAATATTGTAGTGGGAGTTTTATTTTAAAATAAAACATCATCATGAACTAAACTCAAACCTTTAAATTGTAGATCATGGCAAAAGAAACCTCTTTCCTGCGATCATTGTTAGACAAAGAAAAACTTAAAAATGACGGATCGAATTTTCTAGACTGGCATCGTGCCCTAAGAATTGTTCTTAGGCACGAGAAAAAGGAATACGTCTTGACTACTCCCATTCCTGATTTACCAGATAATGAAGCTAAACAGGAAACTAAGGACAAGCACAACAAGGCCGTGGAAGACGACCTTGAAGTACAGTGCCTCTTAGTATCAATAATGAACCCCAAACTGTAGAAGCGGTTTGAGGAGAATTCTTGTTACTACATCATTGAGCAGCTCAAGAAAATATTTCAAGAGCAGGCTCGTGTCGAGAGGTACAATGTTACCAAAAGTTTTCTGGGATGCAAGATGGCTGAGGGTACCTCCGTAAGTGCTCATATACTTAAAATGATAAGTTATGTAGAGCAACTGGAGAAGCTTGAGTGTGCCGTGGACAAGAAGTTGGCCACGGACATTGTTCTTAACTCTCTCCCGTCAAAGTACTCTTCATTCATCATGAACTACCACATGCATGGAATGGAGAAAAGTCTGGGTGAATTGCATGGGATGCTCAAGACTGCAGAGGCTGACATGCAGAAAGGTGTTTCTCATGTCCTTGCGGTCAGTGAGGGAAGTAGGAAAGTCAAGAAAGGCAAAGGCAAGCGTAAGGGCAATGGCAAAGGCAAGGGGAAGGTTCCAGTGGTGACTGTGAGCACTCCCAAGGTCAAGGTTGCCTCTGATTCCGAGTGCTTCTACTGTAAGATGAAGGGGCATTGGAAAAGGAATTGTCCTAAGTACTTGGAGGACAAGAAAAATGGGAAGGTCCCGTCTTCCTCAGGTATTTTTGTCATTGAAGTTCACTTAGCTACCTCTATCAATGATTGGGTATTAGATACTGGATCATGTGCTCATATTTGTATGAATATGCAGGCACTAAAGGATAGAAGAATGCTAAGAAAGGGTGAGGTGCAGCTCCGTGTCGGAAATGGTGCAAATGTTGCAGCAGTTGCCGTCGGGTGTTTCGAGTTGCATTTGCCCAGTGGGCTTGTAATGGAACTTAAAAATGTTTATTTTGTTCCTTCTATTTCGAGAAACATTATCTCTATTTCTTGTGTGGACATGGATGGTTTTTGTTTTACCATCAAAGACAATTGTTGTTCTTTTTATAGAGATGGTTTGTTTTATGGATGTTCTTATATAAGGAATGGTCTATACTTGCTTGAAATGGATAAACAAGTTCTGAACATCAATAACAAATGACTCAAAACTCAGCATGAGAGTGAGACTCTCATGTGGCATTGCCGCCTAGGTCACATAAACGAGAAACACATCAAGAAATTACAAGAGGTTGGACTTCTTGGTCGATTTGATTTTGAATCAATTGAGACATGCAAATCTTGTTTACTTGGAAAGATGACCAAGGCACCATTCACCAAGAAAGGTGAAAGGGTAAGTAGTTTGTTGGGACTCATACATAGTGATGTGTGTGGACCAATGAGTATAAGTGCCCGAGGAGGTTATCGATACTTCATCACATTTACTGACGACCTCAGTAGATATGGTTATGTCTACTTGATGAGACATAAGTCTGAATCCTTTGAAAAGTTCAAGGAGTTCAAGAATGAAGTAGAGAACCAACTCGACAAGAAGATCAAAGTCTTACGATCAGATCGTGGGGGTGAGTATTTGAGTCACGAGTTTGGCGACTATCTAAGAGATTGTGGAATAGTTTCACAACTCACTCCTCCAGGGACACCACAATGGAATGGTGTTTCTGAGAGGAGGAATCGAACCTTGTTAGACATGGTTAGATCAATGATGAGCCAAGCTGGCCTACCACTTTCATTTTGGGGGCATGCGCTTGAAACTGCCACATTCACACTAAACAGGGTTCCATCAAAATCCGTGGAAAAGACACCACATGAGTTATGGTTTGGAAAGGTTCCAAGTATGTCTTTTCTAAAGATTTGGAGTTGTGAAGCTTATGTCAAACGCATGATGTCTGACAAGCTTCAGCCCAAATCGGACAAGTGCATTTTCATAGGATATCTCAAAGAAACTAAGGGATGTTACTTTTATCACCAGTGTGAGAACAAAGTGTTTGTTGCTCGACACGGTGTATTCTTGGAGAAAGAGTTTCTCTTAAGAGAAAGTAGTGGGAGTAGTGTAAGACTTGAAGAGGATCAATCTACACTACAAAATGAAATGATCAATGATGATCATGTTCAACCACCCGTGGATATTGTGGGCAGTGGGAGTCGAGATGAATCAATTTCACAAGAAGTTGTGGAAGAGATTCAACACTCACCCCTAGAACCGAATTCGCAAGAGGTTGAGAATGAGGATCAAGGAACGAATCCACAAGAGTTTGTGGAAGAGATCCCTGAACCACAAGCACAAGTCCTTCGTAGGTCAACGAGAGAAAGTCACCCACCTGAAAGATGGTTGGGACTTCACGAGGTGACAGTGTTAGACACTGAAGATCCTTTGACCTATACGGAAGCGATGGCGAGACCCGACTCTGCAGAATGGCTTGGAGCCATGAAATCTGAAATACAATCTATGTATGACAACCAAGTTTGGTATTTGGTTGATCCTCCAAGTGGGGTAAAACCTATTGAAAACAAATGGGTTTTCAAGAGGAAATCAGACATGGAAGGTAATTTGACTACTTACAAAGCACGGCTGGTAGCGAAAGATTTCAGACAGATTCAAGGTGTTGATTATGATGAGACCTTCTCGCCCGTTGCTATGTTTAAGTCAATACGGATTCTCTTAGCAATTGCTGCATTTCATGACTATGAAATATGACAAATGGATGTCAAGACCGCCTTTCTAAATGGAGATTTAGTAGAGGACGTGTATATGACACAACCGATTGGTTTTGAAGATACCAATCACGCTAAGAAAGTATGCAAGCTTCAGAGGTCCATTTATGGCTTGAAGCAAGCATCGCGGAGTTGGAACAAGCGTTTTGACAAAGAAGTCAAAAAGTTTGATTTCGTTAAAAGCGAGGAAGAACCTTGTGTATACAAAAGGATTAGTGGGAGTGTAATAATATTCCTTGTGTTGTATGTGGATGACATACTACTGATTGGAAATGACATCCCGTCATTGGATTCTGTCAAGTCTTCATTGAAGAAGGTGTTCTCAATGAAAGATTTGGGCGAGGCTGCCTATATACTAGGCATTAGGATCTATAGGGATAGATCAAGGAGACTCATTGGATTGAGTCAAAGCGCATACATTGACAAAGTGTTGAAAAGGTTCAACCTGCAAGATTCCAAGAAAGGATTCTTGCCTATGTCGCATGGTGTTCATCTGAGCAAGAAGCAATGTCCATCGACATCTGCTGAGCTAGATAGCATGAGTAGAGTGCCATATGCTTCCGCCATTGGCTCTATCATGTACGCCATGATATGCACTCGCCCTGATGTGTCATACCCATTGAGTGTGACAAGCAGACATCAGTCAAATCCAGGCTTGGCGCATTGGACTGCCGTCAAAAATATCTTGAAGTACCTAAAGAGGACTAAGGATATGTTCCTTGTCTATGGTGGGGAATCTGAGCTCGTTGTAAGGGGTTACACCGATGCTAGTTTCCAGACCGACCATGATGACATGAGATCACAGTCAGGATTCGTGTTCATCCTCAATGGTGGCGCTGTAAGCTGGAAAAGTTCCAAGCAAGAAACAACGGCGGACTCAACCACCGAGGCAGAGTACATAGCCGCTTCAGAAGCAGCTAAAGAGGGTTGTTGGATTAGGAAGTTCTTGAATGAACTTGAGGTGGTCCCCAGTTCCATGGGTGCTCTGGAGCTCTTTTGTGATAACAATGGAGCCATCGCACAGACTAAGGAACCAAGGTCACACCAGAAATCCAAGCATGTTCTGCGGAGATATCACCTGATTCGAGAGATCATCGATCGAGGTGACGTCAAGGTTTGTAGAGTAGATTCGGCCAGCAACACAGCTGACCCGCTGACAAAGTCTCTGTCTCAGGCCAAGCATACGCTGCACACTGCATCTATGGGGATTAGATTTGTTAGTGACTGGCTTTGAGATTTAGTACATGGAGTTGTATTAGAGACTACACTTGTTTAGGGCTTTTTATGCATGTAGATGTATATGGGATTGGCTCTAGTTCAAGTGGGAGATTGTTAGTGTTATGATCTAGAAGCCAACTATTTATGGATGTTTCTATGTTTTGTTCATGAAATGAAAGAATCATTTTGTTCCTTGAGTATTTAATTATATTATGGATTTTTCGAGTTGAGGACTTGAAATGTAGAACTCTATAATAATAATATAACGAATACTCTAAATGTCCCTAATCTTGGTAATTAAGGAGGAACACTATTTACCGGTACAAGATTAGTATGTGGATTAAATGATGATCATGTTCTACGGATCATATGGTAATGAGCTACCAATTTAATCACATAAATACCTGATGGAGATCAGGGGATTGGACATGACCCAAGAATGAAACATAACATGGATTGTGTTAATGTCATTAATGTTTCATTTGTGCTTGAATTCTTTGGTATTAGATGATTACTTTTTCTACATGAGATACATGTATCTGTAGGTGTTGTCCAACGCTGACCGTAACTGGCAGCTATACAGATAATATCTCAATATGTGTGTCTTGTGCGGAGGAAAAGATATTTATCAAAAATACCAGTGTCCCTCATATTTCATATGTGAGTGATGATATCTTCGGGCCCCTTGATAGAGTAATAAAGTATGCATGCAATTATGATCAATGAGTTTGATCATTATTTACTGAATTACTTGGAATCAAGAAAAGAATAAATTTGCAAGGATGACACTCTCCTGCCTTGGATTTATTCCTGATATCATGTGACACGTGAATTGACACAAGCAATTAAATATTGCTTTAGGATCGTGATGTTGATTGGTTCATATCATCTTTATCTGTTGAGTAATTATAATGCATATTGCTAGGTGCCGCTTATAATTTATAGAATTAAAAGAAGTTTTGATTCTATTGTCAACACGATATAGATCCTACGAGGTCACACCCAAGAGAGAAAAACGAAACAAATAAAAGTGTCATGGAGATGACTAACTTGATCTTAGAATAAATTTATTACATGTTGGACATGGTATACAAATTTATTTCTCAACAAAATTGAGCAAATACAATTAACCGTAACAATTGTCGGGTGGGCCAAAAGTTGGCATAAGTGGCAAAAACGAAAATGGCATAAATATAAATTGGCCCAAGCCCAATTTAACATTAAATGGAGAAGTCCATTTGATGAAGTGGGTTTGGAATAAAGTGGGATAAAGGTACATCTAATGGAGAGCTCCATTGGATGGCAAAAGTAAAAGTTACTTTTGTCATGTTTAAATCTAGCCATCCATTGTGGTTGAGATGATTAAAACATACCCTAAATTAACATTATAAATACCCCACCTTTTTCCAAACCCTAGCCACCATTCTAATCCCTCTCTTCTTCCTTCTCTTGCAAGAAAAATGGAAAAACGTTTTTGTAAGAAAAAGTGAAAAAGAGAAGAGTTTTTGCAATTTTGTCTCCACCATTTTTGCTCATGTGTTGAGCACAACTTCTACACTAAAATTAATAGTTGATTGAAGAGGTAGAAGCTAAGGTTAAGTTAGATTCTTGGTTGATTACCTCTAGCAAGGGAAAAACAAGAGTTTCGTTTAATCTCGGGTGGATACTCGTAGAGGCTTCGTGCGTTCGAAGCGGGTGTCATTTCGAGGCCGACTTGGAGAAGTGAAGGTTCGACAAGGAGACAACAACCCTACATCTCAAGTCCCTACTTCTTGGTTTAGAGACCAAGATTTGAGGTATAAAGATTAAACAAGTTAAAATGCTAAATACGGTTCATCGTTAGTCAAATAAGTAGATCTATGTTGGTTTCTTTGAGTTAAATTTTTGAAATTTGCTCTTGCATGAAACTAATATTTTCTTCAGGATATTATGAGATAAAGATAGATATTAATTTATCTGTAAGTATTTCTTTATCCACATATGCTCCAAATATAGTTCCAATTGTCGAACAACAATTTGACAATACAGAACAACATTTGATTAATGAAACACTCCATGAAGAAACTAACTCACAATCATCTAATGTAAATAAACCACAAGGAATACCATTAAGAAGGTCTCAAAGAGAAAGAAGATTGGTTATTCCGAATGATTATGTGATTTATTTACAAGAACATGATCAATAAAGATCCAATTATGTTTTCACAAGCTATAGAAAGTATTGAGTATGATAAATGGATTAATGCCATGAAAGATGAGTTAAAATCTAAATAAAGTCTGGGATTTTGTTGAGTTGCCAAAGGATTGTAAACGAGTCAGCTGTAAATGGGTCTACAAGACCAAGTGTGACTCAAGTGGCAACATCAAACAATATAAAGCTAGACTTTTGCCAAGGTTTATATTCAAAAGAAAGGCATTAATTATAAAGAGACATTTTCACCAATCTCAAAGAAAGACTCATTGAGAATAATTATGGCTTTGGTGGCTCAGTATGATTTAGAGTTACACCAAATGAATGTGAAAACAATATTTCTTAATGAAGATCTTGAGGAGGAAGTTTATATGGATCAACCTGAGGGTTTCTCAATTGAAGGAAAATGTCACATAGTGTGTAAGCTTAAGAAGTCAATATATAGACTTAAACAAGCTTTCCGTCAATGGTATATTAAGTTCAATGATACCATAACATCTTTTGGTTTTCAAGAAAACACTGTTAACAAGTGTATATATCAAAAGATCAGTGGGAGCAAATTTATAATCTTAGTCCTATATGTTGATGATATCTTACTTGCTACTAATGATTTGGGCATACTACATGAGACTAAAGATTTTCTCTCTAAGAATTTTGATATGAAAAATATGGGAGATGCATCCTATGTGATAGGAATTGAAATATTCCGTGATAGATCACATGTTTTGTTGGGATTGTCTCGAAATGCTTATATTAAAAAAATTCTAGAGAGATTTCATATGGATAAATGCTCAGCTGGAATTGTTCCAATTCAGAAAGGAGATAAATTTAGTCTCATGCAATGTCCAAAGAATGATGTAGAACGTAAGGCAATGGAATCTATTCCATATGCGTCTGTTGTGGGCAGTCTGATGTACCTGCAAACATGTACAAGGCCAGATATTAGTTTTGCTACTGGAATGCTAGGCAGATATCAAAGTAATCCTGGCATTGATCATTGGAAAGCTGCAAAGAAAGTGTTGAGGTACTTACAAGGAACGAAAAATTACATGCTCATGTATAAGAAATCCAATCAACTTGAAGTGATCGGATATACATATTCAGATTTTGTTGGATGTCTTGACAGTAGAAAGTCCACTTTTGATTATTTGTTCCTTTTATCTGAAGGAGCAATATTATGAAAAAGTGTTAAACAATCTGTCATTGCTTCATCCATAATGAAGGCATAATTTGTGGCATGTTTTGAAGCCACAATTCAAGCATTATGGCTGCGAAATTTTATTTCAGGACTTGGAGTTGTCGACACTATTACCAAGCCGCTGAAAATTTATTGTGATAATTCAGCAGCAGTTTTCTTCTCCAAAAACGACAAATACTCTAGAGGAGCCAAGCATATGGAATTAAAGTATTTTGCCGTTAAGGAGGAGGTTCAAAAACAAAGAGTGTATATTCAGCACATTAGGACTGACTTGATGATAGCAGATCCTTTAACGAAAGGTTTACAACCAAAGACATTTAAGGAACATGTACAAAGAATGAGTCTTGATGGTAAAGATGAATGTTTTTGACACTCTGAGCTCAATTATGTGTTTTTGACTCTTATTTTTCTGTTAATTATGATAGTGTATACACATGATGTTTTCTTATAACAGAAAAATGAATCTTATGTGGACCATGATGAAATTTATATCACCTAAAGACCTATTTTGATAGATTGCAGATATAGTAGTATATGGAAGGAAATATGCTTCTTAAAATAGTGTATGACCGCCATAACTCGTATTTTGTAAAATATTGAAATATGTGAATTATGAGGATTAGTTTATTTATGCGCGCTTATGATGGTGCTATTAAGTGTTAAAGTTTAATGTTATTCAATTATCAGGCCAAGTGGGAGAATGTTGGTTTATATTCTCATTAAGTGGCCTAGATAATGGATGTAAATGTTTTGAGAGTTTTAGTCTCTTAAGTTAACCAAATAAATATTTTGTAACTCTTTGTGTCATCAAAATGAGAGTTTCAAAACTTTTGATATTTCACTAATAATAGCACACTAAATCTAATCCGTTCATTTGGTATTTGATGGACGTACCAGATTAAAGATAAATTAGTATAAATAGGTCATATCCCTACCCATTAGAGGTTACACACAAATATTTCCATCTCAAAGGTTTGTAGCATTAAGAGAAAGAAGGGTCAAGGGAGAGAAACCGTTTATACACCAAGTTGAAGTATATGGCTGCATCTTCCGCATCAGGTATTTTTATGTTTGTGAGAATTAAATTGTTTAAGATCCTAAATATCATGTTTGGTCTATGTTGATGCATAGAAACTTACAAAAATTGCCTGCTAAATGCAGTCTTGCTCGGCACCCAAACTGTTAAAATCTCAAAGATGTAATGATCTTATTGATTTTGTATTGATGACGCGTGTTGTTGATTTACATTCATATAAAGTGTAAAGTTTATTTGTATAATTGTCAAATAAAAATGATGTGTCAAAGTTGCGTTTTGTTCTTACACAAGTGCGGATCTTAATTCATGCTAGAGGCGCTAAATCACCTCCAAAATTTTAAAATTATTTTATCAGGTACATGACAATTTAACTAATTTCTTTCCGAATCACGCGCTGTGAAAAAAGAGAAGTCATCCCTTTCCAACGTTCCCCTTTTCAATTTGAAAAGGTCGAAGAAAATAAAATAAAGAAAGTGCTCAGCGAAAAGAAAAAAATAACAATCTCTATAACTCCATTCTCCCGAAATTTTTATTTATTACATAGTTAAAAAAAAAAAAACCAAATAACCATCGTTTCTGATAATTTCGATTTTCACCACGGCCGCACCGGCATTCTGCGGACTCTTTTTAGCTGGGCCGCAGAATGCCGATGCGGACCCTTAAATGGGTCCGCAGAATGGTTCTAAGGGTCCGCATCGGCATTCTGCGGCCCCGCTGAAATGGGTACGCAGAATGCGCGTGGTGAAAATCGAAATTCTCAGAAATAATGGTTATTTGGTTTATTTTTTTTTAACTATGTTATAAATAAAAATTTCGGTCCATTCTCTAGCTGACATGCACCGCAAAAAAAAAAAAAAAAAGAAGAAGAAAGAAAGAACATATCCACCAGTCGTAGCAAACAGAAAAAAGAATGTGTTCAAAAGAAACAAAAGCAAAATTTATATTTGGATAGGGCGGAATTTTTATATATTTTGTAAGTCAGTTCGCTTTTTAAATTGAGGTTTGTATTTATTTGTGATATGTTAAATATTACTATTCATTATAACTTTTAGATAAAAGTTAATTTCTATTTTATGCTAGATTCAAAAAAGTTAATTTCACTTTCATGCTAAATTATTAATATGTAATTCTTCTATCTACGATGTACATTAGATTATTAAATGTTTAATTTGATTTTGATAGCCATGACATGTTATTGGTATTAGTTATCTATTATATTTTTTTTATAAAATCAAATAGTAAAAGATTTTATTATCTTGTGTTATATAATTTTTTTTAAATAATGTTTAGCCTTTTCTACACTCAAATCCTACCGCACAACAACAATCATCAAACAATTTATTCAACACGGTAACTATGTATTTGTTGAGCGTATTGTAAGATTTTTGCAAAAAAAGTGAAGTTTCCGATATTTTTATTAAAACCCCAAAAAAAAACAAATTATCAAATCTGCTCCCACTCCAACTTTATTTTTATTTCTACCCTAACCGCCCGTGGGCTGGGCGGTCCACTTTTCCCACCTGACCGCCCAGCAGCTGGGCGGTCCACTATGCATATCTGACCGCCCAGTGGCTGGGCGGTCCAGTTTCCATAGCTGACCGCCCAGCAGCTGGGCGGTCCGCTAGTGTTTTTTTTTTTTTTTTTTTTTTAGAGAGACAATATGAATATCAAGATGCTGAATTCTTAACGCTAAAAATTTAATTTTTTTTTGTAAATATTAGTTAGATTACTTCTTTTAAGCATATTTATACTAAAATACGCTAAATTACTTGGAATTATGTTAAATTACGTTGAGTTACACTATATTAAGTTAAATTACATTACATTACGCTAAAATACGGTAAATTACAATAAATTACATATGAATAGGGACGATATCTTCACTAAAAAGGCGAAAAACGACGACGAAACTTCAAACGGTCATAAAACGGCGCTCGAGTGTCCGATTTCAGCAAATGACCACTTTTCGGAAAGCTGGCGAAAATGCGCATGCGTCCGTGCCCGCGATGCCGGATTTCAAAATTCAGAATCACCAAAAAACAAAGGGAAGAGCCTCAAAACTTGAGTTGAAGTTTCCGATTAAGATTTTCATTTCTATTATTCAATCCAAGTAGCTCAGTAAATTAGTTACATAATGAAATTGTAGAATACCAATTTTTACTATTTTCGGAATTTTTTTACTATTTTTTATGATTCGTGAAAGATGGCACAGAATCGGTCTATTTTAGCGTAATTTTGTGTAGTTTAGCATAATTTACTGTATTTCAGCATAATTAGCGAAGTTATTGTTATTTAGTGTAATTTAAAGTAATTTAGTGTAACTCAACGTAATTTAACATAATTTCAAGTAATTTAGAATACCTTTCCTATGTTCAAGTAATTTACACTAAATTTAACATAAATTACTCCGAAATACACTAAATTGTAAATTACTTGAACATAGGAACATAGGAAAGGTATTCTAAATTACTTGAAATTACTCGAGCGCCGTTTTATGACCGTTTGAAGTTTCGTCGTCGTTTTTTGCCTTTTTAGTGAAGATATATCGTCCCTATTCATATGTAATTTACCGTATTTTAGCGTAATGTAATGTAATTTAGTGTAATTTAACTTAATATAGTGTAACTCAACGTAATTTAACATAATTCCAAGTAATTTAGCGTATTTTAGTATAAATATGCTTAAAAGAAGTAATCTAACTAATATTTACAAAAAAAATCGAATTTTTAGCATTAAGAATTCAGCATCTTGATATTCATATTGTCTCTCTAAAAAAAAAAAAAAAAAAAAAACACTAGTGGACCGCCCAGCTGCTGGGCGGTCAGGTGGGAAAAGTGGACCGCCCAGCCCACGGGCGGTTAGGGTAGAAATAAAAATAAAGTTGGGGTGGGAGCAGATTTGATAATTTGTTTTTTTTTGGGGGTTTTAATAAAAATATCGGGTGAAGTTTCAACAGTGCAACAAGTTAATATGTTGAACAATATAAAAAATGAAGTAAATTTTTTGGGCCGTCAAACTTCCTTCTCCTTTAATTCCTTTTTATTCTAGAGGAACTAATTCTCTTGTTTGTTTGTTTTTGTTGTTTCAAGTTATAAATACTTTGTTTATTTTTGTTATTTCAAGTTGTAATATTTATAGGATTAGAATTAGAGTGTTATTAAACTAACCATATAAGTTTTTGGCGAGCTTAATTTTAAAATTTATTAGATCGACTTCAAATGATGAATTCAAACTGTTGAAATCAATCTACTTCATGAGCTTATTTTTGAAGTCTCCCAAGAATGGGACCGCAGATTGAATTGGAGGCTCTGGTATTTTTCGAATTTCTCAATTTCAATGGTGTTAATAAAATTTTCGGCTCCAATAATATAATGACCTTAGAATTCAAATGTGGTTGATTCTAATCCAAATGACTTTAGAATTCAGATGTCCCCATATGATATAATAACCCAACTAACCCCACTTGATTCAAATCCAAATGACCATAGAGTTCAAATGCGATTGGTTAATGCGGAAATAAATGTGCTGTTATTCCAAAGAAATAACCAGAACCTGTTTCATCAAAAAAAAAAAAGAAAAAAAAAGAAAAGAAAAACAGGAAACCTGTTATTCCTGTTAGAATAACAGTAGATTTATTTCCGGTTAATGCAGAGTATTTTTTTTTATTATTGTTTTTATTATTGGAATGCAGTTGTTACAATGAGCACAAACTGTACGGAAAGAAAATGAATAAGCCCCATATCATACCAGGCTACTATCCCTTTCCTAAATTAGTTAGCTGCAGGCCGGAAGCAGCTAACAAACATTATGTTTATTTTATTTTTCCTTTTTTTTAATCTTAAAAATAACTTTAAAGTTAAAAAATAAAAAATTTAGATGTGTTCACGTAAATGTATTCAATTTGAACCGATTCATCAAATAATTTTAAATATTTAATAGTGAAGTTTTAATGACTTTTAAGATGAATAACTAATCAAATTTTAAATTGACTTCAATTTAAAACATGTTCTACTAAATAATAAAGCACGTATCTATAAGTTTACTTTTTAATTATTAATCATAAAAGTTAGATATAGACTAGTCATATCCTTTTAAAAATTGATGTACACAAAACTAAGATTCTATCTAATAATAAAAAAATCCGAGAACTAGCGTTTAGTCTAGTAGCAGATAGAGTGTTCATCGGGTAATAATTTAGTTTCTAAAATAGAACCAAACCGCGATTTACCATTGCAATCGAACCGAACCGAACCAAAGTTTTATTTCGGATTGTCCGGTTCAAACCAAAATATATTAATTTTTTATTTAAAACAATTGATTTATAATAAACCGAAGTATATTAAGAAATAAACCGGGATATTAAAAAATATACCGAAGTATTTAAAACAATTGATTAGGAAAGAAGACAAGACTGACTATGGACTGGTGACAAGACTGGACTGGTTTCGATAGGCGGCGGAGTGGATAGTACAAGTCAAGTATGGAATGGAGACTTTACTCTCATGGTAGGGACGAGGGGTTAGGAATGGATAGCATACGTTTGGATAGAACTAGGAAAGATAAGAAGAGAGTATGGAATAGATAGGAATGGTATGTTTGAGGAAAGTAGTTGACACGACTGACTGGATAGGTATCAATAGTAGACTGATTTGAATGGGTAGGTATTAAGAAATAAACCGTGACAGTCCAGACCAAATTCATAATATATAAAAGTTCGGTCGGTTCGGTTATTTCCGTTTTGAAAATTTCCAAACCGAACCAAACCAAAATTATAATTTTGTTTTAAAGAGCAAACTGAACCGGTCCATTAAACCGAAAAAACTGAAACTTTTGGTCCAAACTAATTCGGTTTGGTTCAAAATCGACTAAACCAGACCAAATGAACACCCCTAGTAGCATAGAGTAATATTTTCTGTGTGAGAGATCATGAGTTCAAAATACAAATGAGGAGTCAAGAAAATTAATGGATGTTAGAAGACAAAACTAAAAAAAATAATTAAATATTCAAAACTTTAAAAAATGCTTAACGTCACTAATCTTGTTGTATCATGATACTTAACAAAACTTTAAAACTAAAATCAACGGCTGTGTCAAAATATTGATCCGGTTTAAAACAACTAACAAATCCATAACAAAATGCACACTCTAAATTTGGAAAATGTGATCCTTCTTTTATTTTGAACAAAAATAATTTGTAATTAAGATTAATTACGTCTATTAATAAATGATAAAGTCTTGTCTTTATCTTTTTCTTAACAAAATTAATTATCCCTTGCAAAAAAATCTACGCATAGCAATTATCAACTTTCAACAAAATCACAAAATCACAACAGTAACCACCATACATGTATCCAATATTTGCAGTATATATAAATTCATATTGTTCATTCCAAAATTCCAAACCTAAGACGATCTAGTAGAATTCAATTTGAAAATTTCGAATATACAATATGGAGTTTCAACCATCATTTAAGCTGGCTTTTCTGTCAATATTACTATTATGTTTTGCAGTAAATAATAGTATGGTGTCTGCTTTAAGTTTATGTGGGATGAACAATGATGGTATCATTGCTTGTTTGCCATCGGTAAGAGGCTCCAATCTGCCACATCCAACATCTAAATGTTGCAGAGCCGCAAGAGGGGCCAATTTCAGATGCTTTTGTTCTTACCAACACTCTGTCTTGATTCGTTTACTGGGAGTTAATGTTAATCAAATCAGAAAATTGCCGGCTAAATGCGGTATTGCTCGGCGTCTATACTGTTGAAATCTCAAGATGTAATTGATCATAATGATTTTTTATCAATGATGCATGTGGCTGATTTACATGCATATAAAGTGTAAATTTGAATCTGTATAATTGTGAAATAAAGATGTGCATCATGTTGTGTGTTTTGCTCAAATCATTTTAAAAAGCAGTTTATTTTTTTAGCTATGTTGTAATAAATCGTAAGTTGATATGTTGAACTCCAATTTTTGGGTGAAATGAAGTCTTAAATCCTTTTGGAATGTCAACTTTCTTCTCCTTTAATTTTATTAGAAGAATTCATGACAAATAAAATTTAATTATAAAAGACATGTATTCGTTGAATTATTTTAAACCTTTTGTAATCATAACACTGAAGTTTTTAATTTGATTATAGCCCTTCTATTGTTGTCACAAATGAGTTTAACATTGTACAATTATCACTTAGAAAATTAATTAATTCTTCACCGACATCCTAAACAGAAGTTATTATTTAAAATCTGACATTTTGAATCAAAACATGGATATAGATGAGAAAATAAAACAGAGCATGAAAGAGAGATACCAATAAACCACGCTATGCGCTCGAGAGAGAAAGAGTCACACGGAGCCATCGATCGAGAGAGCTTATGTTTTCCTTTCTTTTATTTTCAGTTTTCTTTTCCCGTTTTAGTTGTTTGTCTGTTTTTTCTTTTCTTGTTTCTTATTTATTTTTCTTTCTTTTACGGTAGAGAGAAGACCCAATTAAGAGGGATATTAAAAGTGGGGTGGTCACCCAGCATAGGCCGCATGGCCTTAGTGCCACGTTGGTCATTCATTCATTTTTTTTTTTTTGTTAATTTTGTATTTTCATATTATTAACTTTTAACTTTTCAAATTTTGTAAATCAGTCCAAATATTTAAAAGAAAGTTATAAATATTTTCAAGTATTAGTTTTCTTTTGCATGTATCAATTCTAAATTTCAAACATTTGTTTCTAAATATCTCATTATACATACTTTATCTCAGTTAAATTGATTTTCAAATAATCTATTTATCATATTTAACTTTAGTTTCAGTCAATTATTTTGCTCATTTGTTCAGAAAAATACCATTTGTTCGATAAATGTTACCTATTTAATTAAAAAAAAACACATTCAAACATTTTGTAAATTACTTTCAGTCATTAATTTCATATACGTATTTTGATAGCGTTACATTCAGTCAGTTTGAATGGTTGTTTAAATAAGTCAATTATAGAGAAGCACGTCGTTAAATAACCGTTTACTGAGCTTTGTATCTGACCCCGTATTGTTTATGTTTGTTATTTTTGTTGCGTTGTAGGTTGATGGGATTAAGGTTGGATGCGAGGGTGCCTTTGTTGTCGCGTCCCCAGTCCAGCAGCGGGGGTGTGACAAGTTTGGTATCAGTGTTTTTTTTTGTAAGAACCGTGTATATAACCCTTGTTATTATACACTGTTATTATGACTGTGTATAAATTATCTGTCTTAGCGCCTTTTATTTAGATCTGACACAATCATTTGTAGGAACTCGGTTCCGCAACCGTGTAGTACAATGTATTGACCTTAATTTTCATACACGATATGTGCGGACACGATTGCAGAACCGTGTGACATTAGCTTTTTTTAACCATCTATATTGACAACATTATTATGTTTCTCGAAAAGAAAAAGGAAAAAAAGATCTTGAACAATATAATTTTAAATAAAAAAAATGAATGAAATCGTAAAATTACCATTCATTGATTTGGCCAACTTTATTTCTATTTTTACTTTACTCCTAAAAAAACGCATTTTCGTAAAATTTCTAATAAAAAGAACAAAAAAAAAGGCAAACAGTTTTATTTTTAGAAGAGCCAAATATATATGTTACGCAAGCATAATCTTTTTTTACCTTGAGCTAATTATATAATTTAAGAGGAATGAAACCAATCGGAGAACTCCAAACAGTAAGCTTGTTCCTTTTTCCAGTTCTTTCTATCTAAATGGATGAGCAAAATAATGCTTATCCAAACTTTCAAGATTATCATGTACTGCTGATCTCTCCAGCCGTAATTTCATCATCTAAAAAAGCAGTTTCCAAGAACAATGAGGAGGTTAACAAAGATTCGGAAAATGGATGGTCGTTCCTGCCAACTGATTTGCTCAACTTAATCATGACACGTCTGAGTTCCATGGCAGACTTCTCGACCTTTCGTGCTGTCTGTCCGACATGGCGCTCTCTAGCCTCTCTTTGCCCTGAAAATTTGGCTTACCAATCGCCCCTACTCTTGCTTACATCTCCAAAGAAAGATATATTTGGGTTGTATGATTTTACACGTAAACGTCTCTACAACATGCGTCTCTCCATACGGACCCAACAAGAGCCAGAAAAGCCATATTGCATCGACTATTGGACGTGTCTCTCCTATTCACATGGATTCCTTGTCATTGCTAATATGCCAGGATTCACAGAGATTATGCTTTATAATATATTTACTGGTAACCGCATAATGTTACCGGCTGTCAAACAGATAGAAGGTAATCTTCAATTTATCTTTTCCTCATCCCCTGCCTCTCCTGGTTGCTTGGTCGTGATGTTCACACGTGGTTCGTGCTCTTTCCACTTCTGCTGTATTGGCGACGTCGAGTGGAAGTGCCATTGCTTTTACAGATTACAATTGATTGATGATATGATCTTTTATTATGGGAAACTTTATTTACTAGTTTCTCTAAACCAATTTATTTCTATTGATTTTGGCTGTTGCCTTGAGCAGATTCGTGTAGAAAAAGAGAAGTGGCTTTCTAGGACGCTACTTAACGAGCATTCAATGCGGTTAGAATCGCGTCTCGCTCAATCTTGTTCTGAGCTACTGCTGATTCAGCAAAGGAAAGCTTATCTTTATGATTATATTAAACTCAAATGCCCCAATAGGTTAATTAGTATTTATCGCTGGGACTTTAGTGCCGGTGCTTGGACAGAAGTTTCTAGCCTTGGTGGAAGGGCTCTTTTCTTTACTGACAGTTTCACGGCATCAGTTCCTCCCACATGCTTCGGAGTACAGGCAAATAGCATCTATTATTATTCAGCCGGTTACTACCCTGAAACTGGAAAGAAGAAACCTATAATCTGGTCAGAGATTTCCCTGGAAGACGGTCACGGAACCATTCGAACTGTGTACCATGAACCACCTAGCAAAGAGTTGAGTTCTGCTGTGACATGGATCCTACCAAGCATGTCATAGTTTCAATTCGAAATTTGAATATCCTTTCTAGCAAGGAAATGTATGTCTCGATTTTCTTTCTAGAACTAATGGCCTTTTTGTGACTTGTATGACTTTTCTTAAGAACATACAGGTGTAGTTTTAATTAGTTCTTACGAGGCATAAGTCTCTACATATGGACTGAGATAAGTTCAGTTTCATAGCATACTGCTACCAGCAGAATTAATTTCTATCTCTTTCAAGTGAATCAGGAGAACCTGCTGAGTGTTGAGTACAAATATATATATCTGCTTTTAACAGAAGAATAATTAGTTTCTATTTTTTTTTCTTATTTTAGCTCAATTATCAACACGGTTTCACGGTTGCTTGCATAATTTTGTTTAGAAGAGAAAATATTTAAATTGTTATTTACCAAGTGAGTCTACTGAATTATTTAGTCTATTTTTGCCCGTGCCAAGAAAACACAATTAAAAAATATATAATAATCTAAATTAAATGCCAAAGTATTAGACTGTTGGCCCTAACATGTGAAACCTTTGCTGTGCACTTCAGAGAAGGGGAGCGAAAGGAAGGGGAGGGGAGAGAGGCTGAGTAAAGTGTTTACTTTCTCTACACTCCAATTTGAGATTTACAAAATTTCAATAATTTGTATATAGAGTTGATCTCCTCTTTTTTTTCCATTCCCTTCTCTTCTCCTTAAAAAAAATAATATTGTGGACTGTGGAGCAAGTAAACAAGTGATAGTAGTGCTCCTAGTTTAATGATGAGATTCACAATCTTACAAACCTTATTATGAGTAACAAAAATAATAATAAAGATGAGTACTTTTTACATATAATATTGTCATTACATACGGAAATTCTCACAGTTTGATGCAGGAAGTCATTCGGTGAGCCAACCACATAAAAATATCAAACTTAATTTGCTAGGGAAAGAAAGATGAGAACAAAAGAACCTATTTTGGTATACAATTCCAAGTTTACATATATATAGTTTCTTATGTATGACGGGTCAAATCATGATTGGATACGACCTTAATCTTCCATAGGTAATGGACTCAAAAGCCTCATCTTAAAGCAAAAATCAAGCGCAACAGCAGCAAATAGAAAAATAAAAAGGTTCTCAGAAACAGAAATTGCCCCTGCAATTAATGGAAGAAGAAATCAAACCATTGGTGCTTAATTCCAGAGAATTCTCAGCCTCAAATCCAGCTAGACCTACACAATGTAAAAAGACAACAAATTAGAATGTATGACTTAATAGCATAAAAATAACAACCATTATTCCTAATAACTTTATTTCAACAAATAATAATTTGAATAGAGTTTTCGATAAAGATTTTATTATTATACTAATGATAAAACTAAAAATTTAAAAACTAGAAAATTCATTTAACTTAAGCATAGTAGTAACATTATTCTCAAAGATCATATTAAGATCTTCATTCTCGTTTACCGCTTTATTGACTTGAGGGGTTTCATTGTTGATGCATGACTTGTTTTTTTCAATGCTTCCACAAGTTCAAATTTAGATGGATCTTATTTGGTAGAACTTAATGTCTTTTTCTTTTTTGGTCGCCAAAGCTTGCGCCTGTTGCGTGGAACTTTTGGTTCGAGTATCAACTCATAATTGGACATAAAGTTGGAAATCAGTTCTTGAGTAGCTTTCTTTTTGTGAAGAGGCCATTGTTGATACTTGAATTGAAACTTATTAAATAAACTCAACATTTCATTAATTATCAACATCATTAGTCGAGTTGGGTGGTGGAGCATGCAAGAGTGATCTATCATCAATTCTTCATTGTGAATGAATCAAATCTAGCGATAACATTGAGTTAGTGAACTTCATTATTTTATGGGCACATGGAAGACCCATTGCCGCCTCAAAATTTCCCGTGCAAACGGAATTAAATGTTATGTTTTTTTATCTTTTTATACTGCTTGTACAATTCTTTTAGAGCAAAAATAGAGACATTCATTAATATTTTTTTTTAATAATAGAATATCACAACTATGCAAGATACGGATTTTTTCGCTTAAGAGGTTGACCTTTATTTCATTGAATTCGTTCTCGATTGCAAGAAATAATTTTTCTTTTATCCTTTGAAAATCATCTGTTGAAAACAAACTATATAAAGATACTAACTTGCAGAGTACACAAAGATCTTAAAGCAATATTAATAATTACTAAATTTGTTATTTGGCATGAAAGGTGTTATATAGACAAGTTCGTAATTACATTATATTTTTTCATTTTCTTTTTGATTTTTACTTCTTCTTGCACTTTCAACTAATTACTTTTACATTTCTTTTAACTGTTAATTTTATTTTTTGACAGCTCAACGATTTTGAGCCACACAATTAAATTTTATCAAAGTTTATTTCATTTTGAGGACTTTGAACATTTCTCTTCTCATTTATAATATATAAATAAGGGTTTAGACGCTTATTTTTTTTGGGGGAATCTCATATATTCCCTTCAAAAAATTTAATATTACGTCTTTCTTTTTCAAAAGTTTGTAATATCATATTTATCTTTCAAAATTATAGAAACTCATATATTTATCCAATTCATCAAATTTTTCGTTAATTTTAAATCCATCAACCATCTAAATTTATAATTTCTATTTTACCCTTATTAGAATTAAAAGAAACTAATGCACAACTCCCACACATCTCTCCCACGTCTCCCCCACATCTCTATAATTTTCATTTTGTCTTGGTTGTTTGCATCTTTGCTTCTTAAATTCGTATTTACATTAGGAGATAAAACTGCTTGTATATCTGGTTTAAAATCAACGGCTGTGTCAAAATATCTGGTTTAAAACAACTAACAAATCCAGAACAAAATGCACACTCTAAATTTGGAAAATGTCATCCTTCTTTTATTTTGAACAAAATAATTATAATTAATTTGTAATTATGATTAACTACGTCCATTAATAAAAGATAAAGTCTTGTTTTTATCTTTTTCTTAACAAAATTAGTTATGCCTGTGCAAAAAATCTACGCATAGCAATTATCAACTTTCAACAAAATCACAACAGTACAACCACCATACGGTGTATCCAATATTTGCATTATATATAAATTCATATTGTTCATTCCAAAATTCCAAATCTAAGACGATCTAGTAGAATCCAATTTGAAAATTTCGAATATACAATATGGAGTTTCAACCATCATTTAAGCTGGCTTTTCTGTCAATATTACTATTATGTTTTGCAGTAAATAATAGTATGGTGTCTGCTTTTAGCTTGTGTGGGATGAACAATGATGGTATCACTACTTGTTTGCCATCGGTAAGAGGCTCCAATCCGCCACATCCAACACCTAAATGTTGCAGAGCCGCAAGAAGGGCCAATTTCAAATGCTTTTGTTCTTACCAACACTCTGTCTTGATTCGTTTACTGGGAGTCAATGTTGATCAAATCAGAAAATTGCCGGCTAAATGCGGTATTGCTCGGCGTCTATACTGTTAAAATCTCAAGATGTAATTGATCATAATGATTTTATCGATGATGCATATGGTTGATTTACGTGCATATAAAGTGTAAATTTTAATTTGTATAATTGTGAAATAAAGATGTGCTTCATGTTGTGTGTTTTGCTCAAATCATTGTAAAAAACAGTTTATTTGTTTTAGTTATGTTGTAATAAATCGTAAATTGATATGTTGAACTCTAATTTTTGCGTCAAATGAAGTCTTAAATCCTTTTAGAATGTCAACTTTCTTCTCCTATAATTTTATTAGAAGAATTCATGACAAATACAATTTAATTATACAAGACATGTATTCCTTGAATTATTTTAAACCTTTTGTAATCATAACACTAAAGTTTTTAATTTGATTATAGCCCTTCTATTGTTGTCACTAATGAGTTTAACATTGTACAATTATCACTTAGAAAATTAATTAATTCTTCACCGACTTCCTAATTAAAAAGAAATTATTATTTAAAATCTGACATTTTGAATATATGATATATGATCAGATTTGCTTGTGTTCTATCATTCATCAAACAAAGGAATTGGATTTTGGACAATTTTATTCAAACCCAGATCCAAACCGTCGGATTAGCTTTGAGATTTGTGAAAAAAAGACTTAAAATTAATTAATTTAAATGATCACATGAATCAAAATTGTCCTCATAATTTTTTACGCTGATCAAACATATTAGACATTACTTTAAATAAGACTTTGTCCAAAGTCCTTAATTTGAATAAAACCTCAGACAAAATCCTTGTTATAGTACTACATATTCAGTTCCACCTACTCTTTTATTTTTTCAAAGAGAGGAAGAAGAGCACAGGCGAAGAGAAGAAGAAAAAACGAACTGCTTGTGTTGGAGAATAAAACCCCCTATAATGGCAAAAGAGATATGAGACGGTGCGAAGTGAAGAGCGATAGCCAGTTCCACACCGAGAACGATAACCAAATCAACTAGACAGAAGCACCTCTTAGGAAGGATTGAAAAGGTGGAGCAAAGAGGAAGAGGTGAGGTGGGGAGGGTGAAATGGTGAATGAGCATAAAATTAAATCAAGATAGTGTACGGTTAAATGATATTGGGCCGAGATTATGTCTAAAAATTCAAGACCAGGCCGATTAAGAGCAGAATAATCCGGACCATTCGACCAGAATCTTTAGCATGATCTGGCCCAAGTTGAAACTTTTACGAAACCTCTTTAATATCCGTGCCAATGCGGATTGGATGTGATCCGAATTCTTTTTAAATTGTTGCAGACTATACGAATTCATTCCAACTATAACATTTGCCATTTGGTTTATAACTACAATCAAATTTGGGGGTCAAAGAAACCATCTGCATGGGTGTTTTGGATTAAAATAACAGTATAAACTATCTTGAATCCTTAATTAATTCATACATTAATTTGAGCATTTTAATCTTTTTTACTTGATCAAAGTCATTTCATAATTGCCCATACGGCCATACCGGGTTAGCAATTAATGTACTGGGATCAGTCGACTAGAGATTGAAAGAACAAATACATAATCAATAAAAATATGGATAGACATATTAAGTATGAAACATATATATATCAAGTTTATTAAATTAATATATGAAACATTAACTTGACAATTTTAGGAGAAATTTACTTACAGTGGCATCAAGACTTAAAAGAACTGTAAAGAGAGCTTCTTGAAAAGCAGAATTAAGAACACTTTCTACTCCTTTAACTAAACAAGGTGTGGTACACAAAGCAAGATAGCTTATACAGAAATAAGAAAAGACTACTACTACCAATCAATTAAAACCAACATAATATTTCATTCAATCCTCCTCCACAGGCGGAGGCAAATTCAGATCAATGCACAAGTTGCTCGTCTTCCTCTCGTGAAGACTCTCGATGCACATCTCTCGAAACGACCGACCTGACATCTGCATGAGGATCAATGCCGCATTGGTTACCTCATCTGATATGTGGACCTCCCAGTCTTGCTGCTTCTGCCTCGGCTTCGGTTTCGGCTTCTTGTTCATGCCACGCCACTGCCGTTCAGGGTGGCAGCGCATGTGCCCGAACAGCGCCTTCCACGTGTTGAACTGTTTCCCGCACTCGGAGCACGGCGAGACATTATTGGTTTTGAAGATGGAGGTCTCAGTGCTAGGGTTAGTGTTAGGTTTCTTCTTTGTTCGCTTGGGCTTGAGGGGTGGTGTCTCACCTGAGGAAGCAGAGAGAGAATAGAGAGAGAGGTGAAGGTTGCTCATATTTGTTTTCTTTTTCTCAGTACGTAATGAACAGTAATTTTGCTCTAACTAGACATTGATTAGGGCTGAGAGATTAGGGGTATAAAAAAAAGGAAATGTAGAACTTATCTGGAGAGGTGTAGTTGTAAGTTGTAACTAGTGAGGTATGTGGGTGGTTACTGGGGGACAACTGGACGGGTGCTTCGAACAGGCGCCCTTTTCTTTTTTCATAAGTTTGTAAATATTTAAGTTTTCTCTGTTTCTATCAAAATGGAGAGTTCCGTTTTGTTTTGTGACTTTCCTAGCTCTGGTGCCTCCTGTGCGGTGGAAATTGCGAGGGTAGAAACAGAGTGGAGATCATGGCATTCATGAAAAAACTTGGAAAAATTTAATGATCAGTAGCTTCATTAATTGCTCTATTTTTTTACTTTACGCAGTTTGTTAACAAAAGAGAAAATAAGTAGTGATAACAAAGGACAAAAAATATTGGAGATCATAGGTTTAAAATTCGAATAAGTGATTTTTTTATATTTTTTAAATTAACAAGTTTGACCTATTTTTTGTTTTAAAAATAAAATTGAGAAATTATCACAAAGAGGTGTAGTACCGGACTTTTAATAGAAAAAAAACATTATTACGCCTTTTTCTAATAACTGTGTTTTCCCAGGTTGGGGCTAGGTTAATATATCAATATATACAAAATATTTCGAATTAGATCACAAATGGTTCCATGGTCTAGCGGTTAGGACATTAGACTCTGAATCTAGTAACCCGAGTTCAAGTCTCGGTGGAACCTCTTTTTTTTTTTAACAATTCCTTTTTAACACTTTACAACTTCACCACCCGTTATTAGCACTTCCTTTTTCCACAAAATCTCTCTCGCCAGTAACCACAACTTCACCTCCCCCCTCTCCAAACCTTTCATCCTTAGCCTAGGCTCTGAGCTTAACAATGGCTATTTCTCTTCTTTCGCTCACTCCTCTTTCCCCAATTTGTCCCTCCCGTTCCTATTCTCCTTCGCGCTTTCCTGCTAGAACACAGCTAGGTAGACGAAGATTCTTTCTTTGCTCTGCTCTTGAGACCTCCTCGGTTGTGACTAAAGAGGAGGAGGTGAGAGAAGAGACAAGCGGTCCAAATATGGAAGACCCTGGTTTCAGGTAATTGTTATTATCTCGTTTCAGTCTAATATTACATGTGATATGTGAGAACTACAAACATTTACCCCAATTGGGAACTGAAATCTCTCAATGGTAAATGCAGCACAGTATTAATTTCTGTCAATCGCGCTTTGTTTTAAATCAGTCTATTGCCCCTCATTACCTTAGCACCAATGGAATTTCACATTACTATATTTTGATATACTCCATTTACTTTATTACTTAAATTTTTTTGGAATTAACTGTGTGAGAGTGAGTTAACCCTTAATTATTTTCATGAATTCTCAGACAAGCAAAATCTAAAAATGGAAAGATAGTTTATTAAAATAATGTTGAATGTTGTTAAATTAATGTAGAATAAAATACACAAATGGTCCATATAATATCACATACTCACCCAAATTGGTCCCTAAACTTTTGTACTTGTAACTTTTATATGTACATTTTTTATTAACAAGCAAATGGTCTCATTAATTTAAATACACAAATGGTTTATCTTCGGTACCTAGGTCTCATTAATTTTTGTTAAATTTATTGATACGAATTAGTCCGACTTGGTACCTAGGTACCAGATTGCCGCAAATACTGGCATCTCATTAACAATCTGACACTGGGCTATCTTCGGTTCCAACCAGTATCACACTTATCACTGAGAAAATTAGACAGTTCCATCTGCTTGACTGCCTTTTTATATCTGTGTCTCAAAGTCTCTTATATCCTTTGGCTTCTCTTTTTCATTATTTTCTGTACACCTCTGCATTTCCATCCAACCTCCGTCCGTCTCATTCTCCTTCCCGGACTGTGCTGCGATAGTAAATTGCTTTATATTATAGGATTTTGCATTGCTGTCTGTTATTTAAATAAAAAATATTGTGTTTAATCCAATTGCTTTTAACAAACTTAGTGTATTACTATGTTTTGAAAATGACTTATCATTCAATAATGGATGGTATTGAGATTATATACAGTATGAAATAATTACAGGACAGTTGAGAGGAAAATCTTCAGTTTGGGATGAAAATAGTTCTTGTGGAATAACACGCTTCTTTATCACCATTGCTATAGAGGTGTATATTCTTTATCGCCAATAACAAAAACAAAATACAGAAAAATCTCATTCCTGGCAATTGCATAAATGGAATAGGATTCACTGGAATCAACTATTTCTGTATATCTCAAATGGCAAAAACCAGACGCACCAACAATGAAAGACTTTAACCCTCCTCTCTTTTTTAACCACCCCCCCCCAAAAAAAAAAAAAAAAAAAATAATAATAATAATAATAATAACTGGCAGTATAAATGGAATTTGATGGATATTAGAAGCAATATCTACCAGAATATGAAATTGATCATACTCGAGGAATCATTTATGTAATTTACTCTAATAGCAACAAGGTACTGAAATGATATATTATCTATAATAGGGGATGTAAAGCTTGCGGAAAAGAGGAGATAGAGAGCGGTTGCAATGGAGAGGGGAGGATACAAGGAGGCATAGCAGCAGTGCCTGGGTTCGGTTGGTGGCCCATAAAAGCCTACCGGCCATGCCCTGGCTTTGTGTCATCCGGTGGCCGCTACAGGCGCCAGGGGCAAACCATGGATGAGGTTGTTTCTGGGAGTTCTAGAAAAGTCACTTCAAAGGACAAATAAGGATGGAATAGATGTAAGTCATATGAAACTATAAATGAGGCTATGGTACTATGCATAGCGCAGATCGGTCCATACTATGGATCAATATTTTCGTTACAAACTCCAAATAGACGATCTAAACCGTGATCTCCATATGAAAATGTACTTGCAGACTAAATTTTATATTTTTCAGAATCTTTTTTACTATTTATTAAGATTGGTGAAAATCACTACTTTTTGAATGGTCTTAGAATCTTTAGATCAATTGATTTTCTACCTATCTAAAAAAATAGTAAAAAATGAAAATTTTGATTTACAAGTACATTTTGTTATGGAGATCATGTTGAACGGTTCAGATCGATTGTTTGGACTTTGAAAATAAAGATATTGATTTGTAGTACAAACCATTATGAACTATGCATAGTACCATAACCTCCTCCATGAAACTATAATTTGTTTTTTGTAAGTAAAACAAAAAAAGGGAAATCACTTTTACCACAGAACTTTGCCAATATGCACAACCCATCTAATATACTGTTTCCACACATAATACAAGTCTTTAGGTTGTCTTGAATATGTAATCTCGTACGTATTGCTGCTAGAATTTTTTATTTATAGAATATATTATAGGGAAAGAGAAGAGTACCTTGAAATTTTCATGCATAGAAGGATTGGTAAAAATTTCACGATCCAAAAGGTTTTTTTTTTTCAGTTGCCTTGGATCCTCTGAGGCTTCCATCATGTGGAGAAAAAAAAAAGTTTGGAGTCGGAAGAAAGTTGCTACAGAGAATCCAAAGAAACTGGAAAAAAATCACTTTGGATCTGTAAAAAAATTTCCGATCCAAAGTTTGGATCAGGAATAATTCAACCAATCCTTCTATGCATCGAAAAATCAAGGTACTCTCTTCCCTCTATTATTTTATAATATTTTCTATAAATAAAAAATTCTATTGCTGTCGTTTTCCTATTCTGTATATTGTTTTGAACAGATATCATATTTACTGCTTTTTTATAACTGGACTGGTATTTTGGATCCCAAGTTTTCTCCCATTTTCAGATTAATTTCAAGATATTTCCATATTTTTTTCAGTGAGTCTTTGAAAATAGGGGTTGGTTCAAATGGGATCTTCTTGTTTAGTTTTACCAATAAAGTCACAGCTGTCATCTACCTAGCAGGGGTTGCTGATATGGCATGTGAATTTGTGGGTCCCACAGGGAGGAACAATTAGATGGAACTTGGGGTGTGGGCTAGGGTAAAGACAGACAGGCAGTTATCTTTGTTTGAATGGTTGGAGGACTGTTTGAACAATTACAAATAGTAGAAGGACCAATTGTAAAATGATGTACATTTACAATTTTTAACTAACCTGGTATGTGACTATCTAACTACTGCCTATGTAAACCTTCGATTTTGTTATGGGTTTGTTTCATTGACAGATAGCATATATATCCCCCTTGATGCTATTAGGAGGTATCACTGCAAAGTGCAAATATGTGTTATTCGATCATTTTAACCCAACAATTCCTTCACCTTTTCTAATTCATGATCTTTTTGATGCAGGTGAAGCAATGATTCTTAGACATGAAAAGAACAGAGTTGCCCTAACATGGCGTTGCTTTACTCCAATAGTTGTAGAAAGAATACAATTAGCTTAATTCATTCAGCACCAATAGATGTGCATTTTGTGTGTTGATGTTCTTTAAAACGATGCTGCAAATTTGTGTCTTCATCAAGATCCAGTATGTAAATTACTGTTCCTTTAAATTGTAACTAAAGCCAACAGTTCAGTGTTCTTTTTCCTTGAATTGCAAATTTTTAACCCAGAAATCGTGAAATATTTCATCCTTGTTGTTTTTTTGCATGTGTTTGCAATATTAAGCAAAGATGCACCGTCTTAAATTGCAAATTTTCCAGACAGAGAATATTAAAATGAGATTATTTTAACAAATTATCATGGATAATTCTGGCTACCTTTTTTTTTTTTTGTTTCTTTCACGACCCGTAGGCCTATTGAGTACCATCTATTACATCAACATTTCCAGAATCCGAAAAAGCCCCTCCCTGAATTCTACCGTAGTTTGCCAGATTATGCGCCATCCTCAGACTGTCTTCTTCTCTGTTGCATTAAAGAGTTTTAAACTGCCCTTTTTGCTGTCCATGTATCAGCCATGCTTCCCACACTTCATTAGAGGATCTCCAGTCATGGTATATGGGTTGACTGTGTGCCAGTGAGTCTACAACTTCCTTCGAATCCGAGAAAACCACCCCTGTGTGACAACCCCAATCCTGCATCAGCCTGTAGCCATGTAGTACTGCTATTGCTTCTGCTTGGGCGGGGCTCCTTGCTTGAACACTTCTTGCCACCCATTTTACGCCTTGTTCTCTGTAGGTTAGTAGCATACCTACTCCAGCCCTGTCATCCTCTGACCACGATCCGTTTACGAAGCATACATGATCACTGATGGCCTGTTGTGGTAGTTGCTGATCAGTTGGTGCAGCAGTATTTGTCCTGCCTGCATGACTTGCAAAGCTGTTTATTTGGCACGCCTGAGTGGTATCAGCATAGTATGTTGTAATTTGTCAGCCCCTGTGCATAATAAGAACCCCTTTGCCCTTTGGAGACCTTCCATACTTCATGCAGAGCTTTACTTTTTCTGGATAGCTTGCACTCCTGTAAAATCTCCTAATTTATGCTTTTGGTAAAATATTTTACAAAGCAAGAAAAAGAATAAAAACATACTGAATACAACTAATTTGTATTATAGAAATTTGATAAAGTAAAATTATATCATATCATGCATCATCTCCATATAAATATATATCTATATATAATATTTTATTTTAATAATTACTCTATAAGATAACATATAAGAAAAAAATTTATCTGTATTCTCACCCGTTATACTAACGAAAAAAATACTTTACCGTTGCCCATATATGATGAGTTAATGAAAAATAATCTTATCAATATCTTATCAAATACGGTACATATCAGGTAAATAGATAAAATGATGCCATTGACACCCCCACTGAGAGTGTGTTGATCCTTATGTTTTTTTTTTTTTCATGAACTCCCAGGCAAGCAAAAGCTAAAAATGGAAAGATAGTGTATATCAATGTTTTAAAATGCGGTTTTCATGCGGTATGCGGAAGCTCACCGCATACCGCATATACGGCATGCGGCCGCATATGCGGCTTTTCATGCAGACTTATATATGCGGATTCTTTCGTAAAATATTAATATGACACCCTCAATTCAATTAAATATTTAATATGCTTTCAGTATTTCTGTGGATAAATCCGAGGACTCGTACGTAGTAGCCAAGATCATCATGGATATATTAATATTTAAAAGGATGAAAGCATAAAAGCATGAATGGTTGCAGGTTATTTCTCAAATCAGTCAAAGCATGATAGCATATATTACGGCTGTATGCCTTAAAAGAATTAAATTATGGCGCATCGGCCCAAATTTACCCGAATGGCCCAATTTAAATCCTTACCAGTCAATGCATTGCTTCGGAACTTGATAAACCTTAGTCCCACAATTCCAACAAAGAACAATCAAACCGCTCTCCAACCTATAAAAGAAGCTGTGAGGCGTTGTAGAAGTTACCTGAACGGGTATGGACTCAGCTAATGGGTTTGGACTCAGCATGGGTTTGAATATTTTTGGATTCGGACTCAGATAATGGGTTTGGGTTCAACATGAGTTTTAATTTAAATTTGTTTGGATCTGAATCCGGACTTTTTGTTAATAAGTAAAAAAATTTAAGTGGGTTGCATTTGGTTTTGGTTAACTCCGAGATTGAATTAGCATATTAAATCTGCATAGTTGGATTTTATGTGGCTGAGCACCGCAAACGCATATGTGACCGCATAAAACTGTATTTTGTTACACTGGTGTATATAAAGAAAATGGTGTATGTTGTTAAATTAATGAAGAACAAAATACACGAATGGTCCATATAATATCAACTCCTCACTCAAATTGGTCCCTAAACTTTTCTACTTGTAATTTTATATGTATATAAAAAAATTATTCAAAAAGTTGAATTTAGTATATTAGTCAACTTTGGATGTGAAATTGGAATTAGTCCTACTTTGTACCAACTACCAAGGATACCTGATTGACGCAAATGCTGGCATCTTATTACAAACGTTGGCTATCTTGGATTGGAGTCCGCATCGTCTGCATTAACTCAAACTTTGAGTTAATGCATCTTGATCATCTAATTTTAAATAGAATTAATCCGGCCACAATCTATAATTCAGGAGCTCTTTAATATTAGTGTAGATCTAGTCCACACAAATCTTAAAGCGAATTGAACAGTCCAAATACATAAACTCAAAAGATTCTTTTTTGAGTTAATTCCGAGGATACGAATTCCTTGGATTGTGGATGGATCAATATCTGGATTCCAACCCGTGTCACACTTATCACTTATGCAATGCAAATTTACAAACAACCCCCCTAAGAAATTAAACAGTTCAATCTGCTTGACAGGCATCTATCTCTATTTGAATGGTAGGACGGCTGTTTAATTAATTACAAATAGTAAAAGGACCAATGTGAAAAATGGATGTACACTTAAAAATTTTGTACAAAAACACTAATATCGAGGACCAAGGTACTAAAAGCGCAACTCGGCTATTTATGCAGCTTGTACCAGTAAAATTCCATTCCTATAGGAAAATCTTTGTTAATACATTAGCCAGGGGGGAGGGGACAACGATGCAAAAAAGCAATAACCCACAACATGAATAACAGGCTCAATGAATGTTAGATTTGAAAATAATCGTAGCAGTATCAAAAACTTAGATGTGTGAGCTGCGTAAATAAAATGGTACCACAGTAATATTAATATCTCATATATCAGAAATTAAGAAAAAAACTTGCAGAGAGAGGAAAAGCTGCCAATTGACTTGTTACCTTAATAATCTGATTGCAAGTGAATAAAAAAGTCCATGTATTAAAAAGCCTTAGGTACTATTAATGAGAGATGTCTCGGTGAAGACAATAATGATCTGAAAGAACTTAAGCACACAGATATTCACATCCCAACCCCCCAACTCACTCCAAAGAATAAAGCCTAACCTAATTTTTTGGATAGCTAATTCAATAGCATTTTAAGCCCAGACTTTTGATCATTAGTCAATCTTGAAGGGAATTTGATATTAAACTTGATCCTGAGGTCACCCCTTCTAGAAGGTTCTTTTGTAATCGGCATGCCTTCTTGTGGCACCACCTCCTTGGACCCAGGACTCACCACCGCATTAATAGGAATTGCCAGATTTCTACCATCAAGAGTAGTCAGCTGGACAGTACAGCCAGTCAATGCCTCCGCCAGCGAGATCTTCTGTGTCATAACCAAATCGTTGCCGTCACGTGTGAAAACATTGTGTGGCTTCTCATCTATGTAGAAGATGATGTCTGCAGGGATTACATTTGGAGCCTCATTGCCTTTCTCAGGGAAGGTTATTTTCGTCCCTTTTTTCCAGCCTGGCTTTATCTCAATTGTTAGGATCTCCTCTACCTCGTTTATTCTCCTGTTATTGATAATGTTGAACAATTAGGCTACTTCTGAACAAACAACAATAAAAGAAAACGTGTTAGTTGACTTTCATCTTTCCCAGAATAATGTGTGCTATAATCAGAATATTTACTTTAGCAATAAGTATAACAAACAGAAAACTCTTTTTGTTTAAGATGCTTAAATTAAACCCATCATTTCCCAAGGAGATGTCATAATGACAACAGATGGAATTTCTCTAATTTAACATGCTTCTGTTAAATGCATCTTATCGTTAGGGAATACTCTTATTCTTAAGATAAGACCATTGTTTATCTAATATGGATAAATTACCAGTTCAATAAACGATAATTGATAAATAATCTAACTGAAGGATAGATGTAATCAATGCCATCACCTTAAAACAGTCCAGGCAAATTCAAATATAATAACAATTAAAAAAAAAAACTTACCCAGTACCATCAGCAACCTCCCGAGAAATTTTCATCTTCTTGGTGGCACCCGTATATAGATCCACAAGACTAACAGCAAGCCTTTTTTCTATAGGAGCCGCCTTGTGGGCCCGTTGTGGGCCTGCATCCCCTCCAAAAGCTGTGCGAAGTAAATGATCTGAAAAAATAGAACCTGGGTACCTAGACCCGCCACCACCCCCATCTCTCCCACTTCCCCTGCCAGAGAAACCAAATAACTCAGCGAATATGTCATCAGCATTTCTAGGGTTGAATTGGAAGCCTCCAGGGCGACCTCCACTGGAGAAGAAAGAGGATGGCCCACCAGGACCTGTAGGGGGCACCTGGCCCTTAAGACCTTCTTCGCCATATTGGTCATAGACCGTGCGTTTTTGGGTATCACTTAACACCTAAACATGGATTGGAAAAATTGATATCATACAGTTAATAGGATAGATGAGTTGGGCTATCATGCTTTGGGAAGCAAAGTGCCCCTTTGATCTTCATTTTCAAAGTTCAAACATTTGATCTGAAAAGTACAACATATTCTCCATATTAAACTGTGCTTGGAGACCAAATTTTACATTTTTTGGAAACTTTGCTATTTTTTTAGAATTTTTAAAATCGCTGTCTAATATGGTAAAAAAAAAAAGAAATACACAAATATAATGATGACGGTAGTATGCTGGTAAAAAAAATGTTGATGGTTGGTCAGCAAACCAATACCTGATAGAATTATTGCATGTCGACAGAAAGAAACGGTTGCACAAATAGATGTGCCTTTGATAGTACAGGTCTAAAAAGAAAATTATACCTCAAATTGTGCACCTGTCTGTGTTAGAATTCTGTAATTAAGATGAGTGACCAACCGTCAAAGTTGCCAACTTTTTTAACATCTAAGTAAATCTGACCTTTGATTTTTTTAAATTAGTTCTAATGCATCAAATGACCACTTCATTATTCAGTAATACTTAAGAATTAGTGTCAGAAAAGGAACCTGAATTTGCAAACTTATAGAATTTGGACCCTCTTGAATTTTTTATTTATTTGCTACAAAAAGTCTGTGATCCTGCTTCGCTGGCTGGTTCACAGAGGATCATAGATATTGGGTGCGAACACAAAAAAAAAAAGAGCTGTTAGTATTTTCAAAACTGTTGGATTTGGGTTTCTGTTCCCATTGAATCTCAATTTCATATTATCAAATAAAGAAGTGTCAAATGACCTCTCAAGAATCGGCAGAGGAGCTAAATTCACTATTCATAATTGAACTAGATAACAACATATCTCTTTGAGATTTAAAAATCAACTTATGGATCATCAGTGAAAAATGGAAATTAGTTAAATACCCATTACCATATTTATAATTGTGCTTGTTGCGGTAGAACAAGTACCGGACAAGTTGCACATATTAAGATCAACCTATGCTACTTCATAAGCTTAGAGGATCTAATGAATCTCTACTTATCTAAAAGCATGGATAAGGATCAAAGGAAGACCCTTTTTATTTTCTGATTAAGATTGTAAGTATGCTAAGATACTACTAAAACAAACAAACTGAATTTACTTTTCCACTGGCATTGGGTAACACCACACTCATATCGACCTAAACCAAGCGTCTGAATGTATGAACCCCAACTAAAAGAATAATAAGAATAAATTGAGCAGCCAAATCTATGCCTCAATTTTTAATTGGCCAATTGAGGTAACTAAAGAAGATAATTTTTAAAGGACAGGCCTATTTCAATCGAAAAGTAATAACTTCAGATTGAAGAGATCAAAACAGGTTGGGCAACCTATCTGCACTAAATCAGACCCAAAAATAAAAAATTCACCTCATACGCCTCAGAGATCTGTTTGAATTTAGCCTCCGCCTCTTTCTTATTCGACGGATTCTTGTCAGGATGCCACTTCATCACCAGCTTCCTATACGACTTCTTCAACTCTTCATCTTTCGCATTTCGATCGACTTGTAAAATTTTGTAGTAATCCAATCCCATTGACTCCTCCTTCCTTGCACGGCCAACCACCCTCGTCCTCTTTAGTCTCTACTTGAGCTACAATTCGCTGTTTGCTGTTGTGTCTGGTTCTCCTCTTCGCGCTCTTCGGCTTCGACTTTCGAGCGTTTCTCTCGAGCTTGTTTCCTTTTATTTTGGCGCTTATTAAATTTTTCTACTTTTTAATATATTTTTCTTCTCCTGATATGAGGTTTCAGTAACAGAGAGAGACGTGAACGAAAAGGCTGGGACCCGTGCGTAAAAGCACAACATTTCACTGACAGGAGGTCCTGTCGGTGGGACTCACTATTCAGTGTCCAAGGTGTAACTAGAACAACGGAAGTTTCTAGAAGACAATGGTGGTATTGGGTCGGATTCGTTTAATTTAATGGACACCTGATTATAGGCCAGGAGTCTGGATTCAGATTTCTACCCACTGATGACTGGGTCCCGCAAACTTCTAATAAACCTGGAGCTGATTGAAGCAGCAATGGGACCCACGGGCAGTGATTTGCGGGAGAGACCCTAGCAACAAATCAATTTAGGACCTGTTCGGCGCACTGAGTGAACGGGAATGGACATGGAAAGAGTAAATTTTTGAACTGATTTTTATTGTGCTCGTGGGACAAAAAAAGTTCACTCTGAGTGAATTTTTTTTTTCCCACGAGCACAGTAAAAGCCGAACAGGCCCTAAGTGCCGGCCAGCGCTATAGACAGAGATGAAGTTAATTAATTTGGACACGGTCGATTTCATTTATTTATATTTTTTTTAATTTTATAGTATTAAAAAATAATAAATTAAATTGGTAACATTCTTTTCAAAAATTTAAAAATAATATGATCATAACAATTCATTATTGTGATTAAAGTGGGAAAAATGGCACGGCAGAGCCAGCTCCGTTATAGAACGACACGGTTAAGGCACGGAACGGCACGACACGCGTGTCAGTTACGTGCCGTGACCATTCGCGTGCCGTGTCCATCTTTTGAAACTTCGGCACGGCACATGAAAGTCACGGCACGACACGGAGTCACGTGTAATTAGGACTATTAAATATTGATTTAATGGTGAATCTTGAATAAACTAACCTAAATTTATGATTAAATGGTCACGCGAGTCACGTATGGTCACGGCACGTTTAGACACGGCGTAACTCACGTGGCGTGACCACCCCTTGACATTTTGGTCACGGCACGGCACGTGAAAAATTAACTTGGTCATGGAACGGTACGAGACCAAAGTCACGACGTGTTAGTCACGGCACGGCAGGCACGTTTTTTCCACTCTATTTGTGACTCATAAACGTAATGAATGATTATAATATAACCCACTCAAGTTTGCTGTTGATTTTTTTCCCTCCTTATGGCCCGCCCCTTGTAATTAATCATTAATGCCATTCTACTATTGAAAATTTTGAGAAAAATAATGTCATCGATATATGTTATTATTATTTAATGTTGTAAATAGAAAATAATAGTCTGCTGAGTTTAAAATCCCAACTTCACCATCCCAACAGACACTAAACAGAGGATTTGAGTAATTTGACCCTTCGGACATTGAATAGTATTCAATGAATATGACAAATAATAATAATAGTAGTAGTAAATAAATAATAGAGGATTTTAATTCCTTCAGCGTTCGGCCGGGGGTTCATATCCTCTGAGGTAACATAAATATTATGTTTAGAAAACTTCGCAAAATTTGTGAAGTTGTGAGAAGGGTTCGAACTCAGGATATTTGAATATCAAATTTTTCTTGATTTTCAAACACGGGGTTTAATCATTTTCAAACTTAGCTATATTGATAGTGATATGAGTTTCTCTCCTCGCCTCCACCTTCGTTCTCTCTCTTAACAGTAGGGTGAAAAGTAATAATAAATAATGGAAATAACTATTTTTTTTCGCCGAAGGTTCACTTCTAGCTTATTCCAACTTTTAGCTGAATTAGCATAACAACGATATTCTGAACTATTTCTAAAATAATAAATAATGTGTTTGGATTGACTTGTATTTAAAATAGTATTACTATTCTAAGAACAATGCTATTCCAAACGGTCCAAACGTACCCTAAGGGTTAGTGGCTATTTCACTAACCCAACAAAATATTGGCTTAATAATTGGTAGGTTAGCTCGAATTAGTGGATCCCGTTTTTTTTTTTTAAACTCGACCTTTATAGTTCTAAGAGATTAATCATGTATTGGTATTGTTCCAGTTTGCTAGTTATTAGTTACTTTCAAAGCCGTGAACTTATAATGATGATTATGTTAAAAATATAAGTTAATTGAACAATAAATAAGAAAAGGTAAGTTAGTTGCAAAGAAAATAAATATAAATAATAATTTTGTTCAATCCTTTAAGCACTATTTCAAATGTACATTCCAAATAACACTTTGACTAATCTGATTAACACCACATCAACACTTTCTCACATTATTTCAAAAATTACTATTTTATCTCTATTCTCATATACTAATCTCAATTGCTCTATAATTATACTAATTTTTGCACAATGGAGACACAAAAATAAAGGAATTTGAATCATTTTTAGATACTTAAAAATTGAGCCTGGCATTGACTTCTGAACTCATATCAAGTAAGGTAATTAGAGAATATTTTTGTTTAGATTTGAACCATCCGAGCAGAATCTACACAAGTATTAAAGATGTCTCATACATTCTATCTCGAATCAGATTAATTTAATTCTGATCTGACGGTTCGGATCTAAATAGAAATACTCTGTTACCTCATAGGATATGGACTCTTAGCTTTCAAGGTCGCCTCTTTTAGGCTACTTGTGAAAATAAATTGCGCCGCAAGTTAATTGTGCAGATGAGATTGAAATTTGAAATTTCTGAGTCCAATCATTTAAAAATCTCTTTTAAATAAAGGGGAAATTTCATATATCCCCTCAAAAACCTTGAAATTACAAATTCCCCCCTCTAAAATTTATAATATCATATTTACTCTCCTAAAGTTCAAAAACTCACAAATTACCCAATCTATTGACTTTTCTATTAAAACTCATTTTAAATTTATAAGTTACCCATTTTACCCTTTATTAAAAGATTAAAATCTTCCCTCCCCTTTTTGCAAGACCAAAAATAATTTCAAAGCATTTTTGTTTCAAAACTCTGTCTCTATTCTACAATTCATGTCACTCATTCAATACCCCATTCGACTCTCCAAACTCCTGAGATGTTACTTATTTCGTACTATAATGAATGTTGCTATAAAACAAACCGATGAGGCGGGTTGCTGCTAATGGTTGATGTGTATTTGCTACTTGGAAAAAAATTGAGAGAACAAATTTGACTCACCTGGAGAGTTTCACATAGATAGAAATTTTAAGTAGATTTTTCATTGATTTTATAGTGATGGATCCATTAATTACCAAACAAAAGTGAATATATATCCATATGCTATTTTTCTAGTTGGGCCAATGCCAATACGAGTAAAAAGTCAATCCACTCCTCACTAGCTTCTACAGACTCCACTCAGAGAAGAAATAACTTTTTATATCATATGAAAAGGCAAAGAGTGCCAACACCCAATAACCTTTTATCATTTAATGAGCATCGAACGAATAACTTCCATCCTTGACGAGCGAGGTTGGATGGTGGAGAAAAAGAAACCTTTGTTCCTGACACGGTCTTTTATTTAAGAAACCATGTGTATTTTCATTTATGCACTAAATTAATTCAAGTAGAAATCTAACTTTCATGAATTTATTATCCCCAACTTGTCACTGATGTAAATTTGGTTGTTTCGATTGAGGCGGTACAAGCAATTGGAAACCTAGCGAGATCTGCGGAATGTTCTCTGCTATGTAAAAACACTAAAACAACAAGCAAAGAAAAACAATGAACTGTATAGGCAAGACAGACAAAGTAGTTAAAAACAGCTAGTAGCGATCAATTAATAGGCATTGGAAAAACAGGTCATCTATAAAAAGCCTTTGGAAAAGACCCACACACCCGTGTTCAAAAACTAAGTGGGAAGTTACGGAAGGCACGTAACTAAAGAAAGGAAGGGGATAATCTGATGGGGAAAGCAAGCTAGCTATCAGATTATAAAGGGTAAAATGGGTAACTATAAATTTGTAAGTTTTTAAATTTTAAAAGGTTAAATATGATATTATGAATTTTAGAGAGAGAAATATGTAATTTCAAGGTTTTTGAGGGGATACATGAAATCCCCCTTAAAGAAAATTTCATGCTTATGCTTATCTCATGGTGCTGTCTGTCAACATATCTGTCAGAGCTACAATAATATATTTTACTCTCTTCTCTTATTATTATATCCTTTTCTATTCTCATTGCACTCCTTGCACAACTACCCAATATGTAAATCCATTAAATCCAAGTCTTACGTTATTAACCTAGGAATGCAAAATTTGTATCATATCCGATGACAGATCGTGTTGTATCGTGATTTAATCAACTTTATCAACTTTTTATGTATTGTATCATGTCATGATCAAAATAAAAAAAAAATGATCATGACATGTAAATGATCTTTGCACGTTATTCACCTCGTGACTAACAACAACCTAACTATTTTTTTTTTTAATTTTAAGTTTACTTGAGGAACAAAAAATAAAAACATATCAAATTTAGAAAAAAAAAATATAAAATAAAGAAAATATGTTGGAAAAAAAAATTTAGTTTGAAAGTTGAATAATTATATTGTAGTCACGTTTGGTCGCATGTAATAACCAAGTCAACCGAAACAAAGACAAACTTTTAACTTATGGGGGGTTAAACACACAATAAGAGTCAATCTTATGAAATTTTCACATAAAAATGAGGGTTAATATTACAATAGCCATAACATTTTACACTAAACTATACACTAAAATCATGTACTGCATCATTTTTTCGAAAAATGGTCACCGGGGACTGGTAGTAACAAGGAGAAAAAGGGGATAAGTCTCCCTTACAAATTAAAAATTTGGAACTTGGTCTATTAAACTTTAAAATGAAAATTATGCCATACTAAATTTTTCATTCTCTTAATCGCAATTTTTTAGCAATGAGTAATTTACACGCACCTTTTATTTTATGTATTTACTTATTTTTTGCCTGTTGCACTTGTTATTTTGGCAATTGCAGGTTAAAGTAAAATTATTAAAATAGCAAGGGATAAAAAATATATATAACAAAATTGCAATTGCACTTATATAATCATACCTAGCTATATTTATACCATCACACCTCAAAATAGCAAGGGATAAAAAAAATATATCAAAGTTAAAACTTATTAAATAACAATGAAAGATTGACCTAAATCTACAACAAATCAATCAGCCATACACCCGAAAGAATTATTACATAAGCCAAACTAAATAAAAAATAACAAGAAGGAATGATGAGAAAACCTAACAAGGAATCTGTTCAGTGAACCAATTCATCACTTTGATCGGTAACTTGATCAGATCCACCGCCAAATTCGCGATCCCCGCACAGCAGATCAAGCACGGGCAAATGCAACTCAAAATTGATCTGCATTGAAACGATTACAAATCAAAAACCAGTTGAGATCTAAATCAGCAAAAGAAAATTCAACTAAATTTCTCTAAAGATTAACTTACCCGATCAGCCACACCACGGCTCCTACAAGAGATAATGCCAATGCAACAATGGCGAAAGGCAATCCAATCAGAAAACCTAGCGGTCTACAGTCCCCCATTCTCTTTTTTCTCCTTTCTCTCTTCTTCTTCTTCTTCTTCCTCTCCTTCTTTCTTTATTTCAATTTCAAAGTTTTCGTCTTTGCTCTGTTTTTTCTTGTCTTCTCTCCTCTGAATATAAAACTTATATAACAACGGAATAGAGATGGAACCGGTCATATGGTTTGATGGAAGGACGTAAACGCCCCTGAGATTTAGCGAAGGGGTTTGAAATCAAGGGTAAATGTGGAAATTCGCTTTCAAAGCAGAGAATTGTGTTGACCCACATGCGTACTTAGCGTAGCGTAGTAACAAAGAAGGTTCAATTCCTTGACTCAGTTACATGCGCGTTTGTTGGTCTCTGGTTGCCTGATTCTCTGTTGTGAATTCCCTGTAGTGATTCATGTAGCGAACTGTTTCACTGAGGATTTGCTTTTGCTTCTGTCCATACCTGCTTCATTATATTACATAAGATATGTAAAATCTAATTTAAGCCCATTTAAATTGTAGACAGCCTAAAAGCCCAAATTAATGACCCAACTCAGAAACGAACAAAAGGCCCAAGTAACTTGTAAATCAATTTAATCAATGAATAAGAGATAAAATGAAAATTGTCAAAACAATGAAAGTGTTTTCTTGTCATTTGCTCAAAGGACTTGCACAGGGAACCGTTAAAAAATAACAAAATTATCTTATTTCGGTACAACTGACACATATTTGCATATACGTGTTTGGTGACAAAGGATGCTTAGGAAATGATCTTTTGATCTTTTCTTCAAAAAAATTCTGGAAGGAAAATTTGTAAGATAATTTAAAAAAGCAATATATGTGAATTTTGTATTAAAATTGTGTAAAATTTAATTGGTAAATAGACTACACATTTTTTTTTCTTTTCTAGGGAAAATGTTTCTTTCTAACTTCTAAGGCCTGCCATTTTGGAAATAGGCTTCTATTATAATTTCTAAGATTATGTTAAATAGCAAACAATATGTATTTTTTTTTTAAATAAGAGCTCCCCATAAGCTTTGATATCAATTTCTTCTTAAATGTCTCTTGTAAAAATTAAACTTAGATCTCTCTGTACTTGTAGAAAGACGAGTCCCATTATTATTTATGAGTGAGGTTATGGTGCTATGCATAGCACGGAAGGGGTCCGTGCTACGGCTCAAAATTTGACTTTTTAAAATTCTAATGGTCGATCCAACCGTTCAATGTGATAACCATATGAATATGTACTTGCAAACTAAATTTTATATTTTTTCAAATTTTTTTACTATTTTTTTAGATAGGTAGAAAAATCAGTGTTTTCTGAAAATTCTGGACCATCAAAATTCTACCTATCTAAAAAAATAGTAAAAAATTCGAAAAAATATAAAATTTAGTTTGCAAGTACATATTCATATGGTTATCACATTGAACGGTTGGATCGACCGTTAGGATTTTGAAAAGTCAAATTTTGAGCCGTAGCACGGACCCCATCCGTGCTATGCATAGCACCATAGGCTCACTCATTATTTATTCTAGGCCTACGATTCGTTATGAAAATACACTATTTTTTAAGTAGCTTAATACACTTTTAGTTTATCTAATTTCATGTCCTTAAAAAGAAAAATATAAGAGCATCTGCATTCTTGAAACTATTAGAGTTTCTAATCTGACATGGCAGTTGCTAAACCAATTTCAGAGATGTAGATGGATTTATTATTTAGCAACTTTGTTCAATAATTTCTTATTAAGAAATTGTTTATAAACTCTGACGTGGCAAAACGATTGGCCTGTATTCGCTAAAATTAGTTTAATTTACTGCTGATGTGGCTTATCAATTTTAATTTACTGATGATGTGGCTTATTAGAAACTCTAAAATTAGTTTCAGGGATGTGAACATTTAGAAACTCCAGAGTCTATAATTTCTTAAAAGCAGTTAACAGTTATTTAGAAACTCTAAGAATTTCAGGGATGTAGATGCTCTAATATGTTCGCCTAGCATATAAAGGCCTTCGATTGATTTTACAAGAAAAAAATATTATGCCCCGGCTAAAATGCTATTTGGAAATTTTTGATTGATAATAAGTATTGTGTGGAAATAAATTTTCTGTTATTCCAAAAGAATAACAGGAACCTGTTATTTAGATTTCAATCCTTCAAATTTTTTAATGCGTGAATTTAAGAAAAGTAAAGAATTTCATGTACGAATCTCAACGAAGATCAATAGTTGAGATCGGAATAACAGATTCTTGTTATTCCTTTTGAAATGACAGTAGATTTATTTCCGTATTGTGTAGCAGGGTTAGTAGAGTTTTCTTACTTTTTTTTTTTATATATATTCATTCAAACAAATGCATTTCATAATCCATACTGTCACACCTAAGCGGCTCTTATTGTTGCGCATTTGTTGTACTGCTTCTTTTGCTTTTAAAAAAAACTTTTATGATAGATCTAATTTATATATGAATCTTTCTTTGAGTAAAAATTAAATTTTTAGGAGGAATTTTATGTTTGCCCTCAAAAATCTTGAAATTACGTATCCCCCTCTAAAATTTACTCAATTTATTGTTTTTTTTTATTAAAACTAAATTTAAATTTATAAAGTATCAATTTCTCATTTATTAAAAATAAAAAATATGTAGCTTGCGTTAGAAAAATGTACAGTCTTCTAGTTGGCCGGTTGTGAGGGCGAATAGTTCATTTTCTTGTGATGTGCACACAAGTGTGTGCCTAAATACCGATATTTTTATTAAAACCCCCAAAAAAAAACAAATTATCAAATCTGCTCCCACCCCAACTTTATTTTTATTTCTACCCCAACCGCCCGTGGGCTGGGCGGTTCACTTTCCGGACCTGACCGCCCAGCAGGCGGGCGGTCCACTACCCTTATCAGACCGCCCAGCAGCTGGGCGGTCCGCTATAAAACCCTATAAAAGAGCTTTTTCTCTCTCCTGAGCAACACAGTGTCATTCCACCTTCTACAGAAAGTTTCCAGAAAAAAATGAGAGATGAGAGAGCCGTGCTGGGCGATTTTTTCAGCGATTGTGCACAGTAATCCCAGCACAGTGTTTCCAGCACAGTGTTTCCAGAACAGTAATTCCAGCACGGAAGTATGTTGGTTGCACTGTATGTGGGCGGGAAGTTTACCCGGGGTGCGGAGGGAGCACAGTACACCAAGGAAGCAGCCTACGGCTTTGAGGTAAATGAAAATACCTCATTTGTTGAACTGAAGGGAATAGTGTATGAAAAAATTGGTGTGAACCCCAACCGGTGTGATATAGATTTAGCTACCCGGATTAACACAGTAAGTGGTGGTAGACCTTACTATACCAGGTTTCCAATAACTGATGAGTCGGTATGGAGGAGTGTTTACAACACTTTTCAGACACAGGGGGTAATGGTAATGGACTTATATTCCAGGAGAGTTCAGCGTGAACCCGGGGTTGGAACATCTAGGGAAAATAGAGGTTATGATCACTCGGGTTATGACAACCCGCGTCACTCGAGTTATGACAGCTCGAGTTATGATCACTCGGGTTATGACAACTCGGGTCGTGAGCACTCGGGGTATGACAACCCCCGCCACTCTAGTTATGACAACCCCCGCCACTATAGTTATGACAACCCCCGCCACTATAGTTATGACAACCCCCACCCCTCGAGGTATGACAACCCCCGCCACTCAAGTTATGAACCGCCCGTATCACCCATTTATGAGAATTTTGTACCTGATTTTACCACCGATCTACCACCACCACCACCTCCTCCTGAAACCCCAATCCAACCCAGATTTCCATCTGTACCACCATCAATACCTATAGTGTCACCCGTTGCTACCCGGAGAGACCTTGACCTTGATGCTGAGGTCGATGCCATACCAAAAGGAAATTTGGAAACAGGTGACGAATGGGAAGGGGATTGGGATTCTGATCACCTGTCAGAAGGTGATGGAGATTATTTACCTAAGGAAGACAGATTTCCGATTAGAGGTCGGACAGATAGGCATCCGTGCCCCACATTCAACGATACCACTGCTTTTGAAGAGGCAGACATCTCATTTTTTGGGCCGCGTGTCAGGTACACTCAAGAGCTTGCTCCGCAGCAGGTTTACACCAACATAGATGAACTTGTGAAGAAAATACATGAGGTCCATGTTCACGGCAACTGGGAGTGCATAACTGAAAAAAGGGACCGAAGAAGGTTAATAATTGTTTGTAAAGACGAAGAGCATTGCCACTTCCGTCTCTATGCAACCCCTGTAGGTAAGGGCGAGGCATGGATTATTAAGAAGTGTGAACCACCTCACACATGCAAGGCTGCGTCATCAAGGAAAGACCATGCAAATCTTACGGCTTCACTTATTGCCGATGTAATTGAGAATGACGTTAAGGATGACCCATCGATGAGCCTTAAGGAGGTCGGTAGAGCTGTCAGACGGGTTTACAAACATGTCGTCCCAAAGTACAACAGGTTGTGGAGAGGGCGTGAACTTGCGATTTGCCGAATGTTCGGTAGCTGGCATGGTTCATACAACTTGCTTGCACCATTGCTGCAGGCCATAGTTAGTACAAATCCCGGCACTGTCTTTGAATGTTGGAATATAGGCGTACGGGATGTCGAAAACGCGGTGCAATTCAAGGCCATAGCATGGGCGTTCGGTCCATGTATTCAAGCTGTGCCATACATTAGACCGGTCATCAGTGTGGATGCATGCTTCCTGTCTGGCCGTTACGACGGGAGACTGCTGATCGCATGTGCATATGATGCTGAAAACCAGTTGTTGCCTTTGGCCTTTGCAATTGTTGAGAAGGAGGACGGGAAAAACTGGGGATTTTTCATGAGGTTCGTAAGAAGACAAGTGGTTGGCGACCGGTTCTTTTGTGTCATATCAGACCAGCACAAAGGAATCAAATATGTTTTTGATCGCCCAAATTTCGGGTGGTCGACAGCGAACGGCGAATGTGTGCACAGGCTGTGTATGCAACATGTTACAGACAACCTACATAAGAACTGCGGATCTGGAAAATGGGTTGCAGATACATTCAGAATTGGTGCCAAGAAGAAGAAGCCGAGAAGGGTGGAAGAGATGTTCAAAGATTTTGCCAAGGTATGTATATTTTCACACACTTATATTTTCTGAATTATTTAATCAAACGTTTTCTCATCTGAATTTTTTTTTTTGCAGTACTGTCCAAAGGCAAATTTGTACTTACTCAAGATGGGAAAAAATAATCCCGCCGATCTGGCTGAGCCACCTCGATATGAGAAGATATTGCAAGCCCGTGATGGGGGTTTCCAATGGGGAATTATGACCACAAATGGGTCTGAGTCCTTGAATGCTGTTTTCAAGCAGAGCCGGCAGTTGCCCGTGGCAGCAATTGTGGAGGACACCTTCTACAAGTTAAATGCATGGTTTGTTGCACGGCGTGTTAAAGCAACTGAATTACTGTCCAGGTATGTATATTTTTATTCAGAGATTTTGCCAAGGTATGTATATTTTTATTTGTTGACTTATATTTTCTGAATTACTGTCCAGGAATCAAACGTTTTCAACAAGGGTGGAGGGGAAACTAAGGAAACATAGGGAGAAAGGTGCAGTTATGAGAGTTGTCCCGTACGGGGAGGGCCAATTGGAATTCGAAGTGCACTGTCCAGATGAGTTTGCTCCAACCGGCCGTAGAACAGATTGGACTATGGAGTTTGTGAAAAGGATGTTCAAGTATGTTGTTATTTTTGCACCTGACAATACTGTAACATGCACTTGCCAAGGAATCCAGTTGGCCCACCTACCTTGTTCTCATGTTATGGTGGTGTGCCAAGAGAGAAACTTCGCTGAGGATGATTATGTCGCAGACATGTACCGTACCGAGTACCTTGCGAGTACTTGGGGTGCATCTTTCCATCCTTATCCCAACCAGTATCAGTGGCCGCCTATGTTGGTGATAAAGTCTGTCCCGCAAGCGGGTGGATCAGAAAAGGAAGAAGACCCCACAAGCGTCAAGTAATGAACATGGACGAGATGGAAGGTAGGCGAATGGGACATCAGGCCCGCCGTTCAACAACTGACAGGCAGCGAGCAGGTACGGTTGATTCCTTTTATTTACTTATATTTTATTTGTTTACTTATATTTTGTTTTGATTTTATTTCAACTGGAATGCAATGCAGATGCCATTAACGAAGCCAACGAAAGAGAAAATGCTAGAGTTGTTGCTGAGGCTACCGGTAGTAGCCACCGCAGGGGTGAAAGCTCAGGAACCGGTAGTAGCCGCCGCACTCATGAAAGCCCAGGAACCGGTAGTAGCCATGGAGAGACATCCGGTAGTGTCGCAGAACCAGCTGCAACCAGACCCAGACGTCGTATTTTGAGTTTGTTCGGCCGTCGTCGCTGATTACCAAGTTTTGTTAAATTATGTTATGAACTATTTTAGATGTATATTGTGAACTATTCTAATTGGTAGTTTGTGAACTATGCAATTTTTTATTTGCCTCGATTATTTTATATGCTTCATTTTTGTTATTTTTATTACTTAATTACGTATACAAAAAGTAACAACATAAAATATAAACAAACACAAAACTAATGAAATAAAGTCTGCGACATAAATTTCTAAAAATTCTACAACATAAATTCCTAAAAAATCTACTTCTTACAACGAGCCTTGAAAGTGCATGGAACAAAGTCATCATCCGAGTTTGCCTGATCTGGATCAGTCACAGCAGACGAAGTGGTAGCCTTACCAGTACACGGAACAAACTTATCGTCCGATGCTGGAGGCTCTGGATCAACTTTCTTCTTTTTCAAACCAAAGCCGTAGGGGTTTTCCACAAAGTCATCGTCTGAAATTTCATACCGACCATGTCGTCTATTCCATTCCCCCATCTTACATGTCACACAATTCCGGGGATCACGGCATACGGGCCAGTTGTTCTTTTCTCCCTCGTTTTTACCTCGATCACTAATAGATCCTCCTCTCGCTACGCCACGATCTCGGTTGCTCGCTTTCTTACCTCGTTTGTTACTGTCCATACCTCAAAATCACCTCAAAATCGCCTGACAGCTCTCTCTTTCGGTTCTGGAAATTTGTGGGATTGGGGAATGAACACTGTGCTCATCAGGAGAGAGAAAAAGCTCTTTTATAGGGTTTTATAGCGGACCGCCCAGCTGCTGGGCGGTCTGATAAGGGTAGTGGACCGCCCGCCTGCTGGGCGGTCAGGTCCAGAAAGTGGACCGCCCAACCCACGGGCGGTTGGGGTAGAAATAAAAATAAAGTTGGGGTGGGAGCAGATTTGATAATTTGTTTTTTTTTGGGGGTTTTAATAAAAATATCGGGCCTAAATACCACCAAGTAGAAAACGAATTGCCCTCTAAAACTGACAAATTAGAAGACTGGACATTTTTTTTAAACAAACTACATATTTTTAATTTTAATAAAGAATAAAATAGAAAATTTATAAATTTAAACGGAGTTTTAATAGTAAAGACAATAAATTAGATAAATTTATGAGTTTTTAAAATTTAGAGTGATAAATATGACATTATTAATTTTAGAGAAAAAAATATGTAATTTCGAAGTTTTAAAGAATATACATAAAATTTGTCCAAAATCTCTAAAATTTGATACCATAAAACCTCTCCTCCTTTCTGGTCGTCTTTGACTGAGTTGTACCGAATCTCTATATATGTAGGGTATGTTTGGTTGTAAAACAAAAATAGTTAGAATAGTCAAATTAAGAATAGCTATTGTTTGTCTTATTAGAATAGTAAAATTTCTTAACTCTTAGGAATAACTCATTCTAACAAGACAAAAAGTTTGAATTTCATATTCTAACTATCTAATTCAACTAAATACCGAATAACTTAACCTCAAAAATAACCTATTCTCGATCCAACCAAACATGAATTTTCGCACCGACGACTGCTCTCCGTATCTTATCCACAAACATGTATGTATGTGTACAGTTGATGCTACGTACAAAAGGTTCTTACTTTAAAAAAAATCACATAAAAAAAAAAGCAGCCTAGGAGGAGATGGAGAATATTATTAATTTGGCGAACAACAAAAACAAAAATAGACAGCAGTGCTAATTCCTCCTCAAGATTTAGAGGAGATTTTCGCATAGAAAATGGTCGCAAATTGGAGCTACTTGGACGTAGACTTTTTGAAAGATACGTATACAAAATATAGCATCGTCTCCATTTTAAACCAAACACAAGCGCTCTTATTTGATTATTTCTCTCCGTGGCAATAAATGTGTTATGACTTATGTGTGTGCTTTTACGCATGATTGAAATAATAATAATTTTTTTTTTCTTTAAATTGAAGTAGTTGTGGAGACAGTTTTCTGAAGAAGGTGTTATTATGAGTTAGATATTTTTTGCAATGGGAAATAATTAATAAAATAAAATAAACCATACAATTTGATACTCAATGGTGAACAAGGCATGCAATTGTTTTACAACTGGAGAAAAGCCCACTTGCTCCAATACAAAGAACACCAAAAAGGAATCTTTGGAGTTGATACCAGAGTAACCAGACACAAGTGTCACCTTTAATTCTAATTTGTACAATTTCGGTGTAAATTTAGAGCAGAAATGACTATTCTATAAAGATTCTGTGAGTAACTGTCAAGATAAAAAATGACTATCGACAAAAATTTGTCGGCAGAAATTATTATTTCAAAAGTATATATCATCATCATTAATGGACGGAAATATTTATGAAGATACCGATGCTGTTAACTTTTTACTGTTACAGATTCTCATATATTCTTATAAAATTTGAAGTATATATATCTTTGTTAATTTTGGTGTTAGTTTGTTATTCGCAACTTTTTGAAACTAATAAAACACATAAAAGTATTGCAATACAAATATGGTTAGAGATACCAAGAATTAAGTACGTAGGAATTAATGTGTTTGTGTATTTGGGAGATGAGATATATGTGATAGTTTGAGAGGTTGTTAGGAAGAATGATTTCGAAGTTAACTTTTTTTTTTTTTGAAAGACTTGACAGTGACTGTCAAGGTGATCTCGAAGTAACCTAAGTGTACAAATTTTGATTTCTATTTGTAAAGTGTGTTTTTAATATTAAATTATTTTTTTATAAATATATATGTATTGTTTAAAACACCTAACTATTTCTTTTAACATTAATACTTGTATATTTCTATTATTGAAGATATGTTTTTGGTAATCATATGAGATTACAATGATGACCCATTATGTGACATCCATATGTACTATTATATATTACACTCGTCTTGAGAAATATAATTATACAATTTTAAAAATAAACTACTAAATATTAAAGAGAACTAGTTAAATATTTTTAAAAAGCTTTTGTTATAATTAAGTAACTGGGTTTAAATGAAAAACACACAATCACACATAAATCTTCTATACGACTATATGTTAAATACAACTAATTTATTGTTAAATATAACAAACTACGTGTTTACAGAAGAAATATATTAAAGCGAATTGGCTACTATCGCATTCAAGGTAAATGCAAAAACCCTCGTGTGGAAGTCGCAGGTTCGAAAATCGGACCTCCAACTTTTATTCAAAAAAATGGATGCAAAAAAAATAATAATAATAGAAGAAGGAAAGAAAAAAAATAAATGAATGAAAGAAAGAAAGAAAGAAAGAAAGAAAGAAACAAACAAGACAAAAAAAATGAGCCTTTTATTTTGACCACATATTATGACCAAATAGTGAGCAACAAAGAAATGGTGGATAAAACCCCTAAATTTATTGATTTCTTGAGGAGAATCAAAATCACTATCTTACATGGAAATGTATAAAAAAGAAGTTTTAGTTATAAAATATACTATTCATGAGAAGAGGTGGAGCAGCAATATGGATATAATTGAATTTGACTTAAATTAGACAAGAATGAGCAGCCAAGAAAGAAACTAAGCATCAAAGATGTTGTACTTTCTAAGATTGATAAGAGGCTAAAAAATTAAAAGAAAAAAGGAGCGAAAAAATCAAAGAGAGACTAGGAGAGGAATAAGTCAAATGCTCCATGCGTATTGCTCGTCACTTAATACCAACTTCATCTCTCATCTTCTAATTTAGAATAATTATTTCAATCCCCCACTCCAGTACCCGCAGCAACAATAGAGGAAGGTTGTACTACGGTCCCCACTAATTAGAGAAAGGTTGTACTATGGTCCCCACTAATTATATGGTCCCCCTTTTCCAGTCTCCACACTCGTCTCCACGTCAACCTTCATAGGTATAAATACTTGAAACATAAAATATTAATACTTGCAAAATAAGATATAAATACTTGCATGCGTAACTTGATATGATCATCTCCTTTTCCAGTTCCCTAATCGTTCCCGCGTCAACCTTCCTCTAATGAAGTAGTAGGGACCCCGTATCCCCCCATCAACATTCCCTAATAGTCTCCGCGTCAACCTTCCTCTAACAAAAATAATTGACCTTATAGGTATAAATACTTACAATACTTGATATTAATACTTTCAGATGTAATCCAGTGTCATATGTAAAAAATACTTGCAAGTATAGGTATAAATACTTGCACTAGTGGAAAATATGGAATCAGGATCGGTTATATATGCATATTAGTATCGGAATACAACCGATCCTGATGAAGGCGATACTGATACTACAATAATCTGGATCGGTTAAATAACCGATCCTGATACCTTTTTTTTTTTTTAATGTTGTTTTGAAATAACCGATCCTGATACCTTTTTTTTTTTTTTTTTTTTTAATGTTGGTTTTGAAAAAAAAAGAAAAAAAATCAGGATCAGTTTTTTTGAAACAACCGATCCTGATATTATATTGGATCTAAAAAAAATATTTTTTTTATTTGGCCAGCTTCCATATATATTTGCTGGCCAGCATAAATTTTTTTTTTTTATTTACCATTGATTTATTGGAGCTCAAAACCAATTAAGAACACAAAATAAAATTCATGAAACACAAAAAGAAGTACAATAGTTGAAGAAATTTGGTGCAATAGCAAAATAAAATTCAGCCACATGTATGGCACTCCCTCTTTTATCGTCTCCACCAGTACAAACTTCAAAATCTGAACAAATATTTATATCATTAATTGCTTGCTTGTGCATCTTCGATACATGTATTATTTAAATTGAAAGACAAGGAAAACCTAGCTAGCATACCTCAAAGTGTACCTTTTCACCGCCGATGGAATAATCTCAAAAAGCCTTGCTCAAATGAAAAAAGATAAATAAATAAATTGAAAATACAAAAAAAAATGTGTTTTAAAAGTATAATAATGAGAAAATTAGATAAAGCTAATACCATGATAGTTGATCGGCCGGATGATTAAGTAACTTGAGCGAGATGTCCTCAAGACTGAAAAACAATATACAAACACCATTAATTAATTTTTGAAACAATAAAAAAAATTAAAAATTGACACAATTGAGCCGGAGGTTCGAGAGGCTTGGCTTTGAGAGGGAGAGACGGAGACAGAGAGAGAGAGACACGGAGGAGAGGGAGAGACGGAGACAGAGAGAGGAGAGACACGGAGGTCTGAGGATTTGAGAGGGAGAGACGGAGACACAGAGAGAGAGAAAGACGCTAAGTTGAAAATGAGAGGCGCGAAATGAAAATAAAAACTAAGCAGGAGTTATCAGGATCGGTTATTTCGAAATAGCCGATCTTGATTATTTTTAGAATCGGTTATTTCGAAATAACCGATCCTGATTGTTTTTAGGATCGGTTATTTATTGAACCGATCCTATTAGTATTGAGTCCTAAAATTTTTGTAAGTACAAAGGCGCGAAACAGAATTAAACCCTAGCGTCAAATTAGCATTAGGATCGGTTATTTCAAAACAACCGATCCTGATACCTTTTTTTTTTAATGTTGGTTCTGAAAAAAAAAATCAGGATCGGTTGTTTTGAAAAAACCGATCCTGATAACTTTTTTTTTTTTTTTAATGTTGGTTCTGAAAAAAAAAAAAATCAGGATCGATTGTTTTGAAAGAACCGATCCTGATACTTTTTTTTTTTGCAGAGCCAACATTAAAAAAAAAGGAATTAGAATCGGTTGTTTGTTAGAAGCGATCCTGATACTATCAGGATCGGTTTTTATAAACAACTGATCCTAATATGTGTTCCATTAGGATCGGTTGTTTGTAAAAACCGATCCTGATAGTATCAGGATCGGTTCTAATAAAAAACCTATCCTAATAGTTCATAAATTAGGATCGGTTAACCATAAAACCCGATCTGAATAGTTTTTAGGATCAGTTTTCTTAAAAAAACCGATCCAGATAGATATTAGAATCGGTTGTTTCATATAGCCGATACTATTAGGCCGATCCTGATCCCAGTTTTTCCACTAGTGTTGCGTGACGACAAGCCCGAAAGTACGTCATCATGGATCTCATTTGAAAGAGAAAATTATATAGAAGATGTTCGTGGTTTTAGATTCGAAAAATTCCTCACATATCGTCAGAAATATGACAGTTAAGGTGCAGGTACAATGCGGGTATTGAGATGCGGGTACTTATATCAGCTTCCTCTAATTTAGCATGGCAATTTCTTTTTCAATTTTTATAATGTGTGATAATTTTATAATTAACAAGTTTCTAGGAAAGAAATCACTTTCTAAATTTTACATTAGTTTAATTATATTTTTTTATTCACATGCAGATAGTTAATTGCTAATTCTGCATTGGACTTTCAATTCTAATTTTCATCCAACGTGATAATTTTTAATTAATTTTAATAATGAATAAGCTCTTAGTTAATTTTTATTATTTTTATGACAGTTGTATAGAATTTCATTTTAGTTTTTATGAATTTTTTTCGTCTCGTCATATTTAGTAAACAAAGGAGAACCGGCATTTGATTTAGTGGCAAAAGCAAGTTCAAAGCTAGTCTAAAAAGAAAATCTCTTATAGATATTAAATAATTAGGTAATTTGACCTCCAACTTTTACTCAAAAATATTTAGTAGACAAAAGTTATAGAATTCAATTGATGCACCTTGCTATTCAATCCTTATTTTAGAATTTAGATTATATATATACCCTAAATACAAACTCGATAATTATCCTCTTCTTCTGTGAATTTTTTTATTCTCCACAAAGGATATCCTCATATCCACAAACCACATCAATATCTTCCCTCATATCCTTTTTCATACTACTTTTTTTTTTTCCAGGCAACCCTAATTCTCCTTTTTCTCACTACTACCAACCCGATATTGATCTCAACTGCCTTAACCTCCTCAACCGCCTCGCTTACATACTCCAACAACTATAGGAGACATATCCGCTGTAGTATTGCATTACTGTACACCATTCCAGCCGAGCAATAATTTTTTCGAGCCAATTGTAGATATACAAAGGTCTTTAAGATTCGTACCAGGTTATTTAAAATTCATACAGGTTAAAACAGACGGTGCATATTCCTCATTCTACATGGTAGGATATTTTACTGGATCTAAATCCACAACTATATATACTAATTAATATACCCCCTCTAATTCATCCTCCTACTCTTCAAGTACCCGAGTGCATATCTTTTGCGGTACTAAAATGAACTAATGAAGTCTTAGCTGAGTCATTAGAAACTCGGACTTATTTAAAATATGAAAAACCATTTAAAAGTTCGTGCAAACTTAAATTGAATTGAATTTTTCTTGAAGTGCATGTTTATATGGTTCAACCCTCACATAAAATGTTAAATATGTATTAACTTATATAGTTAAAATTTTACTTTATGGTTGTAGAGAGAGTTCAAATTTCAACTGCAACACATTATGCATTTTATGGTTTATCTCCAATCTAAATTTTTCTAATTCCTTCCATGTCCTTACTTACGAACTCAATAATTTGCTTTGACTGTCAAATAATAGAACTGAGACTCTGAATCCTTCCAATTTCATAAAATAATAAATAAAAGAACGAATGAAAAATATGTGTACCTAACCTATAATTATAGCTAGCCATGTTCCCTACATCTTCTTTTAAGTACCAAATTTTACATGATCCATTGATCCTGTAATATTTCTGTGGACTCCTCTGATTCTTGTTATTTTCTGCTACTTTCAATTTGAAGAGAAATTAAACATATTATTCACAAACTTATAGTGTAATTACAATATACATGCCAAACCCCAAGTTCAAATTAAATACAAGCAATTAGTATCTTCTATAACATTAAAACAGTAACTATAGAATGGTACAATTTTCTGCATTAATGCATTAAGCCTTTAAGTACTTTTAATAGTAAATGCAAATGATATTTGAAAAGACAGACTGATTACAACTCTTGAGCAACGACTGATTGCACCAAAGATATGGATAGTTCAAGATAGATATATGACTTTAATTTTAAAAATTGAACTACCTAAATGAAAAAATAAGGACCATAAGTTTGGGCACTGGAAAACGACACATGTACCATTATAAGAAAAGACAAGAATGTAGTGTCCGTTGTGTCCCCGCTGCCTCCTTTTATGAAGAGTTGGACAGGATTAATTTCTTCTTACCCTAAAATCACAAGTTTCCTATAAGATACACACACATTTTATTTAGAAATACTATTTTTTTTTTATTTCAACTACAATCACTTAAGATAAGCAATCTATATATAGACAATTGCTTTTAAGTTGCCCTATATTAAATCAATTTAATTACAATGGTGTCATGCTTGTTCCTAAAAAAAAGTTACAGTTATCTTATCTAAATAAAGGTCACATTGAAGCCACTGTTATTTATTGACTAAAATTAACTCAATTATACTGACAGATGTACATGAGTGACGATTCGGTAAGTACTATACCAATAAATTTAACTCAATTAAATTGTCAGATGTACATGAGTGACGATTCTGGTTCCTTATAATAGAACTGTCACTGATAGTTAGCAAACACTATTATTGACAGTTCTAATTTAAGGAACCATCACTAATAAGTCCACATTATTTAATGGATTGCCATCTGTGACGGTTCTTGTATTCTTTACATGAATCGTCACTGAATATACATTTACTGAAGATGTCTTGTGTACTAGTGTGTACAATACTAGTGGTAGAACTTTATTTTGTTATATTAGAAAACATTAATCTTGGCATTATTCCATGAGAAATGATTCCAGAGGAGAGTAGGAACCAAGTCGGATAGTCTGCAGCTGATATGCATGCAGTCACTGTCCATCTGCCTTCTACCTTTTGGCTCTTCTCTTCAACATGTTCACGAGCCTCTCTCTCTCTTTCTCTTTCTGACCCCATCTTTCTCTCTCTTTCAAACCCACAAATTTATTTACTGAGAGACGCGGTGAGAGAGTCAGTTCAAGTTCAAACAAAAGGACCACCCATAAATGAAATCAAAGAAATCTTGCTGAGCATGTGGTTGACATGCATCCTCTCTCTTTTAAAAACCCTTTCTATATTCCACCATAGCTTCCCTCTCTTTCCACTATCTCTCATAAAACAGATCCAAAACTTGGTGCATGCTTCTTATGTCCCCTATTTAATATTTTACCAATCCCCATGCACTGAATCTACGTGCAGTACCCCAGTCATAAGCTACACTACTATTATACTATCTATTAGTAGTATAATGCTCTCAGCTTCTCCTTTGAGAAATTCAAGCACCACTTTCGACGAGATTAAAGAAGGAGAAGAAGCATCCGTGCTTGAATTCGGCGATTTCTGTATTGACGACAATTTTCTCGATTATATAGATTTCAGCAGCGAACCCTTTGAGGGTTTCGATGGAGAGCTGTTACCAGATCTCGAGGTGGATCCGGCTGACATCTTCGCTGAGTTTTGTACTACCACGACATGTGCTGACAGTCAAACTAAAGGAGAGACCGCCGTGAAGGTCGGTAAAGAAACCGAGGATAAAATAAGCGTCTGTAAAATTGAAGAGACTGCAACAAAGGACGATGATTCGACTGTGACTGTTGCAGAAACAAAATCTTCTTCTACTTCTGGAGAAGGAGAGAGTAAAAGAAAATCATCAACAATAGCATCAGCGAAGAGTTCGCAAGGGAAACGAAAAGTCAAGGTAGGTATTGTGATGGAGTTCAAATATCCACTACATCATGTGGAAATTTTGATAACAACAAGGAGTATGATTTTTCTTTTTGAAGATGAAACTGAAAATTAAGTTTGTGTTGGGTTTAATTTATGTTTAAAAGTGATTTGGAATTAGTTCTCATATTGGTAGAAGAAATTCTTTTAGAAAAAAAAAATGAAGGAAATGGAAAATTGGAAGTGCAACCTATAATTAGTGGTGCACTAAGCCATTAATTAACAGAGATTAGCATATGGGTAGATCTGAAAGTAAAAGTACAGATCACGAGAAAATGTTGCATTTTATCAGGCTAGGTCAACTGGCGATTAACAAGTATTAATTGTTTGATCGAGTTGCAGATCTAGATCAATGAACGGGTATTTCGTTTTGAAGTAGGTGTTCTTGTTCATATATAAAGACTAGTATATATATATAGTTGACAAAATCTCGTGAACAAAACACATGAAATTAAGAATATAAGACTTTAAGAAGAGAAGCAAGCACAATATAATTACTACCCATTAACTAAGAACAGTACCAATATAATTATGACAACTTTACTAATTAATATATGGTCTGGATAAGACATCACGAGAACCATGATCAAATGTTCTTATCCTCTTTGGATAACTCCTTAAAATCACCTTCTGTAACTTTTTTGCTTCTCATGTTTTTCACATGATAGCAATAAATTGATCATTTTTCTTTATTGGTCTTTCTTTCTTTCATTCTTTCTTATCTTCTAAAAGAAAGAACAAGTTGTGTAAAGTAAAATGCTTATCTCTTTAAGCTTGTATATTTTTGCAATATATAGGTTGATTGGACGCCGGAATTGCACCGAAGGTTTGTTCAGGCAGTGGAGCAGCTTGGAATTGACAAGGCAGTGCCCTCTAAAATTTTAGAGCTCATGGGGATCGATTGCCTTACTCGACACAACATCGCCAGCCATCTCCAAGTATGTCATGAACAACCTTCTCCTTCTTCTTTCTTTTCTTTCTTTTTAATATTGTTCTGAAATTAGAGTAGATATCCTTAGTTTCTTTCATTTCTGATTCTTTGTGTTAAATTAGTCGGATTTTATCAAGTTGAAAGAAGATGCCTTTTCCTTATAGTTATGGTTTTATAAAATAAATTAACGAGTTGTGTTAATTTATGGGCTGTGCTTATAAGGAAAGTACACAAAACTGACAGTAGAAATTATATCATGATGACTTAATTTAACAAATAAATATTTAACAGTTAGCATTGTCATTTCTTTCCATGGAAATACTTCTTATGCTCTTTGTTAATCCCATGGTCATGTTGGAAAGCAAATGTTTATACTGAAGTTCTCTTCACTTCTATTTTAAAAGTTCACTGAGATAAAATACATTTTTTTCATTCATTAGTGAAAACTTAAAACTTAAAAGCCTGTGGTATAGGTTTTGAAGTCATGTTAAGTTGATTAAACAAAAGGATATACAGTAGTTCTTTTCTGAATTAGTATTACTGGCATCCTGCATTGGGAAAGAAAGTACATCAGTTGTTTCAATAATTTAATAATCATATTGTTCTTACATAAATATATATATATGTGTAGATTATAAATTTATGTGGTCATGAGATGACTGATTCCTAGATCCAGTACTTCAGTACAAAACAACTTCCAGTGGTTATATGCAAACGTACATGTCTGCAACCGCAGCATCACGCAACAGGTGTGGTCCAGAGAAATTAGTTTGGCCTGTTACATTTGGACACTTTATATATACTGTACTCGTTTACTCAGCATAATAACTTACAAAGTGATATATAATTTTGGTGCACGTACTAAATGTTAACTATAGTACATATGTCTGCTTTATCTTTTTTATACTATCGCAGATATGGTGGTACCAAAAGGTATTCCCGGTAAATTAGGTTTTGAGTTCCGTGTACGTAATATTGCATTTTTTATTGGAAAATGCTGAGCATGTATCAACTCAAAAATAAACTCTACAATATGGTTTTATGTGATTGCATAACATACATTTTTTAAATGTTAATGCATAACGTACAAGTTCCCTGCATATGGTGTCACATATAGAATCCAGACAAAATGCTCAGGCTTGAGTACAAAAGCATTCATGCCAAATAGACTGTACCATATGATCATTAATTGTAAAAAACCCAGTTACAGACTTCCAGTTTTACATAATTTTAGGAGAATTTAACATCTTGCTTTTTGACAAAAGAAGTAAATTGTCAACACAAGTTACAACTAATGTAATAGATAAGTATTGTTCAGTACTTCCTTAATGTACAGTGGGGTAGGTGTTTAATGGTTTTTGTTTTTTTATAACAGTGGTATTACCACCGATTTTATTAGGAAATTATACTATTCTTACAAAGGTCAGTACCAAGCTAATACCTCAATAACAGGAATCAAAACATAAGCTAATGGGTTTCTTTTGTCAACAAAATAATATCACTAACTTGATAATCTACTGAATAGTATACAAGCGTAAAAGAAAAGAAGTCATTCCATAATTCCTCAACTAATCCAACTATCTTCTTATAATATGTTTGTTGCAGAAGTACCGGTCACACAGGAAACATCTCCTGGCAAGAGAGGCAGAGGCAGTGAGCTGGAGCCAGAGGCGCCAGATGTACCAAACAGCAATCCCAACAGCAAGCACCACGAAAAAAGACCCATGGATCGCTCCAACCATTGGATTCCCACCGCCGCCTCCAACTGCTCCTGCTCCAGTGCAACCTTTTCAGCCGTTGCATGTGTGGGGCCACCCATCTGCACCCGATCCATCAATGGCACATGCTTGGCCGAGACATCTGGTGCCTAGGCCTCCTGCTCTGCCATTCACTGGCCACACAGCTGTTCCTATGGGAGACCCTTCCTATTGGCATCATCATTACCATGTGGTACTGTCTCTCTCTCTTTCTCTCTCTCTCTGCCCCAATGCTGAACAAAACTATGCAACCATAACCTTTTCAATATAACTTAGCACTGTTTTTAGAATATAAATTATAATTGTTTTTGTATTATAGGCTGCTAAGCAAGGTTGGGCACCACACATGATGCCCCATGGAAGCCCATATTTTCATCAGCCTTTGGCCCCAGTGGTAATTTAATCTCTCTCTCTTCACCCCCTCCCCCCTCCCCCTCCAAACCCTGTGCCTGTGTTTGTTTGTCTGACAGGTGTCAGGTTTTGATCTAACACAGACAATGTTCACTTAATGCAGAGGTTTCCTATGGCGCCAGTTCCAGGGATACTACCTCATCCCATGTATAGACCAGTACCACCCCTCCCGCCCAAGCAATCAACCCCGCAAATTCAACTCGACTTCCATCCGGTAAAAGTCTTTTCTTTTGACAATACAACATCTTCGTTACAGAATATCCAGCTTTTTTCTTATTAATTACCTCCATTTCGATTGCTGTTAACAGTCCAAGGAGAGCATAGACGCTGCCATAGGAGATGTTTTAGCGAAACCATGGTCGCCTCTTCCTCTTGGATTGAAAGCGCCTTCTACTGAGAGTGTATTGGTGGAGTTGCACAGACAAGGCATATCAAAAGTTCCACCTGCGATCAGTTAATCACTCACCAAAACCAAAACCTCATGGTTTTGCAGCAGATCAGCCAGAGAAAAATCTCGTCGACTTGTCCATTAATACATTGTAGCTTTAATAATTTAGTTTGCAATTTTGTAATATTATGTAGTTGATCTCTTCTGGAATAACATGGGACAATGCTAACAACTGAACTTATCTTTTTTCGGGACCCAATGATATATATGTAAATGAGGCTTTTCTGTATCTAGGAAGCAATAAGAAATGATTGCACTAAAAAATATCCTTACTTGAAACCTTGGGAAATACAATATATACTGGAAATCCTAAACAAATCTAATTTTTAAAGTAAAGGAGAACATCAGTTGCTAACATGAATCCACATTGAGAGAACCTATGTAGCATGGGCACAGACACGATACACATCAGACATGGACATGGCACGACTCTAAAAGTGTCAGTGCTACATAGGAGTGATCCATTAATCAGTTAGCGACTCCTCTTGTTCAACTGCCATTCAAATTGATCAACTGCCACCATAGCTTGGGAAGCGGATCCAAGAGATCCTTCGTACCTGCGCAAAATGAAACTCTTCCAAGTTCAAATGAATAAAGTCAACATGTTTACTTGAAGTAAAGATTAGTAGTTATATTAATTTCTCACAATGCAACTAATAGGTAACCCCCGATTTGCATGACTATGACGCCCTCACCACCGGGATTTGATGTGTTAATGCAACGTCCACAAAACCAGTGCTCGTGTATTGAAGTAACCAGATCTGTTACCAGAAAAGTATTTAAAAAATATAATTCAATATTGCATCTGTCAGATCAGGCCACAGGACCTGGTGCGGCAACACCTTTATTTACTTCTATTTGTTTTTTCTTGGCATGTCAAGTTGAAATTTTGAACAGGGATCAAAGATTAGTTAAAGTAACAAACCAACTTGACACTGCTACCAACTTGTCAAGGATCACACTATGTCGAGCCAAGAGAAGACTAATGAATAATATTATTATTAAAAAAAATTTAAAAAGAAAAGGCTTACACTGGCTTTTTCCAATAGTGAAGAACTCCATCTGGAGATTATTTTGCTTGACATAATCGAGGAAAGGTTGCATGTCAATAGCCGTTAGATTGGTCCCGTCTTGCTCTGCACTTTTGTCAATAAAACCCTTTTCTTAATACTTAAAACATTTATCATGATTTTGTATGATTGCACGAATCAACCAGAAAAGAATAGGGAAGAATCTTCAATCCTAGAATACATACAGGAAGCTCGTCTGTTTATCTCTATTCAATTATGTATACATCTTTTTTTATTGTATTCAATTATGTGTACATCTTACTATTTTTGTTTGGACCACATGATTAACAACAAAGTCACACTGGATGCCTGGTTTAGTGACCAGATGCCTGGTATATCATTTTTATATTTTTCTAAAAGTGGAATAAACCCACCAATTTCATTCAACCAGAATGCTGTTGGAGAGAGGCACCAAACATCTGGTACCAATCTCGTATTACAAAACCTTACATGAAGTTTTAACCTTCTAAGACATTACAATAAGAGAGCAATAACAAAAAGCATGAAAATCATACAGTGATTCCCAAAACAACCTAAAAATTACAACAAATTGCCTATTGAATGAAAAGTAAAAGAAGTAGGACTTGCTTCACATTGTTTAACTAGTATCATCCATTGAAACGGGTCACATGTAATAACAAACAGTTCTTGCTACAACTCCAATGTAAGTGCATATGGACTCGCATTCCCATTCGCATAAATTCATACTGTAACTTAAAATTTGAGAAAAAGAAAAGAATACTCACATGACAGGAAGGAGACGGGAAGGGGCGCTGGGGTCGTAGTTGATTAGCAGCGCCCCTTTGAGCGGTGCACCTGAAAGAGAATAATTATTAATTAATTAATTAGTAGATAATCCCGACCAGTCGATGGGATTAGAGGTAGGGGAATAGAAGGAAGAAATGAGAAAGGAAATGGAGAGGATGGATGTTCGCCTGAAGAACCGACGCTCTTGGCTGCCCACTTCTCCCACACTCGCCGCGTCGCCGCCCAGTCCCCCATCCTCTCCAGTCTCCAGCCTCTCTCTTACAATTTCCAAGCTCAAGCTGATCAGAATTCTATGGTGCGGTGTGAAACTGAGACGGGTGAAGATTTTAACCGAGTAGTTTTGGCTTCATGCAGCACACGGACTATAGAATCAAAGGAGCACTCCATATGGTTCGTACGCTGTACAAAGGCAAAATTGATCTGTTAAAATCTTTACCCGAATACACCCCAGAGGTTTTTCATCCGGGTCTCCTTTTACAGGCCGTAATGGAGAAAGAAGTTTGGGCCTTAAAAAGGCGAGATTTTGGGCCACAAAAAACTAACGCGAGATTTAAGAAAATAAAAATCTTGTCTTTTTTTTATTTTTTGGTACGAAAACCTCCGCACAGCTGCTGGAGAAGCGCACGCGATCCCTTCCTTCAAAACATGGCCGCCGCTGCATCTGTCAGGTCTGTTATCCGGCCAGCGGCAATCCTCCGCCGAGCAGTGGCGGTTGCGGAGACGCGCTCCGCCTCTTCTCCCCGCGTTCCTACACTCCGTCCTTCCATTACTCGTCGCTTTCTCAGGTAATCCTACCTCTATGTGTGTTTTTCTGTGGATGTGTGTGTGTGGCTGTTTGTTTGTTCATTGAGCTGTTGGTGGATTCAATGTGGTCTATTAAATTCATTTTGGAAAAAAAAGGGGGAAAATTTAGAAGAACTAACTAAAAGAAATTGAAGTTGTTTTATTAAAGTCAAGCTACTAAGTCATGTATCTGGTTTAAAAACTTAAAAACTATTTTATTCTCCCTCAAAACGGTGAATTATGGTCAAATAGTCGTGTACCTTGGTTGGAGTTTTCTGATTCACTTGTTAGTAAATGCTTGAGAAACAATGAAAATATAACTGATTTAAATTGTTCAGACTAATTTTATGATAGTGACTTAATTAAGGTGTCCGACTCAAGCAAGCTTCTGCTTGGAGTCAATGCTACCTCTACACAGTACAAATGCTAATGCACTTATGACCTCTATGCTGTCTATCTCAAAATTTGGCTTTGGGTTTCTCTCTGAAGGTACAACTGATATTATATCATTTTTTTCTCTTTATTTTTAAACTGCCACCATTTTTCATTAACTGTAAAGGAATTATCTATTGTTACAGTGTTGTTCTTATTATCCATTTTTTTGTTAACTAGATTTATGTACTTAGATATATGGGGAATACATTCAAAGCTTCAAATTGGCATTATTGGATATAAATAATGGAAAATTCAGGAACTGGCTTAATCTAAACCAAAAAAAAAATGAAAAAGAGAGAAGAGAGCATGATAAAGTAATTGGCATTATTGATATAATGCTGCTTGTTTTTTACCATGGAGTTTTGCATTAGTCACAATGGTAATTACAATGCATTATCTAATTAATATTTATAAATAACATTGGTTAATATCATGCTTGGTTGAGTCAGGTCGTGTCTAGATTTGAAAAGTGACTTGTAAATTTTCCTAATTGCCATACCAGGTTGGTTTGGTATGAATTGACATCCAGAATAGCATTAGTTATACCCTTTTGTTTATATAACAAAAAAACTAGATTATTTTGAGCTTCAATTGGCTTTTTGTTGTTGTATGAGTTGCTTCTTGTAAAGAGGCTTGACCTTTATGCTTAATTTGTTAGTTTTTATAAAAAAAAAAAAAAAAAATTACTGCAAGAACTTATCATATCCCATTGACCAACTAATGACTGGATTGATGTGGCAACACTTTCAATCAATTCTATTAGAGTTAGCAGACATTTTTTTTTAACTTTATATTAAGATTTTGAACAATCTTCTTTGTCATGTAATGAGAAAATCTCAAGGAACACAATATTTTGGAAATGATTATTTTGTAACCTGAAATAGAATATGCTACTTTTTTTGTAACCTGAGGCTCTTAGGCAACCGTAAATTTTATAGCATGCTCAAGGTACCAAGTAAAACGCCTTTGAGAAACATTTAACTAGTTATAGTAGTAAAAAATTCCGTTTATTTGTAGGACAAGATGAATGCAAATCCCAAAAAGGTGGAATACCTAAGTTCCATTTCTTTTTTAGAAAACATTGGAAGTCAAAAAGTACCCCTTGAAAATTGTCAAATGTGGGTCCAAGTTCTAAAAAATTAATTTCATTACATGTCAGTCATGTTATTTGTTAACTTTTGTTTTCCTTTATGCATGTTGATTGATATATAATGAAGCTGATAAGCTTTGTGCATTTTCAGCTAAGATTTTCTTTCTTTTTCTTATTTCAACAGGCGGCAATGATGATGTATAATTTATAGTCTGCCAGATTTGAAATCAGACACTGAGTAGAAGATTGGAAGTGTTTGCTTTTTTGTTGATATGTTGATAGCTTGGAAGCCCCAAAATAATTTTATCTGATTTGGCAGCTGATTGCAGCTAATGCCACCAGCATCATATAACAGCAGAAAACTTTTCTTTGTTGCTGCTTCTAGTTTAATTTCCGTTCTATTTTATTAGGATAATCTTTTTTTAAGTCCTACTTTTCTTTGTTTTAATCTCCTTTTTGTAATTTCCCCTTGTTGCTTCTAGTTTAAATTCCGTTCTACTTTATTAGGATAATTTGTTTGTTTTAGTCCTATTTTCTGCTGCTTTGTTTTTAAGGGTGATGTAATACCTGTATCAGGTACAGAGTAGCTTAGCTTAAATTATCGTTGGATAACATGTACGACAGTACGAGGGCAATTTAAATTTATAATAATATTTAATTATCCAATCATTGCTTGCATTTTAGTTCTGTTAATAATTGCTTGCATTTGCTTCTGTTGCAAGCACAACATATTCAAATCCAATTTTTGGCTTGTTGACTGTTGGTAAAACTGATAGCGACAACATAGGTGAAAATATCATAAGCATGTTAAACAAAATTCTGATTCTGCCAGAAATAATGACAGATACCATAAGCATGTCACGATGCTAAACTTTCAATTTACTAAACGCAATAATATGATGATAAACCATCATGCCAGAGGAAAGGTATCAACTTGATTTAGTTAGATTTCATATCTAGTCATACAACATACAACATATTCAGCTTACAACTATATAACTTCAGTTAACAAAAACCATCAACAGTTTTCAGATATCTGCCACCAGAACAGGGCAAAAGATAAATCATAATAGTTCAATACCCATAACTTTTACCCTTATGTAGACCAAACAAAATTATTAGCTAATTTACTTCTGTTATAAAATTTACTCAGCTACATGCACCAACTCATACTCCACAAGTGACAAATTGTTATCTTCTTTAACTGTAAAATTAGCTGCTTCTGCTGCCTCCACACGGCCCCACTTGTCAACTGCTAGCCTCATTGAGCCCTTAAACATGTCAATTTTCGCATTGCGAATTATTGCTGTTGATCCAGGTTGCAACACATCAACTGTCACAAACAAATTCTTATGTTAATTCATGCAAACATAAATCAATGTTGGTTCACCGTCCATATTTTTAGATACGATGTGGCATACTGTACATTGCAGTTCTTTGCTCAGTAAGCTATGAATTATATCTACTGTTCATCACCAAGGATCTCAAAAATTAACAGCAATAAATTTTTATTCTTCTAATCTTGTCAAGGATAATATATAACAGGAAAAGAAAAGCTATTCTTACTGGTAAAAAAAAAATGAAAAAAAAAGTGCACTCTAAAGCCAAAATCTGTTTTAGTATGAATGTGAATTAATAATAAATATTTGTAGCCTAACAACTCAAGTACTGATGTCAATCTAATTATCACTTCTAAATGCAAAACTTGAACATGGATAAGATTACGGTTGATCAAATAATATATCAATTTTGTCCATTTTTTATGTTTTTTTTTTAATATTTCTCAGAAGATTTAAAGATTAATCATCATTGACATGAACAGATCGGAACTGAATTTGTGAAATATACTGAGTTACTGACTACAATATAAACCAGATCTACAAAATTCCAACCACCTAGACCAAAATTCATTCAAAACCTCCAAAATTGAAACCTATTGCATCACTAAAGACACAACGGAAACAAAATTAAGTAAATTGGGTCGGTGTCAGATCTAACCTTGTTCATTCCTGGCAGTGAACACAATCACGCCAGTTTCATCTCCCACTACGCACTCTGCGATCCGCGTCGGACGAGCGCTTGACGTAGCTGTCGGTCGCCCCTTTTGAAGCACCGTTTTCGAGCTAATAACCTTGACGATCAAGGTGTGACCGCTTGTACCAGGTTTGAGCTGGTCTACCTTGGTGAAAACCGGTTTCCTCAACGCTGGCCTCTCACCTTGCGTCGCCATAAGAAATGGAGAGAAACAGGGTATAAAAGATTTGGGGATGAATCGGAGGAGAGGTAGAGAGATTAGAGGTACGAATCGATGTAAACCCTAGCTGGGAATGGAATTACAGAGAAGAGAACGAAAAAGGTTGGTTTGGTTATTTTAAGGAGTCGGGCATTAATATGGGTATATTTGTGTTGCGTTGCACCATAGGAGCAGGGTAAGGATTTATTTGCATTTAACGGGGTAAATAGTTTAACAGAGTAATTTAGCTTCATGCAGCGCACCGACTATATGTAGTGCATTTTTATTCTATAACTTGTGCGCTGCATGAAGACAAATTTACTCTGTTAAACTATTTAGCCGTTAAACGGGTCGTGTGGGGTGGGGTAGGTGAACCGCAATTTAAATAGTGAAACGGATGGAATCAATGGATTTCATGACTGACCGTCCGGACTACGTCGCTATTAATGACTTGATTAATTGCTTAATAAATTGCCACCGATCAAATTTATTGAATTGATTCTATATTAAATATTTGAAATTATAAAATGTAAATAACAAATCGAGGAAGTTGATTTCGTTCTATGTCAATGTTAACATGTTTATAATTTGTATTTTGTTAGTACATATTATTGTGTTAACTATTAAAAATGAAATAATTTCTTCTTTTGAAAAAAACAATATTATGTCTGAAAATTAGATGAAGGAGATGAATAATATTTTTGGGAAAATCTGAACACTTTTGACTCCTAAAATATGGGACGTTGGAAAAAACTGAGCTACTTTAGATTTTTTTTTTTTGTTAGGTTTTGTGATTTTTTTTGTTAGTATTTTTTTATATTTTTGTTAGGCTTAAATGTTTAGCAGTTATGGAAGTTTTCAATTTCCTTAGGATATGTTTGGATGAAGTGAGAATAGCTAGAATAGAGAACTATTTGAGAATAAGAGTTATTCGGAATAACAATGTGCATCTAAACAATATTTTTTCTATCCAGAATGCTATAATAACTGTTATTCTCTATTTCTTGTAAGTTGGAATAACTACTATTTAAAAGTGTGAAGAGAGATAAATAAAATATTTTCTTCTTGAATTTCCGCCAACACAGTTCTGAAATGACAAAGTTGATATACTTCTGCCATCTCCACATCTTGACAATTTGTTTGAGACCCCATTTGTCTATCTTTCTTCTTAATTAGCACTTTATTAACACTATTTTTTTTTGGATTACAGCTATTCACTATTCAAAATGTATAATCCAAATAACATTTTTACTAATCCGAATAGCACCATTTTCACACTAATATGAAAATCATTATTTTTTCTCTATTCTCACCTACTAATATCAAATTTTGTTATTCTAGCTCGCATCCAAACATACTCTCAGGTTTCCCATTAGTTAAAATAAGAAAAAATGTTTAGCAAACTTTTTTGTTTTGTTTCAGTGATAGCACGTTGCTAATACTTACTAGTTAATTGCGATCACAAAAATTAAGTAAGCTTGAACTGTAATATATATCAAGTATATTTCAGCCAATAACTACCATTAAAAAAATGTAAGTTTCTATTTACACTCTTCATAGTTTTTACACGGTTAAATTTACTTGTCACAATGACAATTAAGAAAAAAAATTCAGTTGATCTTATTAACTGCGAATTATTAAAAAAATCTCGCTAAAAATTTCGATGGTTGATAGAGTTTGCAAAGAGTATGCGCTTGGAAATTTTGTGATGTATTATTTTAGGATATTCTTTTGGTTTTCATAATTCGTTGTAAAGGAATAATTGCATGCATTATTATTTGGAGAGCTGTTGGCTTCATCATTATATACAAAAGTATATATGTATTAAAATTTCGTAATTTACAAGAAATGCGCTTAGTTGAACATACATGGCTGTGTCACATTGTCCAAAAAGCTATAATACATAGGGGTAAAAAAAAAAAGGAAGGCATGTACCCATATGCTAAATGCACTAGTATACAGAAAATAAAATAAAAATCAGTAAGCTCAAAGTACCTGGGTAGAGAAAAACCATATAATCAGCTTAATTTCATAGGAAGGTCCAGTTTATATAGCGTATATAATCTATCTCTGGCTCTAATTAATGAAAAACCATATAATCAGCTTTCCGAAGGAATTGGGGATCAAGATTAATTTCAGCCCAGATTTCTACATTTATAAATGTTTATTTTTTGTATTAATAAAATACATTATCTTTTCCTTATAACTTTGTACTATTTTCTTTTTTAAATTCCTAAAACTTTGTAAAAGCAGACAACTCTAGTGTCACGATTAATGAAATCTGGGGGCTAGACTTTAACTTTTCTTGTCAATATATATATAGCTGGGCTAAAATGAGACGTGGAGTAAAACACGTTTTTGCTCCATGGCACTATATTTTCATTTTGAAAATCCAAACAACCGATCCGAACAGCTCAACATGATCTCCATATTGAAATGTGCTTGGAGACCAAAATTTACATTTTTTGGAATTTTTTTACTATTTATTAAGCCACTTTGAAAATCGTTGATCCGGTGGTCCAGAAATTTGTACTGTTTTTTACTGTTCACAGTAGATCGGTGATTTTCAAAGTGACTTAATAAATAATAAAAAAAAATCTAAAAAATGTAAAATTTAGTCTCCAAGCACATTTCAATATAGAGAACATGTTGGAAGGTTCGAATCGGTTGTTTGGATTTTCAAAATGAAAATATGACGTGGAGTACAAACATGTTTTACTCCACGTCTCACCCTAGTCCATATATATATATATATATATATATATATAGAGTAGAACTAGGGTGCTCTCGAGTTCACCAAGCCCTTGGTGAACTCAAGTCCAAAACTCATCGGATCGGCTTCAAACGACGAATCCGACCGTTGAAACCCGTCTACCTTACGAGTGATGCGTCTACATGCAAAAAATTTAAATTTTGAAATTAATTTTGCATAGAGTCAAGTGGTCAAAAAACGTCAAAAAATGAATGCATTAAAATTAATTTATTAACCTTCTAATTTTGACCACTTGACTCTATGCAAAATTAATTTCAAAATTTAAAATTTTTGCATGTAGACGCATCACTTGAAGCCGATCCGATGAGTTTTGGACTTGAGTTCACCAAGGGCTTGGTGAATTCGAGAGCACCCTAGTTCTACTCTATATATATATATGAGTGAGGCTATGGTGCTATGCATAGCACGGATGGCTAGTGTACTACGGCTCAATATGGTACTTTTTAAAATCCTAACGGTCAATCCGAACCGTTCAATGTGATAACCATATGAATATGTACTTGCAAACTAAATTTTATATTTTTTTCGAATTTTTTTACTATTTTTTTAGATAGGTAGAATTTTGATGGTCCAGAATTTTCAGAAAACACTGATTTTTCTACCTATCTAAAAAAATAGTAAAAAAATTCAAAAAAATATAAAATTTAGTTTGCAAGTACATATTCATATGGATATCACATTGAACGGTTCGGATCGACCGTTAGAATTTTAAAAAGTACCATATTGAGCCGTAGTACACTAGCCATCCGTGCTATGCATAGCACCATAGCCTCACTCTATATATATATATATAGAGGAGGGATCAAGTTACAACAAATTTGAGTTACAACAAAGTTACAACAACCATTTTTTTCATTTTCAAAGTCCAAATCGTCGATCCAAACCGTTCAACATGATTATCTAAATAAAATGTGCTTGCAGATCAAATTTTACATTTTTTTGAATTTTTTTACTATTTATTAAGATGGGTACAAAATTCAATGGTCTGAATATGGCTATTTTTTGTAAAATACTTAATAAATAGTAAAAAAATTCAAAAAAATGTAAAATTTGATCTGCAAGCACATTTTATTGTGGAGATCATGTTGAACGGTTTGGATCGACGATTTGGACTTTGAAAATGAAAAAAATGGTTGTTGTAACTCAAATTTGTTGTAACTTGATCCTCCTCATATATATATATATATAGGACATGGCTAGTGTGCTACGCGTAGCATAGAGCACTCCGTGCTACGGCTCACTTTTTGAGTTTTCAAAATCCTAACGGTCGATCCGAACCGCTCAACATGATCTCCATATTAATATGTACTTGCAAACCAAATTTTACATTTTTTAGAATTTTTTTACTATTTATTAAGCCACTTTGAAAAAACACTAATTTGTACACAACAGTAAAATCTGCTGGACCATTGGATCAGCGATTTTCAAAGTGGCTTAATAAATAGTAAAAAAATTCTAAAAAATGTAAAATTTGGTTTGCAAGTACATATTAATATGGAGATCATGTTGAACGGTTCGGATCGACCGTTAGGATTTTGAAAACTCAAAAAATGAGCCGTAGCACGGAGAGGCTCTATGCTACGCGTAGCATATTAGCCAAATCCTATATATATATATATAGAGATAGGCTATGGTGAGTTGTGAAGTAAAACGTCATTTTACTTCACGCCATATTTTCATTTTGAAAATCCAAACAACCGATCCGAACCGTTCAACTTTTTCTAAATATTGAAATGTGCTTGGAGACTAAATTTTACATTTTTTGGAATTTTTTTACTATTTATTAAGCCACTTTGAAATCGCTGATCCACTGTGAACAGTAAAAAAACAGTAAAATTTTCTGGACCACCGGATCAGCGATTTTCAAAGTGGCTTAATAAATAGTAAAAAAATTTCAAAAAATGTAAAATTTAGTCTCCAAGCACATTTCAATATAGAGAACATGTTGAGCGGTTCGGATCGGTTGTTTGAATTTTCAAAATAAAAATATGAGCGTGAAGTAAAAATGACATCTTACTTCACAACTCACCATAGCCCAGCTCTATATATATATATATTATGACTGCATATCATAATTTTGTTGAGTGCGTATGAATTAACCCTAGTCACCTCATTTCTCTTCTTATAAATTATTTTGCATCAAGGAAGAAAAAATATCCTAAATAATTAATTTTGTATTATAAAATTTATTAGTTAAGTTCATTCTTTCATTATTTTTCTTTTGTGGGTTGCTTTTGTGTGATATACATAGCAATGTTGTAAAAAACGGTCTTAACAGCCAATTAAACATCTGTTTAATCGTTAACGATAATCAAACCATTACGAATACATTAATCGGAGGTCTATTAACGGATTTTTCTGATTAATCGGCCAATTATTCCGTTTATTCCCGTTTATTCCAGTGAATATTTATTTTCACATTATTTTTTTTCTGTGACTGTGTGTGATAATAAGTTTCATAAATTATGTATTGTAGTTTTATTTGTACTTGGATATACATCCAATATTTTTTATATATGTTTTTTCTTCTTACTTATTTTGAAATTGATTAATTCTTCTATTATTTATATAATATATGTTTTTCTTACTTACTGATGTAATTTTTTCAATTAGTACGACATGTTCATATATGAAATTAAGTTGTTATCATAAACTAAATTTAGTGATTTTATGTTGGAATGTTTCATTTCTTTCAAATAATATATTATTAGTATTTGAAAAAGCTTAATTTTGGAATTTATTTTTGCATTAAATAAATGTGTTACATACAAATGTAAAATGTGTGTGTTGTTAAGAAGAAATAAGCGTAGTGTCATGTTATAATAATAAAACTAAGTTAAATTAAGTTTATTTGATAAGTTTGATGAGTTAAATAAATCATTTTTAATAAATAATGAATATATACACATAATTTTAATGAAAACGATTAATCGGCCGCTGATGGGTGTAAATGTGATCAGGCTAATAAAATTTATAACCCGGTTTGCTATCGAGTCAGATTACAAGCGCATAATCCTATCGAGTAGTATAAACGAGTGTCGATCCGCATGAAATAAGATTTAAGGTCTTGAGCGATTAAATCACAATCTTTCGAAAGACTAGACAAAATATGAAATCAAAGAGTTGTTTTTTATCGATGTATTTGGCGAAAATTAAAAGTAAGTAAAATAAAGATAGAGATGTGAATTCCTAGAATTTTGGCACACCGTTGTTACTTCAATCCGCTTTGATTCTTACCTTATTTGATGTTGGTTTTTCAGTTGTTGTATGAGGGTTTCTAATCCAATTTAGTGATTACCGTTTTTGCCTAGCAACCACCCTACTAATCAAGAGATCCCGTTAAGGCTTGTCTTGATTAGTGCAAGGAGATCTGTGACTAGCCCAAAAGAATTCAGACTTCACTTATTGGGTACGTCGCTCTACTATCTTGGTCATGTTGGGTGTCCCCATGGTAAGACACAACAATGCGACATTCGTCTGCGAATGTCAAGACTCTCATGTGTACTTTTGTTGATCCAATTAATAGTACCTCCGGTTAAGGTTTCCGCCACTAATTTAGTATTTTTATTCTTTCTTATACCAATTCGATTATCTCAAAAATGACTAACTTCCATGTGTGGCCATCACATGATGGTCTAGACTAATAAACAAAATCAGGATAGACATAAAGCACAAAAACAATCGAACAACAAAAGACTAAACAATGATCAACCAAAAGTATATATCAAAGCATCATGAGTACCAAGGTTTACTGCCAACCTTTCTAAACTTAGCCACTGAACAACATGTTTACAAAGAAATAAGAGAAAGATACAACCATACATGAAATACCCTCCTACTTAGTCTCTGCACACTTCTCTCTTCTCACTTAAGAAAATATAAAACCAAAGATACAAAAATATGATTTTGTTCAGTCCAGAGAGCTTATATAGGAGTGAAGGGGCGCCTGGAGATGAGTGGAGTCCAAGTTATCTAATATGGATATAGCTATTGCAGTTATTCACCAAAGGGTGCCTTGGGTACGGTTCGTATTGGCTAATAAGGACCGTACTCTCACTGTGTCGCTGCAAGAGTTAATGCATATTCAGTCATCTTTGATCTGTACTGGGGCTCTGGTCCGTATTGGTTAATATGGTCCGTACCAGAGCCTTAGTTGATGAGCTCGTTTTTCCGATTGACCCGATTCTTACTCCAAATGATGTAAAATAGCCCCAAAACATGGTTCCTGCACTAAAACATAAAATATGGCAAAAGTAACTTTTTTTCACGTAATAATTAAACATAAATGTGAGAAAATAAGACAAAACCTAAGACAAAATCCTATGTAATAAACTACCAGAATGAGCTTGATCAGCCGCATAATTCTGATTAATCAGCTGCATACTGATTAATCGCTTGGCGATACCCCGACCGTCCGACAAGCGCATACCGTTATTTACAACACTGACACATAGTGCATCTTTATTTAAATTATCAAGTATCTGACCACGTCAGGTTAATTTCCGATCAAGATGGATAAGGAATTCAAACCTGTTTATAAAAAACGTCCGTTTAGGCCGATTAATCGTTGGCGGTAACCAAACCGTTATGGATTTTTCCAACTAATCGGCTGATTATTTTTTTTAATTATAGCCAATTATTTTTGATTATTTCCGATTAATCGTTTGTCGGTACCCTGTTTGTCTGACGAACGCATACTGTTATTTACAACACTAGTCAGTGTCAGTAGTACCTGAGGGGAAGAGCTGCTGCATCCTGCATGTACCTCAATCTATATACATATTAAATTAGTTCATGGGCCTATTTAACTACTGGACTAGAATTAGCGATGTCAGCCCATCTGGTTTTTGTAATCCGACCCGATAAAATCTTCCAAATCCAAGATCATATCGAATCATTTTCTCTTGTCCAGCCCGTCTTCTCCGACTGCTACTCCGAACCCATTAGAGCTCATAAACCCTAGCTTTCCTTTCCACTGAGAGAGAGAGAGCAGAGAGAACATTGGAAATGGGGAGGAGGATATTGAATGAAGCACTGAGTAAGATGGTTAACGCGGAGAGGAGAGGGTTTGCCACCACCAATCTCCAACCAATCTCCTCCGTCATGGTCTCCTTCCTCAACGTCATGAAATATCGAGGTTTGATTTTGTTTTTTCATGATATATTTCTTGATGTTTATTTATTTAATCCTTTTTCTATAATTTTAGTTCACTCTGAGTGTTTAGGTTTTGGATCAAAGTGTGTGCTTGGGGTTGACTATCACTTTAATATCAGATTATGTTTGGGCAGTGTTTAAGCGTATGATAAAATTTAAGTAATGTATCATTGCTTGAAATAGAGTAGAAGGGAATCATAGTACATACAGTACAATTTATGGAATGTGTATCATTCACTCCATTAATGCATATATACTGTGCATGGAGCCATTTTGGGTTGCATGTTGTTTGGTACTTTAGTTAGTTCTTTTGTTGATTTACAGATAGTTTAATAGAATCTTAATTTGAAGTCTAGTCAAAAGTAAAATAAATAAATAATAGAGTTATAAAGGGGTTATCCATTCTTGCTTAATAGTTTTGTATAAGATACTTGGTCAGGAAATCCTTTAGTTGTGAATTGACCTTACCTAGGTATCAATACCTCAGCTAATAGCATTGTAATCTTATATGTAGGGGTACTTCTCAGCCTGGCAAAGTGTTGTGGTAACTTTGTAATTTTTCTTTTCTTTTTTCTCGCCTAGGCTATGTGAAGGATTTTGAGGTATTTGATCCACATAGAGTGGGAAAGATTACAGTGGAGCTTCAAGGAAGAATAAAGGACTGTAAAGCTCTTACGTACCGACAAGACCTGATGGCTAAGGAAATAGAGAAGTACCGAAGGCGCATGCTTCCTACCCAACAGGTCTGTTTATGATCCCGGTACTGTATTACAGTATTAGTAAGTATTGGAACAGTAACGATATTAACTACCATTATCTAGAAAATTTTAAAAATTGGGTTAATTTATAAAATTATTTGTGGCATGTTCTGTATTTGTGAATAACACCCAACTGTTTAGTTCCAATTAAAAACTAGGGTCGCTATGTTTTGAAGAATATTCTACAAAAACTTTTCTTCGAAATGGCTTAACATGAATTGTACTCAAAGTGGCTAATGTTAAGGATTATTTGAACACTACCTATTAGCAATGTGAAACACTATAGATACTTAGAAGAGGACATATGCAGATTACCAAGTTGAAGAAACCAATAGCTGATTCATTGATAATAAATATCAATGACTGCATTTCATGAGCAAGTAATTTTAAACTCTAAATAAATAGGGAATTCAATGATATAAAAAGTTTATCAAGTACTGTTTACACGAGTTTGATTTCCTTGAGAGCACCGTCTGGAATGGTTCTGTCAGTAGACCAAATACTGGTATGGACCAGCACTTATCAGTACCAGCGGGTACAGAACCAGCATCTGACTGGTACAATATGGTACAGGCAAGCATTGCATCAATTTTCCAATTAAGAACTTTTGCTGTGTTTATTTATAATTAGTAGCAAAGTGTAAAAACTGAGGGTTAAGTAAATAAAAACATAGCTAGTTGACACTTGAATGTCCAAGAAATGTCAAGCATTATTAGCAAGTGCTATGAATAACGGGTGTCATTGTTAAAACTAGGGGTAAGCGCTAAACTTCTCACTTGTGACAAATAACCCCCAAACTTTTATTCTCGACAATCACACACCCAAATTCAATCTAAGATAAGTAATCCCCCAAATATTAATCTCACTCATAATTGTTAAGTTGGATGAGAAATGAGAAACTGCCTTTGAAGCTTATACTTTATAGTGTTATTATTTAAAAAATAATATTTATCTTATGACTGAGGCTATGGTAATATGCATATTACGGATTGATTCATGCTATGGATCTATGTCTCTAATTTAAAGTTCAATCAGTCGATCCTAACAATCAAACATAATCTTCATAATAAAATGTACTTGTAGACCAAATTTTATATTTTTTAGAATTTTTTTACTATTTTTTTAGATAGGTAGAACGTAGCTGCTTTTGGATGTCAGAATTCTAAAAAATATAAAAATTGGTTTGCAAGTACATTTCCATATAAAGATCATGTTGAACGGTTCAGATCGACTGTTTGAACTTTAAAAACAGAAATATGAGTCCATAGCGCGGGCCCTTGTGTAATATGCATCTTACCATAGCCTCACTCTTATGTTATTTACAAAAGAACATAGACCTTTTTTTTTTAAATTGTAATAAATTGAATAATATGCCCAAAGAACATCAAGATGTTTAATTTTTATTTTTACGTTTTCATATTTTAATTTATATGCTTTAATTTTATAGAAAAGATTCTGTTTCACGAACGACCAAAATTCAGGTATTTTATTTTTATTTGTAAATAACAATAAGCGATAATATTAAATAAGTACCATGTTATCTATTTGAAATCAATATTAAAAATATAGAGCATTACAACACGCGAAGAAATTCAAAGAAAATAAAACTATTAGGGGTGTTATAGCCATTTTATAATCAAAATTATCAAGTTTAAAGTCAGATTGAGATTTAGGAGGGTAATTGCCACAAATAGAATATCGGGGGGACTCTTTGCCACAAGTGGAAAGTTTAGGGGGTTCCATGACATTACCGCTAAAAATAATGCCTTTAAGAGATGTTTTGTGTAACCTTGAACACCTCCAACATTTGTAGTCTATGAGATTTTTTCTGATGTTTCAACCCAAATGGAATATCCTCTCTACATTTTCTCTCTTTTAATAATCTTTTAATTTTTGTTTGCAGTGGGGGCTACTTTCTACATTTTCTCTCTTTTAATAATCTTTCAATTTTTGTTTGCAGTGGGGCTATGTTGTATTAACTACTCCTAATGGTGTGCTAGATCATGAGGAAGCTATCAAGCAAAATGTTGGCGGCCAAGTCCTTGGTTATTTCCACTGATAGCAAAACCATTTGTTACTTGAAATTATGTGCAAATCTAGTAACCAACACTCTTTGAATTTTCATATGTAGCGACTTTTTTTATTAATGGATCAAATGTATTGGTCCTAAACACAGTTTATATGGAATACGTAGAAGGGAGTGGTTGGTAGATTGTTCTGAAATGGAATTTTTTTCTTTCTTTTTGATTATGTTATTTTCTTGTTGTATTTCTCTTTTTTTTCTGAGGACCAATTTAGCATTATGACTTCTGTAAATTTTTAATCCTTTGACATGCCATGGAAATTCAGCGTTGAAAATGTCAAAGGGAAACCTGATCAGACGGTTGAGATGCACTCAACTCAAAAGATTCCCTTTTGAGTTAATGCAGACCGACATTTTTATTAATATCCAAAGTTTAATACAAATTATTATTTATACCCAGAATTGGACCTAATATCGAAAAATGCCGAAACCGGTCAGAAAATGGCCGGCTTACTCCCCCCTAAACCGGTTATTTTTTGGCCGGCTTAGTCATTTTTTTTATTTTTTTTATTTAAGAGACATTATGAAGAGAAAAAATAATAAAATCTAACACTGAAAATTTAAATTTTTTTGTTTAAATTATTTGTTAGATTACTTCTTTTGATATATAATTAGTATATTTATACTAAAATAAGCTAAATTACTTGAAATTATATTGAATCACACTATATTAAGTTAAATTACACTACATTACATTACATTACATTACGCTACAATACGGTAAATTACATATGAATAGAGACGATATCTTTACTAAAAAGGTGAAAACGACGACGAAACTTCAAACGGTCATAAAACGGCGCTCGAGTGTCCGAATTCAGCAAATGACCATTTTTCGGAAAGCTTGCGAAAATACGCATGCGTCCGTGCCATCTACGTCAGATTTCGAAATTTAGAATCGTCAAAAAACAAAAGGAAGAGCCTCAAAACTTGAGTTGAAGTTTCCGATTAAGATTTTCATTTCAATTATTCAATCCAAGTAGCTCAGTAAATTAGTTACATAATGAACTTGTAGAATACCAGTTTTAACTATTTTCGGAATTTTTTTACTATTTTTTATGATTCATGAAAGATGGCACAGAATCGGTCTATTGTAGCGTAATTTACTGTATTTCAGCATAATTAGCGAAGTTATCGTAATTTAACGTAATTTAGTGTAATTCAACATAATTTATTGTAATACAGTGTAATTCAACATAATTTCAAGTAATCTAGTGTATTTTAGTATAAATATGCTAATTATAAATCAAAAGAAGTAATCTAACAAATAATTTAAACACAAAATTCAAATTTTCAGTATTAGATTTTATTATTTTTCTCTTCATAGTGTCTGAAAAAAAAAAAAAAAAAAAAGACTAAGCCGGCCAGAAAATGGCCGGTTTAGGGGGGAGTAAGCCGGTCAGATAATGGCTGGCTTAGGAGGGGAGTAAGCCGGCCATTTTCTGGCCGGTTTGGGCATTTTTCGATATTGGATCCGATTCTAGGTATAAATAATAATTTGTATTAAACTTTGGATATTAATAAAAATGTCGGTAATGCAGAATATGCGGACTCATTCCAAATTTTGTATACTGTATGGGTAGAATATCCTATTGGATACTATTGAGTTGAGTGTTGTAGCATAGTAGATAGAGAAAAGGTATATCCTGTCAGAGAAAGATACACTGGAGTTTGGATGCTGCTCTAGTGCTCTGTCAGTTTGGCCACGTCTACTTTACATAATCATTTGCAATGAAAGAGACGTTGTGGGTGTATACGTAAATGGAGAAAAATTCGAGGGCCAATTTGTAAAATTGACTCATTTAATCTCTCTTGAAGCGTACAGAGACAACGACGGCAGCCATTGGATAAGAGCGCAAAAACTTTGGTGATTTTCGTATGGGCACCGCTGCTTTGTTGGCAGTGACCTCACCGCCGTGCTTCCTCTCCTCCGCCAAGTCCAGGCGCCTCATCTCTACAACGCTTCTCCCTTTGCTTCCCTCTTCTTGTCTCACCCATGGTATCTCTGCTTATTTGTATGTGTGTGTGCAATTCCCAGTAGCTGAGCTTATCATGGTGACACCATTGCTTAGTTTAAGAAATAAAATATTTCTTTTGAGTAACCGCATACATTCTACTGTAGTATTATTCAATTGTCCGACATTTCTATTAATATCCAAAGTTAATTACAAATGAATAAATATACCCATAATTTTTTGGTTTTTCGAAAAATATCCAAATCGGCCAGAATGTTTTTTCTTTTTTTTTTCCTCTCTCAGAAACCAGCCAGAATCTGGTCGGTTTCTTCCTCTTTTTTTTTTCTAGACACTACGAAGAGCAAGATAATGAAATCTAACACTGAAAATTCGAATTTTTTGTTTAAATTATTTCTTAGATTACATCTTTTGATGTATAATTAGCATATTTATACTAAAATATGTTAAATTACTTGAAATTATGTTGAATTACATTAAATTACGCTAAATTATACTAAACTATGCTAAAATACAGTAAATTACGGTAAATTACATATGAATATGGATGATATCTTTACTGAGAAGGCGAAAAATGACGATGAAACTTTAAACGACCATAAAACCACGCTCGAGTGTCCGATTTCAGCAAATGATCACTTTTCGGAAAGCTTGCGAAAATACGCATGTGTCAGTGCCCGCGATGCCGGATTTCAAAATTCAGAATTGACAAAAAACAAAGGGAAGAGCCTCAAAACTTGAGTTGAAGTTTCCGATTAAGATTTTCATTTCTATTATTCAATCTAAGTAGCTCAGTAAATTAGTTATATAATGAATTTGTAGAATACTAATTTTTACTATTTTGAAATTTTTTTACTATTTTTTATGATTTATGAAAGATGGCACAAAATCGGCCTAATTTTGCGTAATTTTGCGTAGTTTAGCGTAATTTACCGTATTTCATTATAATTAGCAAAATTAGTGTAATTTAGCGTAATTTAATGTAATTTAGTGTAATTCAACATAATTTCAAGTAATTTAATGTAATATAGTGTAATTCAACATAATTTTAAGTAATTTAGCATATTTTAGTATAAATATGCTAATTATACATCAAAAGTAAGAAGTAATCTAACAAATAATTTAAACAAAAAATTCGAATTTTCAGTGTCAGATTTCATTATCTTGCTCTTCATAGTGTCTCTAAAAAAAAGAAAGAAACCGGCCAGAATCTGGCCGGTTTGGACATTTTTCGAAAAACCAAGAAATTCTGGGTATATTTATTAATTTGTAATTTACTTTGGATATTAGTAGAAATGTCGGTTCAATTGTTGAACATGAGGAAATGAAGCAAAAATAAAAAATAAAAAATAAATAAACAGGTTTTTATCGGGATTGCAGCTTTCAGTTAATATAGTTATGAACTTATGATTTTATTTAGAGTGAGGCTATGGTGCTATGCATAGCACGGATGGGGTCCGTGCTACGGCTCAAAATTTGACTTTTTAAAATCCTAACGGTCGATCCAACCGTTCAATGTGATAGCCATATGAATATGTACTTGCAAACTAAATTTTATATTTTTTCGAATTTTTTTACTATTTTTTTAGATAGGTAGAAAAATCAGTGTTTTCTGAAAATTCTGGACCATCAAAATTCTACCTATCTAAAAAAATAGTAAAAAAATTCGAAAAAATATAAAATTTAGTTTGCAAGTACATATTCATATGGTTATCACATTGAACGGTTGGATCGACCGTTAGGATTTTGAAAAGTCAAATTTTGAGCCGTAGCACGGACCCCATCCGTGCTATGCATAGCACCATAGGCTCACTCTTTTATTTATATATCTATTTACTTTTCTGTGTTTGGGTTGGGTGGTCCTGGATGAAACAAACATGAAAAATATCTACTAAATTGCTCAAGAGTAGCATTATTTCTCACTCCAGTTACTAACTTACTATGACTGGGTAAAGGTATTAGCAATTTGTTTCAAGTATTGTATTGTAATGAATATGCAGGGAAAGATGAAAGCCGAATTACGAAAGTCAGGAGTAATGTCAATAGTGTATCTACCGAGACCAAATCTGATAATGAAGCCTCTATGACTGGTGCGGCTTACGACTTCAAAGGTGCAACAATTTCTCTGACAGGTGAAATTTTGTCCTCTCCCAAGAAAGTCACAATTGTAAGGCACGGTTTGAGCTCGTGGAATGAGGAGAGTCGCGTCCAGGTCGGTAGCATTTGTCGGTATTGACCATTCTTAGTTTAAATTACCAATACCTACTTTAAGTTTTGGGTAAATCCAGAGGTGAATGTAAAATAAACACAAGCATGATAGAAATAAGAACGGATGAAGAAGTCCCGATTGATACCAGATGGACCATGTGATGGTACAGGACGAAACAAGAAATCTGAGAACCATGATTTGGTTTTTCTTACCTTATAATTTATTATTGTATAGGGAAGCTCCAATTTGTCTGTACTAACGGAGAAGGGGGTGAAACAAGCTGAGAGATGCCGTGATGCATTAATTAATATGAACTTTGATGTCTGTTTCTCTAGCCCTATCTCAAGAGCAAAGGTGCAAAACATTTTTCACAATTATAGTAAATTCAAATATTGAAGTTAGAGTGAGGCTGTGGTACTATGCATAGCGTATATTGGTCCGTACTGACAGATTAATATCTCCATTTTCAAAGTCCAATCAATTGATCTGAATCGTTCAACATGATCTCTTTATGATAATGTACTTGTAGATCAAAATTAATATTTTTTCGAATTTGTTTACTAAGGTTTTAGATAGGAAGAAAATCACTTAATTTAAAAATTTTAAACCATTCAAAAGTAATGATTTTCTACCTATTTAAAAAAATAGTAAAAAGATTCTAAAAAATGTAAAATTTATAATTCAAGTACATTTTCATATGGAGATCATGTTGAACCGACGGTTCAGATCGGTTGTTTGGACTTTGAAAATAGAGATATTGATCCATAGTACCATAGCTTCACTTTTGAAGTTATATTGATAGACTAAACTAAAATATCAAATGAAAGGCTGAAAGTAATTGCTTAAGTACCTTTACAGTCTACTGCTGAGGTAATATGGTGTGGGAGAGAGAAACCATTGTGTTACCTCAATTCATTAGAGGAGGCACACTTGTTTTTTCTGGAAGGCATGAAGAATGGTACCATGTTAAAGTTCTCAAATTCTTTTAACACATATATGGTGGCCTCAGAAATTATGACTAACTGTATTAAATAAAAACATGGAGGCAGCGGATGCTAAGAAGCAATATCCTGAGTTATACACCACATGGAGAGAAGATCCATCGAATTTTCATGTAAATGGTATATATCCTATTCGTGAACTTTGGGGTACAGCAAGGGAAGCTTGGAAGGAAATTTTGCTCACACCAGTATGTACTTTGTTTTTTCATGTATATTTCTTTTAAAGGCTATTTTTTTAAAGATTTTTACCATGATTAGAATCAGTGATATATCTTTAACTTGTTTGCTTCTTCATTATATTATTTTTATGATAAGCAGGGGGAAAGCTTTCTGGTAGTTACGCACAAATCAATTTTGAGGGCACTTATTTGCACTGCTTTGGGTCTTGGACCTGAACGGTAAGTTCTGAAAAAACAGGAGACAATAATCTCGTTTAGCTTATTAGAATTTATCTAAAAGATTTTCATGTTACCAAAATTACAAAAAGTTTGTTAAAGAGATATTGGTCCATTGTGAAATACTGAAACCCACCTTTTATCAGAAAATCAAATGAAGACGCTTCACAAAAATACCATTCAAGTAATTTTTAATAAGAGATACGTGAAGTATTATAAACTAACATTAGTAATTTAAGAGAAATAGGACTGATATTTGTTCAACGTTTCTCTCGTATATATATATTTTTTTTTTCTTTTTTGAAATCACACTTTTAAGGCTACATGGTTATTGTATATAATCCAACATCTGACAATGCAAATAACATTGTCGCGATTTAATGTTCCGATTTGTAGGTTTCGGGCAATTGATGTGAATAATGGTGGTATTTGTGTATTCACTTTCAATAAAAGAGGAGAGGCTATGTTGCAAGCTCTAAATATGACTGCGCATATGTACAGTGATCATGTGTACCAGTACTAAAGTAATTTCTGGTTTGTATCTTGCAAAACAAGATTCATAGCAACTGTACCGGAAATGCGTAGTTTTTGGCATAAATTATTCATAAGATACATGCTTACTTGATTTTGAATTAATTAGGTTGAAGAATTAGTAAATGAAATCCTTCATAATAAATTGTCAATAAGGCTCACAAGTCGTAATTGTACTAGAATAATAAAATTTGAAAAAAATATGATAGATTAATTATTTGGGGCTTATCCAAGTTATGCAAATCCATAATTATTTATAATTGTTTATTTTTCTATCTCAACGTGCATTTGCTTCAAATTTGAAATAATTTAAATTGAGTTGGCAAGAATCATATTTTGTGATATTATTATAATACTTAAGAACATATATGTAATTTTATGATTTTTTAATCGTATTTACGCACGAAGTACATACAAAAGTTCAATGACATATATAATGTGCTGTATGTACACTTCTACAATATTTTTTAATCAAATTTTATCTAAATTGTTTTACTTTGCGTTATTAAATTTCAGTTCGATCTGGAGTGTTCTTGTTATGAATTTATTATATGTTCTTACTTAACAAGAAATTTCATTTTCACCTAATTATCATTTATCAAGTTTTCTTATAAGTGAGAATATTTACACCCCTTTGCTACAGTCCTATTACTATATGTAATTAATTTAATGCAACCTTCATAAATGGGCCTTTAATTGATACATGGCACTGTTAGGTATCACCAGACAAAAGTTAGTTTACCAAACTCAACCTCACTAAAACTATGAACAGCAACACTGCTTTACTTGTAAGATTAATCACGAGTAAAGGTATTGACAGAGTAAGTTTTGCTTCATGTAGTGCACAAACAATAGAGAAAAAAAGCGCTGCATGAAGCAAAAACTGCTATGTTAATATCTTTACCCATTAATCACAGATCACCTACACAAACAATGTTTATAATCTTGTCTACTCTTCTTTTCCTTTGTATATAGTTAAATTGATTCAGTCAAGGAATCCGCTTGAACTGATCTGATTAATTAATTTGAATAGTTAAATTGATTCAAAGTTGATCTAAAATAATACAAAATCAAGGTCGATTCAAATTTAAAGTATTCGAAATTCGATTTGACTTGAACCGAATGACTCGAAATATATGTTGATTCGAAATTAGGCAATTCAAAATCCATTGCAAACCTAAATAACACGAATGCGCAATGATCCGAATCCGATGCTTTTGGGTTTTAAATATTATATTCAACAGGTTGTACCCATAAGCGGAATCTATTTGAGAAGTCGAAACGATCCAGTCTTGATCAAAATCGTATCCAAGACGACTCAAAATCTGTTTTGGAAATAACTGTTTTGTTTTCACACCAGTTAAAAAGTATTCACAAGAAATATAGGTCTTAATAGTGTGAATTCGAATCAGGTACCTAAACCTCTCAGACCGTTTAATATTTTTTATTTGATTAGAAGGTTTCGATACATTTTAGTATCTTTTAGATACTTTTTTTGAGAGACTAAGCTGTGAGAGACGGAGATTGTGCCACTATGCTAAGCCTGTAATCTCATGATTTCAGATTATTTAATTTAAATTTGCACAAATTTTAAAACAGAATATTTATATTTCAAATAGGTCTGGAATACTTTTGACTCTAGTTTGACTAACCTAAGAGCATCTACATCTCTGATATTATAAGAGTTTCTAATCTGATGTGATAGTTTCTAATCCAATTTTATGAATGTGGAAGAGTTTCTTATTTAGAAACTATACAAGAAAGTTTCTTATTATAAGAAACTGTTTATAAACTCCACTCTAGCCAAATGATTGGCTCAAATTATTTCTCCTTTATAACTTTATAATTTATTGCTGATGTGGCTTAATAGAAACTCTAAAATTAATTTCAGAGATGTGAGAGTTAGAAACTTTAGGGAACCTAATTTCTAAAATATAGTTAACAGTTATTTAGAAACTCATTTGAGTTGCTGAGATGTAGATGTTCTAATGCGGTCAGATACCGCTGGGATATGAACTCTGATATTTTAGGCTGCAATAGAGCCCACATAATTTCTGAGCTTCATTAAAACGGTAAATAAAAAATTTGCACCCAAAACCAACAGGCAACTGTACAGACAATATGTTGAAACTCAGATTTTAATTTAAGCACAAAGATTCTATTGAACACCAGAAGTATCTTCCCCAATGTAACTTACATGAAAAATCACAAAAAAGAAAAATAAAATTATGAAACTGAAAACCTAATGGCAGACATGGAGGTCGAGGCTGACGATTTTATAGATGTTGCACAGCGTGATCGCCACAAAGACGATGAGACCAACAAATGCCGAGATGAGCGACCCCGAGACGTGATCGCAGTAAGCTGGTATTTGTTTGCAAATTGGTAGCCATCCTGCATGAATATTGCCGTGCTTTCCCAGCTCCGATATTGCGCCCGTTGCAGCCAAGGCGCCGGTTAAAAGCATTGCCACAAGCTAGTTCACAATTATAGATCAAAAATAGTAATGAAAAACAGGGTTCAATTGAATGAAGTAGCTGACACAATTTAATTAATATATAACCAATATGAGGAGGGATCAAGTTACAACAAATTTGAGTTACAACAAAATTACAACAACCATTTTTTTCATTTTCAAAGTCCAAATCGTCGATCCAAACCGTTCAACGTGATCTCCACAATAAAATGTGCTTGCAGATCAAATTTTACATTTTTTTAAATTTTTTACTATTTATTAAGTATTTTACAAAAAATAGTCATATTCAGACCATTGAATTTTGTACCCATCTTAATAAATAGTAAAAAAATTCAAAAAAACATAAAATTTGATCTGCAAGCACATTTTATTTAGATAATCATGTTGAACGGTTTGGATCGACGATTTGGACTTTGAAAATGAAAAAAAATGGTTGTTGTAACTTTGTTGTAACTCAAATTTATTGTAACTTGATCCCTCCTCAACCAATATATTTCATTATTATATTGTGTCCATCATAAAAAAAATATTAAGTGCATTTTAGTGAGCATAACCCTAAAATTTATCGGATGAATTTCAAACGATAAATCCAAACCGTTGAAACTGATCTACTTCCCAAGTGATACGTTTATGTGCAACATTTATAAATTTTCGAATTAATTTAATACAAAGTCAAATGGTCAAAAGTGATAAAAATTAAATGTATTATAATTAACTTATAAATCTTTGTTTTTTTTTTACCTCTTGATCTTATACTAAATAAATTTTGCATGTAAACACATCACTCGTGAAGTAGATCAATTTTAAGAATTTGGATTCGTCATTATGAATTCAATTCAATAGATTTTGAAGTTAAGATGATCGAGAACTTGGTGAGCTCAAGAACACAGTAGTTCTATACTCCATTTTAATTAGTACTTTGTTTAATTATAACATACTGTATCACTGATTAACAAGTTTAGTAAAATGAAAAACATACTATATCACTCATGATAACAAGTCCTGAGAGAGGGCTTGCAGCAGGGACAAAAACAACTAGCACATTATATCCACTTGCAATGGCATTTGCAATCACAAAAAACCTACAACATAAATGCAATGACAGTGAACATTTTTAAATAAAGTAAAAGAAAAGACAATGAGCATTTTTCCTTCCCCAATTCAAAATAAACAAATAACATACATGTATATCATAGGTTTCCAGGCATAGTGATCATTTATATTAAACAAAACAGAAGAAAGACATAATTTGAGTGGCATTCACTGGTACTGGTAAAAATGGTTTAGTACTGTAATACATTATAAGATAATTGCAAATTAAGTAGTTCAAATTACTTGAAGGAAGGTGTATATTGATATTTGGCCTCCATGGTCACACCAAAGAAGCTCGTGGAGTCATGGCTCGTTGCCATTATGATTGCCGCCGCTGCACATGCGGCCGCTATGCCGATTCTTATGAAAACAGAGAGACCTCTCAATGCCTTGCTCATTGTTTTCATATTCTTCTTGTATCTACTGATGGTTTTCTTATTTTGTGTAAGAAAGAGATGCTGGGAATTTTGGGGGTTTTAATTTGTGTGGCAGGAGAGAAGAAGAGGAGAGGTTTTGAATTTTTGATGGGGTACTAAATGCTAATTTAATTGCAAGTTTGATAGGAGTAGTTCTGGGAGGTTAGCCTTGGTAGAATTTAGGAGACAACATTCCTCTGTTATTTCCAATTTATAATTGCATAAGTTTGCTATTTTTTTAACCAAGAAATCTTCTACTAAGGAAATCATTCTTTATTAATCTTTTTGTCACATTTTTAATATATAGGAAATGATGTCCTATTGGTATTTTAGTTGCCAACGAATAACATTTTTTTTTTGTAAAATCTTTTTGTAGGATTTTGCAATATGAGACAACAACAGAGGATGTAAATCCACAGAGAGTTACAAAACAAATTAAAAAGGTTCATCATCCTCTGTGGCGGAAAAATAAGTTTGTCTCCATGTAGTGAGTTATTATTGTTCCTACTTCCCATTTCTGTAGCTCTCTCAGTGAAATGCCACACAGTGCATTTCAGATTTGTCTGCCGTAGAAGATCTGGACTCTCAACGGGTGTGATGGTGAGGTGGCCTGTGTGTAGGCAGGGTGTAGGTAAACCACTGGTGGGTTTAGTCTCAACTGCCATAGTCACCTGCAATGAAAGAGCACTGCAGTTCAAATTTTTTAAATGCTAAAGTCAAGCATTTTCTTCCAAAAGGACACAATACATTAATTGAAGCATTTCACATCTACCTTGCTAAGTGGTTGGGTTTTAATTGAAAATCTGGTAATTGAGTAAAATTTAAGGTTTCAATTCTTTATGTTTTATATTCATTGCTGGTGACTGTAAGGATCTTTTTTAGTATCCAAATATTGAGTTAAAATGTCATGAAATTTTAAGAACAAAATAAGCTTGCCAAGTTCTGAGCTACTTAAACCCTGTAATTTTAAATTTAAATGGATTTCACACTTGACAAAACATATTAAATATCAACATTAGCCTCTTCTTTTTTGCAAAAATATAAATTCTGCATGAATTTGCATTTATCCAAAGTTGATATGTATCAGAACAAGTTTGAAAATAATGAACATTTACTACATGTAAATCTTGTATAATTATTTTTATTAAGTATCAACTCTATATAAAATTTAAATTTGTACATGATTCATATATCTAATCATTTTATGGAACAAAAACTTTAAAGGAACTTTCCTGTTGGTAAAGTCAAATCAGGAAGCACTGTGAAGAATCTCCGATGCAACTTTCAGTTTAGTAGTGGGATTTGATTTTACTTTTACAAAAACAAAATAAGGTTGGACTTGGGAGTTAATTATATCAATTGGGCCCGATTAGACAAAGAAAAAGCCCATGTGATTTAAAAAATGGTTTAGTACAGGCTTAGTTTTAAGTGAGACAAACAATATTGTGAAAACCAAAAAGGCTGCACTTTGTTGAAATTATTTTCTTTCATGGAAATTAGGTCTTCACGGAATCCATTATTACTTCACCTTAATTGACAGAATATAACGATAATGTAATGAAATGTTATCGGACAAGCCTCTCCTGAAAGTAAGGGTATAATATCCGTTCCATGGAAATATATATTTGCATATTTATTCGTAAATAATTTATGTCTATTCATATATACAAGGGCAACTGTCATTGTGAAAGTTCATCTCACTAAAATTTTATGGGAACTATTAAGAGTCTCTTACCTTTCTCCACTGTTCTTAACTAATTATTAACACATAATGTCCCCATTCACTCTTGCAGCTATAGATTGGAGACAATTGTAGCTCTTCATTTTCTTTTTGTAGAAAACTACTAACCATTGTCTTGCAAGCTGAGGTTCAGTTAGTACAGATCTCGTACCAGTATCCAACCATACCAGCATTATTATTACTCCCATACAGTAACCTTTGATTTATCTGTGCATTTAAATGTTAGTTAGTATTAGATGTCATTTTTAATTTATCCACTAGCTACTGTGTCAAATTTGTGTAATACTCAAGTCAGACAAAGAACAACATTCTAATTTGTTTAGTTGCAACTTAAATATATATGGGAATCAGAGGAACTACACCGTGTTATGGAGCTTGTGGATTTAATAAAGAGAGTAAGTTAAAATCTTTAAATTAATTAGATAATTTTGTTATTTGCCAAGTATTAGTGCTCTCTTTTCATTAGATTTGTCCAGACGTTATCTATGCTTCTTCGTTTTTGTTTGATTTCTGCAAAAAAATTCATGTTTATCTATTTGAAAAATTTGTGTGCTTATGCAATTTACGTGTTCGAAAATTCGAAGGTGCCTTTGTAGTGCATTAGGTGGATAACGCGATTAGAACAGTGGAAACAGTGTGAAGACCATATTCTTCTGTTTTGTCATAGAGCAAGACAACAGAACAAGGTTAGTTGATTTTCCTCTATTTGTGAAAGTTTTAGCTATGTTGTGTTCATTTGATAATAGATATGCAATTTACCTGTTTGAAAGCATGCCAAATATAATTCATACCAATGTAGAAAAGAAATTGAGTTTCAGGTCATTTTTTTTTTAATTGATTTGGTTTTCATTTTGATGATTGTGTATTATATAAATTATTCCTCCTATTAGGTTTTAGGTGGGGGAGGGGCTGAAGTACTAAAGTAAGCTAATCGTTAAGGATTAGTTTGCAAGTGAGAGCTCTTTCCATGAAGGAATGTAGAAAAGAAATTGGTGTTCTATCAATTAACTTATATTAGGTTTTAGATTTTTATCTAATGCAATTTGACAGAATGTTGTTGGTCATGAGTGAGAGCCCTTTTCATGATAGAATATAATTAATTTATTTGGAGAAAAGCCTTTTGTAATGACAATTTCCCGAAAATACTAATTTCAAAATGTAAAAAAAGTTAGTATTAGTTTTAAACAACAATTTGAATAAAAATACTAATTACAAATAAATTTGGAGTAAAAGAGGACGATAACCATAAAGTATTGTTTGGTAATTCAACTATAAAATGGGACAACTGTTTGAAGTTTGATTATTCACTAAACCTTTTTCCTTATTTGCATTACACCATAAAATATGCATACGATTTAATTTGCATTTGATGCCGAATTGAATTGTAAAGCTTACTTAATAAGTGATTATTGAGGGATTTGATTTATTTGAATCCAATAGCCATTGTTCTATGTTAACAAAATGTAACGAAATTTTATTTATAGTCATTATTTTATTTTAACCTTAAAAAATGCACATAAGGGTTTAAATAACTGATGTTTACAAATTTTAATAAGCCCTCGAATCATGTTATGATTTTTAAGTTTATATATCTTGACTAACATGTGTAGCCTAATTACATTTCTTCCAAATAGCACACAGTTCATAGCAGCAGAGAAATGCAAAAAAGGGATGCTAATCTTTCAAAGATTCCACAAAGTGGTAGAGATTTTAGGAGCTTGATCCAAATTTAACTGTGAAAATCTGAAATCTTTTCTCCTTAAATTGCTAATCTTCAGGTTAGGAGTTTTTTTTCTTAAATTGACTTGGTTTTTTTTCTTAAAGATTGTTCTTAATTTTTTCTTTCTAATATGTCCAATTGGACTTTACTTTTTCTTCCATGGTAGTAATATTAAAAAAAAAAAATTACTGGTGGTTACAGACAGCTAGCTTTGGAGGAACAAACATAAACACAACTGCTTGCAAGGATAAGAAGTGCCTGACGAGTCTCACTTCCCGCTCAGTTATTTTATCTATTTTTCCTTCTCTTTCTGTACTCGTCTTTGTCTTCAGATACCTGATACGCGGTAACAGTAAAGCAAAGTGCATACCAACACTGATACACACTCGGTGTTGCATGCGGTAGGCTCGAACTTTGCTATCATATTGGATTTTACATTATTGAAATGCATTTCCTAATATTTGTTTGTGTTAAGAACAATTACATGTTTCGTTGGTTATATAAGGATATTGGATTTTTTTTTACTATTGAAATGTATCTTCTAACAGTTGTGGTTGTTCAAGAAATTCATAACTTCTACCTTATGTGAAGTTTTTGTTTTATTGTTCATATACGTTGTAAATTAAACTTGCATATATGTTGTTTTTGTTTCGTTTTGTACTATTCTTATATATGTAAAATAATACTTGCATTATATGTACTATTTTCATTTCGTTATATCACCAACAAGGTAACAACTCATACATTTTATATATCAATTACCACTGTGGAAGCAAAGCGAGACATTTTGCTAGTTTGTTAGTATTCTATGATAATTCATACAAAATGCATATTCAAACCATACATATCAATTATTCCATAAAAGAATAGTAAAAAATTTCTAAAAAAAATATAAAATTTGGTCCCCAAGCACATTTTAACATGGAGAACACATTGAGCACTTTAGGTCGACTATTTGAACTTTGAAAACCGCCAAAAATGAATTTGTAGCACCAAGATCTTGGTCATACCACTTTGATCTTAGCCAATCTCTTAGTATCTGTATTTATACCCATGGATGTTAATTTTGATTATGAATTTAAACACATATATCGTATCTACGTCTATATCCCTATTTAGATTCTCTAAACAAAATACGAATATATATATATGATTTTTACATTACTAATTGAAGGTGGCAAATAACATGAGAAAAAAATCATTTTTTTTAAGTAGGGTATATGAAACCCTACCTGTCATTATAAATACCTTAATATTTTATGAACACATAACTTATCATTATCATTTACAGAGTCTCCAAAACGGGATTGAACTTGCTACAATCAATTTTAGTTCACCTACCCCCACAAAATGAACAAAATACATGACATGCAAAGAAGCAACTCTGATTGGACTAAAGCCAAACAAATATTTAGTTACATGGCTCAAGTCAAAGAAACTTGAAATTCTAGTCAAATTTCATCAAAAATTCAAAGAAACGTGCGTACTTTAGTCCTTCAATTTCACAATTGAAACCGACTAAATGCAAACAGACGAGAATAAGCTGTTGAGCCGTTGAATAATTTATTGGCTCCAACCCATTTCTCTGCCGATATTAAGTCTAATTGGGATGACATGCATGCTTCAATCAAGAGAAATTTTAGTGTCATACTATTTCTTACAAAATTAGGTTATTGTCACCTCAAATTATAAGGTATAGGATCCTTAATTAATTAGGTTTTTGTGGTGCGCTCAACATCTTCTTTACTTTAGTTGTTTCAGACATAACAGACAGCCATCATGAGCGGAGTCAGAAAATTAAGTGAAGTTTCAGAAACTGAATAAATAAGTGTTAATTTCATTTTATAAAAGAGAAAAATATTATTGATTCTTGTAAAAATTAAAATTTTGAAAGACAAATAAAAAATAAAAAAGAGCCTTAGCTCCCCTTTCCCACTTAATTAAAAGTTAGATAAACCATATTAGTCACTCTTAAAAATATAACACGTTCCACATAAACTACGATCGAAGAAATTCATTTCTATGGAAAAAAAAGAGCTCAGTTAAGCTCAATTTTTAATCTTATTTTAAACTTCCATTAGTATTTAACTTAATCTCTGTAATAAACTCAAAATATAATTAGCATTTACTGTTTACCCCTTTAAGAGACTTGTCCTAAAGCAATCTAATATGAAAAAGAGATGTTTGATATCACCCAATTGAAATATAAGTTGAGAACACCAAAGAGTTCCCTAAATGTACACAAGTTGATGCTTTATTAGAAATTGCCTTCTCTTGCTCGCTTTCTCTTCCTCTCTTCATCTCTTTCTCTTCTATGATTTTGAGTGAGTTGTGAGAGAGAGGAGAGAAAAAGAGGGGTATTTATAGGGTCTGAAACAGAAAAAAAAAAATATTCTCAACCGGCTATTTTTTAGCCTGTTCTTGTTTTAATCTCAACCGGCTAAAAAATGGTCGGTTCAAATTTTAATTCCGGCCGGTCATTTTTTTGACCAGTTTGAATATTTTTAAAAATACTCAGCTAAGCTAGGTATAATTAATAATTTGTATTTAATTTTCGATATTAATAAAAATGACGGCTTGAAAACAACTCGTTCAAAATAACCGCTCTCTGTTGAGTCGTGTACATTAATCTTTATTTAAAAAGTTTGAGAGATCACATATAAAATAAAAGTAACAAATCACCATGTAGCACAAGTGATGAGGCATTAGGACGACTCTAAAAAAAAATTATGAATTTTTCTGAGGACCCCATTAAATCCCAATAAAATATTAATATAATAGCTAAACGACCAAGTCCTCCGTCAAAATATATCGAACAACTTTTTTGTCGCTTTTTAAAATATTTGACATCAATGTTTCTGTTTTTAATGGTTGTCAACTGTATCCTTATTTTCTGAAAGCACGCGTTCACAAGTCATATTTGACTGATACGTTCAAGAGGCTAAAAAATGGTAATAAGATTCTTTTAAGTATAAAATTCACCCTAAATACATGTAAGAAAGTATGAATGCATACATTAAAAACAAACTGTAAACATATTTGTATAGTTTAAATTATTAAACACGTGCATTTAGAAACTAGGCATAAATGCATAATCTTGCCAAACTTTGAAACTGAATAGGTGTTGTTCATTTGAAAAACAGGGATAGACAAAAAAAAAAAATTCAAGAATATGTTTTTTGTAAAGAAAGAAGATATGGCACTATTTTGAATTTTAAATAACTTTGTATTAAGGAATTAAAAAAATTTATTGGACATAAGTTCTGCTTTGTGAAGTAAATATTAAAGTTTTTAAATAATTAGAGCATTTTACTTTTTATTTCTCAAATTGTTCCTCCTCATAGACAGACATGCTCTTTATATAAACCCCTCCACTGTCATAAAACCTCCTCACCTCTCTAGTTCTTGCTTCAAAGGTACACACCTAAACAATTTCAACTACTTCTTGGCTGTGCATGGGCTCAGATTCTAGGGTTAGTGGAATGCCTGAATTACCATGTGCCGCATGCCGGTTGCTTCACCGAAAGTGCAGCCCTGACTGCATTCTGGCCCCACATTTCCCGACAGATCAACCCAACAAGTTTGTGATCGTGCACAAAGTGTTTGGCGCAAGTACTGTTGTCAAAATGCTCCAAGTAAGCAGCCTCCAATCCAATTTTTACCTGAATTGTGAAACTCTTTGGCACTTGTATAGGGACCAAAAAGAAAAATTGCCACATAAGATAAAATGAAGTACATCTCGGGATAGTGTAAACAGATTCTCCAGCTAGTACCAAAGAAAATGGTACCACCAATCAGACCTTGCTAAACACTGGTAAGGCTTGCAATTTTGAACCAGACTTGTTTAAATATAAAATGTTCAAAAATTCAAATCGACCTGTTTATTTTAATCGTTGTTATTCGTACATCAGATTATATAAAATTCATCTATCCATCTAAATTTGACCATAGAAAGCCTGACATTTGGGGCCCCATAAAGTAGCAGTCAGGCCGGTATATTTCTTGACAAGACATAACCCATTGTCAGCCTAGATACTGGTACAACCTGTCTGGAATTATGCTAGTACAACACTAAAACTGGGTACACAAAGATCGAATGTTTATTAGGCAATTCAAAAACAAAATGCCTAGTCAATGGATGTGAGAGGATAACTGTCTGATTTGTGTATATTTCATTATTTTCCCGTGTTAATTGAACTTTCTCTTGACACTGACACATCAGTTTTTAGGTGTTAGATAGGAAAAAGAACAGTAAAACATTGCAATATTAGCATTGGTAAATAAAAGTAACACTTGTGAATCTTAGCCATTCACTTGATCTATAAAAATTAGTGGTGACGAATATTCATATCACATATCACGAGATACTTGTGTAATTTATATGGTCAAGTATGAAAGGAAATCCTACCTAATTTTGTCCCAAACTATGCACTCCCAATCAGACACTTGTTGAGGCAACAAGAGAAGATGCTGTAAAAAGTTTGGTGTATGAAGCCAATGCGAGGCTCCAGGACCCGGTTTATGGTTGCACAAGCGCTGTCATTTACCTGCAAAACTACATCCAGCAACTCCAGTCACAGCTGACAACAACCCGAGACCAAGTAACCAAGTTGCAGGAACAGAACTACCATCTACTTCAAGTTCTCATGGAAATGTCCTGCACAGATCCAACAATTATGAATAGCTCCTTGATCAGCAGCACAGTTTACAATACATCCAGCACGGACAGCTGTCAGATATACAACATATGAAGTGTGTCATGTGTTTTATCCCTCAATTTTACTTGTATGCAATGTTCGAAATGTGAACTATTCACCTCAGAAACAAAGCATGTTAACTCTCAGATGGTAGTTAGACAAATATAACACTTGTTTTAAATGCATGATGCAAGTAAGATATACAGCACATAGAGAACCATACAACTTCTGACTGTACATCACATGCTCATACAAATTACAAAAACCATATACTGGCCAGACAAACAAAATCTAACCTTACAAAAACCCGACACAGATATAATTTACAATTAATAACAAGTAAAATTCACTCGTTTACTCCACCGGTGCTCTCACATGAGCTCCCCAAATTAACTGCAATATCACTAACCAATAGCCTTACAATTCCATTTTTACTGGAAACCCTTGAAATCTCCATGCACTCTTCCAAATCAGCATCACGCGCCAAATTAACCCATTCTTGGTCATCATCCAAGTATTTTATTTCAAATGTACCAATCTCAAGCTTGAGTCTACTCGATACCTCCTCTCTCAACATAACAAGACTTCCGGGTACAACAAATCGAAACCTTATGATATCATCCTTGTAACTCGCTTTAATAGTTACAGTCATTAAATTGTGGACGGGAGGCCCTCCGCAGAGATCTTTGAGATCCTTGGAGCTTCCAGAATCTTCTAGAAGCATCCTGCCGAGTTGTGCTTGTGATTGTTCGGGAATGGGGCATGACCCTTCAGTGGTGCGGGAATTTATACTGTCTTCTCCTGACGAACTCTTAGACCTAGAAGGTTGACTGGGTGTGTTATTGATATTATTAGGTGCTATTGAGGGATTATTTTGAATCGGTAGACTTGCTTCTATGTTGGTGCTAGGCATGGTGAGTGGGCTTGTAAGAGTGGGGAGAGTGAATCCCCCATGGGCCCCGCCTTGCTCTTGAACAGACTCAATTACTTGTTTGAGTTTCGAGAGGGAGCGGTTAACCTTGTTGATCTTGCGTGATGGCCAACGTGTGATCCCGTGATGCCGGCATATGCGCTTCATTGTTGTTGGGCACACTGAACCGACAAAAGAGAGAATAAGAGACATAATTAAAATTGCAGACAAAAAGAAATGTAATTGACACTTCTTGAAAAGAGAATATCATGTTTACATTTTTTTATTTGGATTTTCAAAAGGTTCCAAGTTCAATATACATATAATATATGCTATAAAAATATATCATGTTATGCACTGTGAATGAAATATACATGTAGTATATGCATTGTGTCATATCCCAAGATTTCCATGCAAGGAAGAGGGGAGGTAATAATGATCTTGAAGATGCAATGAACAACTGACTCTGTAGGAGGCTTAATTTCTAGTTCTCATTTTATGTTAACTTTGTGCTAACAATGATAAAGGAGGGGGCATTCACAACTTTCTCAAACACATAGTTAATACTAAAGTACTAGCAATTATTTTTTCTCATAGGTTTGAAGGAATAAGCAGGGGCGGATCTTGTGTATAGAAATTTAATTGAAATATCATTCTTTTAAAGTTTTTATATAGCTCAGCCCCCCTCATAAAATGTCAAATGTATGCTTGTAGCCTAGTGATTAAAAATTCTATTTTGTGGTTGTGGAGACTTGGGTTCATACCCCAGTGACCACACATTATGCATTTATGTTTCGGCCCCCAATCTAAATTTTCTAGTTCTGCCCTTGGGAATAAGTACCCAAATCATGTAAATACTGGAAGGAATAAGTAACATAATGGTTAGAGAAATACCTCCAAGGCTTTTGGCAGCACTCTTCAGACTTCCCGAAAAATACTGTTGAAGAACCTCCAAGCTGATCATTTTCTCAGCCTTTCCCCTTTTCTTCCCACTTTTCACAACCGGACCAGGAGCGGAAGTCTCTGTACCATTTGCCTTCATCACTTCTTTACTATCATTAGCATCCAACAATCTCTCAAAGGTGTCACCAACTACACTAGATCCATTACATGCAGTATCATTAGAATTTTCACATTCTAAGGAGACCATCACAACAGACCCAATCGACATCATAACGCCATCAACGGGTCTTAAACTGCGAAAATGGTCCTTCATAACCCTAATGATGTTCTCCAAAAGAGTCATTTGCTCAGCTTCTTCTTTACACTCTGCCGGGAGAAAGAACTCGAGAACATACTCATCTGCACCGGTGTAGTCGCTTTGCAAACAAACCGCAAAACTCGCACCCAGCTTAAACATCTTCGCGTAATGCACCAGCGGATACTCGACTTTAGAAAACTTAGTGATGTCTCTGACGAAACACGGTTTTCGAGACGAGAAGGCACGGCCGGCTGCACCCTGGCCTTTCTGCAGATGGTGCTCAATACAAGCATCTCGAAAACCCCACGAGTGGGCATCAATGACGGTGAATGCCACGTCACTGGCTGACATGCACACCTGGCCACCGTTACAAGTGTTGTCTATGCTCGAGCAGGTCTTGTTTATGCCGCCACCATGAGCTAGGATGCTGCGGTGCTGACATGGGACCCAGGTCTGAGCAAGAGCTAGCTTCTGTGACTCACAGACAGCTGTTAGGGTTTCAAGTATTTCAACGAGAGCTGATTGACGGCCTTCATTGCATATCTGGTAATAGGAATGTATCAAATCGATTATAAGAAGTTTAGACAAGCTCCCCTTTTTCTTTAATCAAAGGGCTTCTTTAGAGGGGTAAGCCCGATCCGAAGATGTCATAATTCCCCTTTATAATCTACCCTTTTTCGGTCGGTCCAATTAACATGTAAATATTGCGAAACTAAAAGAAGAATAAGCAAGAAATCAGAAGTTGAGAGATGTAATTTACCTGAACATTTGGGTGATCTGAGATGACCGTACTTCTCAGATCTACCGCCTGCAATAATGGAAACAAATACATTACAAATCAGTATATAATACTTACATCAGAGTTTTGCCACAAAATATCTCATATTTCCTGAAAAGATGAATCTATTGCAATATTAGCAATAGTTCTCACATTGTCGGACAGACTCACCAATTTAACCCTTGAGCCATTGAATTTTCCAACCAAACAAGGAACTTTTGGAAGTTAAAAAAAAATGTTTTACAATTTCTTTGATACAACTTTTTTTGTGAAAGTTAACATAGCCATTTTTTTTTATAGGATTTATCATTTCAAACCTTTCTAGTAGTGCTCTATCATACGGCAGGAATACTGCCCAAAAAAATAAAACAAAAAAATAACTAAAAGAGGAACAACCTCAAGAGCCTTGCAGACTTTATCGACCTCGCTTGTGTAGTTAATCCTGGGAGACGTCATTATGAGCTCCAGCACAGCAACACAAGACTGAGTTGAAGGTTCAAACACCGGCAATGCAACTGTGCCACGCACGTTGTAATTGACAGCATGGTTTAGCCTTGGATACTCCTTGACGCTATAGTACTGCACATTAGGAGTCCATTCAGGCACCTTTTGCCTACAGGTATGTCAAAGGAACTTCATCAGAGTTAAATCATGGACAACAACATAGGTGGTATTAAGATGTACCCGCTGGTACATGCTATTATTGAGTCTCACCAGAATTATATAAAATGATATGGTGCCCAGGGTATTTCCATTTTCCAGGATATATATTCCTGCAACAAGCATAAATATACAATGTGAGGATATATATTCCTGATAGCTATTGTACCACGATACTATTTGACCCGCAACCAAATCAAGCTCTGAAACATTTGTGTGAAGTGTGTGCGGATGCGTGCTTGTAGAGTGTGTGAGTTGGGTGGTCTTGAAAGGAATTATTTATAATAAAGAATATTAATAAAAAAAAAAAGTTATGCAACATAGCACCATACTTGTACACTCGGCCTGGAAGCCCGAGATCAGCATTATTTTCTCCATCAACTGAGAAAACATACGTCAGCGACACAGTTCGGTACTGGACGAGTCCAATGCTTTCCGAGTCAAGAACAAAGGGCTGGCCAGAAGTGGTGAGCACACACCGGTCTCCTCTCCTGATGGGGGCCCACACCTGAACCAGTATTTTCTGATCTGTTGATTCCTTGAAGAACCGAAGGGCTTGTGTTAGCTTTTCTTTGATCAAGCAGGACTTGTCAGACATACTGTCTTCCAATGGCAGCGGCCGAAGATGGTTTTTACCACTGGTTGCTTCATTCTTTCTTTCTGTTGGGTTGGCAGTACCTTTTACTAGGAAAAATAACAGGTTTTATGGAATTAAAAGATGCTAAGCAAATTTTGAAGTGGATGCATAGGTACTATTTTAACTGCCATCCCAAAAAAGTATTTTTAAGCCAAAAGTGACCATATTTCAAAAATCATAAAAATTAGTTAAAAAATTCCAAAAATAGTAAAAACCGGTGTTCTACGTGTTTATTATATAACCAATTTATTGAGCTACTTAGATCGATGTTTCGAACATCAAATATTAAAATTTGACCCCGTAAACATTTCAGTCGAAGTGCTTCAGAAGCAATTTAGCCAGACTATATATATATATATATATATATGAGGAGGGTTCCAATACCTCATGTCTTTTATACCTCATCATACCTCACATTGTATATTTTCGTTTTCAAAGTCCAAACTGTTGATCCGAACCGCTCAACATGATATCCATACTAAAATATGCTTGGGGATGAAATTTTATATTTTTTGCAAATTTTTTACTATTTTTTAAGATAGGTACGAAATCACTGCATCTGGACCGTTCAAAAACAGTGATTTTCTGCCTATTTAAAAAATAGTAAAAAAGTTCCAAAAATTATAAAATTTGATCCCCAAGCATATTTTAGTACGGATGTCATATTGATCCATTACAAAACTAAAAGAAGAAAATAAATTTCATGTTTGAAAACCAAAAATTGTCAGAATGGCATACTACTATCATTATAGAATTACTAATTTAGGCAACTAAATTTCAGGTCTCCTAATTACTTTAGAAAGGCAATCTGTATATAGTAAACAGGTATCTCACCTATTGCTTATGGCTCACTGATCCATGCAAAGAATTATTTTAAGTAGAAGATAACCAAAAGATAAGATTCCTAATTTAGAATAGATATATAAGCATCTGAAGCTAAAGTTATCCTGATTGCAACTAAAATATCGGAGATACTGTTCACTTGAATAGTAATATCAACAGACTTAACAAAAGACATAATTATCAAAGGAAAAATGAGGAGACGGAGGAACATACCTATGTCAAACCCACCAGCGAGGAAGCGAGAGAATTCCAGATCAGAACTGGAGGCGTCCAGAGGCAAAGCTCGTTCGTCGAAAACCCAAAGGGGGGAAGGCGGGGAGGCGAACTGTAGATTGAAGAGGCTCTGTGAAGGAGTAGAAGCGAATTGGAGATTCGCGAGACTCTGGGAAGGCGATGAGAACGAATCAAACTGCCAGGCAGAGGCCACGTCATCGCCGTCGACTTCCATGGTTGTCTCTCAGCGATGATTCCGATCCTCTTCTCTTTTTCTCCCCCTCCTAGCAGCTCATGCAAAGATCGATGCTTGAGAAATTTGTTAGTGCTGTTTCTGAATTATTCTTATTCTTAATCCCCCTTCACAGGATCTGATGGTCTTCGCAGATCAATCAGTGGATAGGCCGAGACGTTGATTGGTAAAATAAATTAATTTGTCCAACTGTCGATTTGTAATTGGATGGTACGGGTGTTGTGTGTTTTGCAATGGCTGTGTATAGCGGGTCGGTTGAGAGACCAAAATCTGGAAAGGAAACCGCACCGCCGCATCACAGCATGGCGGGTAAAAACTAAACTCTATTAAAGAGACGCCTGAATGTTGGGGTCAGGAGCTTCAGACTTGGTCTTGACCTCTGGCGAATAATTTATTTGTGGGATTTTCTGTGGCGGTAACTTTATAGTTCTTTCTCTTTCGTCTTTATCAGGATTCGGGAGCAACCGAGCAAGTACATAATTTAAATGTTTGTCACAGTATAATGCTTGGTTTTGTACTTTTGTTTATCCAGGTTTCGTAGAGTAGAACTAGGGTGATCATCATGTTCCTTTGTGAGTTTAATTCAAAAATCTATTGAATTGGCTTCAAATGATGTATCCAAACTGTTAAAACCGATTTACTTCACGAGTGATGCATTTACATGTCAAATTTATAAATTTTTAAACTAATTTAGTATAAAGTCAAAACAGAAAAAAAAAAATTAGTTTATAAGTTAATTTTAATGTGTTTATTTTTCATTATTTTTTGACCGCTTGAATTTATATTAAATTACTCGTGAAGTAGATCGGTTTCAACAGTTTAGATGCTCAGGATCGTATATTTTGGGTATGGTTGCTGGAAAGTTGAAAGATGGGACAAGCTGTATGTTGCCGAATGAATGACAAGGGGACCCACATCAGAATCCATGAATTAATTAATTATATTGATGGCAGGACCTGCCAGTACCAAAACGGAAAAAGCGAAGAAAAAAAAAAGGAACAAGCACAAATCAAAAGTGCCTCATGTTGTTTCTGAGTTGACTTTGGAATTCTCAAGCTCTTCTGTTCCTGTGTTCTGTAGTTATCAAATTTTTATATTTAATAATATTGTAGTTGTTTCAGGGCATCAAAAATTCATTGAGATGATTCATATTATTTGATTTTGGGTGGTTATATTATTTTATTGAAAATGAATTAAATCATAAGATATAAAAGTAATCTTATTATAATTTATATTTATAATAAATATTTTCTTATTAAAAATCAGCAACTCCTCTTAAAAATAAATTTTATGTTTGACAAGTAGTGATGATTTAAGTGATATGAAATGTGTTGTGCTAATGCATCAAACACTAATGCTTTGGTGGAATAATGTTAAATCCACTTCATAGGTAACTTTTTTGTCTTTTTTTAGATAAAAGATGGGGTCACTACACAGGAACATTCAAGTGATCAGTAGTGATGATTTCAAATATTAACATTATGATGGTTCAAATGCAATGTGATTTTGTGCTCCAATATGCTCCATATATTTTATCTCTGTTTTCAAAGTCCAAACAGTCAATCTGGACCGCTCAACATAATCTTCATAATAAAAATTCTTGGAGACCAAATTTTATATTTTTTAGAATTTTTTTACTATTTTTTACATAGGTACAATATCACTTTTTTAGATGGTCCAGATTCTCCTTAAAACAATGATTCTGTACTTATCTAAAATAAAAATAAAAAAATTCTAAAAAAATATAAAATTTGGTCTCCAAACATATTTTATTATGAATATCATGTTGAGCGGTTCGGATCAACTGTTCGGACTTTGAAAACGGAGATGAATAATGTAGAGCATATTAGAGCACAAAATCATGGTGCATTTGAACTCTCCTCTAACATTATTCCATTATGTTAATTTTAAATCTCACAAAACAATTTCATTTGAATTTTTCATACAAAGTACATTGTTTTAGTCACTAGTCCAAATAATTTGATTCTCAACTTCGTAATAAATGTTAAAAATATCAAAGTTTAGTAGTTTACAAATGCTTAGGGTCAGATTGTCATTGGTATAAAGCTTTTAAATTAGTAAACCAGTGCATCATGTTTTTCATAATTATTTTGAATATCATGAATATTTAAAGTGCAATCTATATAGAAATTAATTTGTGATCAAATATTAGCTTGCAATCAATTTAATTCAGTTAAAAATTATAGTTGACTCTGAACTCACATATTGTTAATTATCTATGCTTATGAATTGTCAATCATATATTAATAAATGTCAATTAAACTTGCTAAAATGCAAACCATGTACTACCTCCATGTCGGACAAATTGGTCAACAATTTGCCTCAAAAAATAAGTCATGTGAAGATGGTGGTTGTGGAACTGAAATATTCTATGCAAATGGCGTAAATTAATAAAATAATATAAATAATAATTGATATAGAAATTTCTCGACGAATCTGACGCGATCAAGTCATAAACAACTGGGAACAAATCTCCTTCACTAAGAAAAAGATTATAATATTTTTTTTATTGGTGTCTCTCTTAACTATATCAATCTAAATTTAATGAAGTTTTACTTTCTTATTCTCTCTCTCTCTATATATATATACACACACATATATAACATGAAAGATAATTTATAATTAACTGTTTCAAATGAAGGCTGAATTTCGTCATAATAAGTTACGTAAAGCACAAGAAGTTTATTTAGAATTACGGGTCATTCAACTTTGAACAGGACAACCGAAATCGGAAAAAATCAATCTCCTTTTTATTAAAAAAAATAATCTATATTAATTTGATTTGGCGAGTTCAAAATTTAGAACAAAACAATTTAGAGATCATTTTTATCCTTATTTTGACTAACAGGATGGAGCCACGTAGTGTTTCTAACATAAAAATATGCTTTAATTTTTATGTTTTTTTTTCAGAAAAAATATAAAAAATACTAAAGATTCAAAAAAATTATAAAAAATATATTTAATATTTAATTAGAAAATTTTAACAGGATGGAGCCACCTTAATTTTTTTTCTAAAAATATATTTCTATTTCTATGTGTTTAAAAAAAATGTAAAAATATACTTAATATTCAAAATAATTATAAAATTATGTGTCAGGCAAAAAATTTGTTTCACCTTATTAAAAAAAACTTGACTCCTCCATGTTGACTAAAATTTGAAAATCTATGGTAAACTAAAAAAATTGCAAATGTTTCATTTCCTTTGTCCATTTTGGTGGAAGACTATAATAATTAAATGCACTAACGAGTGATTTAATAGACATCATGGAATGTTGTCTTGTCTAGAGCTAAAAATATATCCAATTGGTAGATTTTTTTTTCATGTTTTTAATGCAAAGCAAGCAAGTCTTTTGATTTTGACAGGAGTACAGAAAGGATTGGATAGGCTTCAACGATTGGTTCATATTAATTAATTAATTAATTAATTTTCTCAATTTGAAACAAACGCGTTACAAACTTGACCATATATTTCAAAATAAATAGAAAAAGGTAAGGAAAATGTCTAATTCTTCAAATCTACAATAACTTTTAAAATTAATGAATCAGGTTTTTGTCAAGAAGATCATCCATCCGTCATCGCTAATATTAATGTGTTGTATTATTTTGATGCATCAGATGTGTGAATCCATACAATACATATGTGTGGATTTTGATGCGACAGAAATGAGAAATTTATATAAATTTGAATTGTATTGATAGACTAATTTTAATTAAGTGTGAATATTTTTTAAATTAACATATTAAGTTAATGTAAGTTCCGCATCAAATTTTGCACCGCGCGTGAAAATAGTATGGTGCTAGTTGCAGACAATTGTTAGTGGTCTCAGGGGTGAAACCAGACTTTTAAGCTATGGAGTTCAATTATATAAAAATTTTATGCTGCGAACAAATGTCAATTTTACAGTTACGTAGCATTTTACTCTAAACTATATAAAAAATTACGCGTAAATATTTTTTTTTAAATAAATAAAGATCAATTGATCTCATACATTAAGTGTGCATCTGCCTGAACGGTCCCCAATTTTATTATGTTCCATGCGTTTTGCACTTGTTAATATCAAATTAAAAAGTGAAACTCTGGAAGTTCTTAAGCTCACCGGAGTTTAATTATGAAGTAAAACTCGGAGTGTTTTTGAGTTTTGCACTTGTTAATATCAAGTAAAACTCAAAATGAGATTAACTTAAAAACTTATTATATTGATTTCTAACGACAAATTTAATATGTTAAAATTGATCTATTTCACGAGTGATGTGTTTACACTCTATTTAAATTATGGATTAATATTGTTTGAATCTGGATTATTCGATCATAATTCATACGAATATTAAAGCGGCCACATGCATCCCACTTCAAACCGGATAAGTCAAAACTCTGATCTAACGGTCCGGATCTAAACATAAATATTCTCTTAATTCATAGAATATGGACTCGACTTTCAATGGCGCCTTGGTTTTTCAAGGGGACCTAGCTAGGGGTGAAAACAGTATGAATAATATCCAATTCGTATTCGATCCGTATTCAAAAAATTTGATGTGGATCCGAATATCCGTGTGGATATGGATACTGATATGGTTTTACGTTTCAATTATCCGTATCTGAATAGTAGATATATATCATATATTTTAATATATACTACACAAAAATTATGTTATTCACCATTATAATTATGTTATTCCGATCCGATCCGTATCCGAATCCGTATTTGTATTCAGAAAATTAAAAAAAAATATGAATATAGTTTTACCACTATCCGCTCCGTTTTCACCCCTAGACCTAGCATCATAATATCCAGGGTTCTTGTGTTGTGAAAAAGACGTGGGATGGCCTAAGATCAATTTAAAAAACAGGTGGGGGCTTTTGCCCAAAAGTGGGGTTTAAATTACGTACTTTGGTACTTGCGTAATTTTTTATTTTTAGAAATATATTAAATATTTTGTCAGAAAGAAGAAAGATAAAAACTTTTTTCAATACACTTGAACAAAATCAAATCATTAATTTGATTTCTTAGAATTTATTTGCATATATCAATTATTAACGAGGGAAAATATCTAATCTACATACAAACTCTAAAAAATTGTATCAATAATTCGGTCTTTTAAAAAATATCTCACGGAATCAAATTAATAATTCAGTTTCTTCTGTGACATTGGAAAAAAAAAGTTTCACCTTTTTTATTCTTTACAAATATTGAATAGATTTCTAAACATAAAAATTTGTGGTCCTTGCTATGGTGCTTTCCAACACTGACAACGAACTTTTTGAAGGTGGATGCACAAGGACAATTTCTTTTATTAAGTTTTTGTACAAGTGGTTATTTTGAAAGAATTAATATTGCACATCAGGGGTAGATTTGGACATTGTAAAGCACCTTTGAGAGTGAAATGTTTTATGTGGTTACTGAAAAGAGAGAGAGTTTTGAACTAAAGACAATATTTTAAACAGGGTTGGATTGGTAATGCAAATTGTTTTTTGTGATTTTGTTGAAATTGTTGACCACTTGCTTGTTCATTTTTTCAAGCCAACTTGGGCGGTGGTTAGCATATTACTAAATATCTCCTTTGGAAGTTGCTCTGTTATTGGGATCTAGCATATTAGCATGGCGAAAGAACATATACGGAAAAGGATGTTAAGCAACTTTTATAAATTAAAATTTTGTAATTTTTTTTATAAAAATTATTACAGTAGCTTTTCTCTATAAAATCTTCGATTTTAATTTTATGCTTCCGCCACTATATATTAGGAACAAATTTCAAGGGATAAAGTACAAATATTGTGATTTGATATGCTGGACACTAGTGAAGGAAAAAATGTGTTGCATTATGACTAATATGTCGTAACTTGGTCACATTACGTCATGTTACGTGATTAAAAAAATACATAACGTGACGTGATCAAACATTATGTGACTAGTCACATTTAACTATATTTTTTTGAATTTCTTCTCGTGCTTAAATTAATTAATTTATTTTGACAAAATTATGGTTTCATCTGATACAGATTAAGTTCTCATCATTTATAGTGTAAAAAGATTGCTTATTATCTCACTTTTACATGCCAACAAGGTGTTACACCGAGCCGGGCTTTGTTGAGATTCCTAATTTGATTCTGAATATTTGGGTTATAAATTTTAATCTTATGACTAACCAATTTTTTTTTTTTCTAAAATAAAAGCTTTTGTTAATCCAACATGTGTTTCTTCATAGAAAAGTAAAGTTTATCTTTCATGTATACATACTAGACATGCAGCTCTTATGACTAACTAATTACAAATTGAAAATCGTCTAATACATTTTTTTAAAACCGGTAAAGTTTTGCTGAGTTGACAAGTTTCATAAAAACCCTTGATATAAATAAGAATATAATTGACCATAAGTTCGAATTAGAAAAGAATATAAATTGAATTTATTATTTATATGATACATCAATTTGATATCTTCAAGAATATTATTAAAATTAAAAAAAATCAAAATGTCAATGTGTACTTTATTATATAAATAGAGCATTTACAATTTTGGGTCAAATTGAATGTCATTTAGCTTTTTATCAATTTAGAATGCTCAACGGTTTTTATCTCGAAAACATGGAGCTATGCAAGCGTGATGTGGGTGTTTACGTTGGGAGTTCTTATCATTTACTGCGTGTTTTTAAAATATGAATTTGAAAACTAACGGACAAAAAAATATTGTTTAAAAGTTTCTACATAAATAGTTAGTATGTCCAACAACTCATTTTTGTTCACCATGAGCTACAAAAAATAGAAAGAAGAAGATAATCAAGTAAACCCAATAAAATACTAGCACTGTGAATTTATTTATATCCAACAACAAACTTGACAAAATTATTGCGTTCAACATGAATTTCATTTCTCCTTCAGTTGTTATCTTGTTTTTTACATCATTTGTTTCTCTTTCATTTTGCAACAACGCTTCGTATTTATTCCCTCCTACCAAGTTATATGTAACTCACGATTTCTGCATGACATCTTTACAAGCCGATCCAAAAAGCATGTACTCGAAAGCAATCGATTATCTATATATCTAAAGCTGTCCATCAAATTACCAACAAGCATTTAAAAAATTACCCTGATATGATCCCACAGATTTAATGGAAGGGGCTTACGCTTATATGGGCACATGCTGGACTGATTGCAACATAAACAATTTAGAGTTGTCAGACAATTCAATTTTGATAAATGAGCATGAAAATGCAATTCGGCTCTGTACATTAGCGATGTCTTTTCCGACAAAAGATGCTTGAGAATTTAGCTATTTTTTTTTATGTTTGAGGTAGGTTGATGTGTCGGGACTGGGCCGTACACACAGGGGCGGAACTAGAAAATCTCGATAGGAGAGACTAAAAATTAAAATACATAAATCGTAACTAGTGAAAATTGAACCCAAACTCTCCACAATCACTACATAACATCTTACCACTAGACTAAAAGCGAACATGTGGTAATTTATGAGAAGGGCTGGACTATATAAAATATTTAAAAAAAAAATTTAATTAATTTTAGTATATATAACTAAAATTTTAAAATTATAGAGGTGGTTTAGCCACCTTTTGAATGGCTTTAGATCCGCTCCTGTGTACACATCAGCTCCTATACGAGATTTGTCGCAAGTGACATATGTTGAATTGTTTGTATTGATGGATGTGTATTGTGTACTACAAATTTTAATGAAATTTTCAAATGAATTATGAATACTATATGCAAAGATGCATATTTGTTGGTCTATTTTACTTTGTTCTATTAAGTTTTATTCACTTTGAGAATTAATTTTGAGTGCACAAAATTTTGGAGTGATAAACATTTACAACATGAGTCAGGATTTTAGCATGAGTCTTGATGAAGATTGGTATTATGATAAACATTTACAACATTAGCTGTTATGATAATCCCCAGGGTTCTTGGGAAAGAGACTTGGGATGGCCTAATATCAATTTTTAAAAAAGTAGAGGGGTTTTGATAAAAATTGGTTGGATTTAAATACCTGGTTCTGGCCCATGGTGCTCTCTCCAATAACACGAACACAAACTTTCTGAGGTTGATGCATGCATAAGTACAATTTCTTTGTTAAGTTTGTGTACAAGTGGCTATTTTGATAGAATTAATATTGCACATCAGGGGCAGATTTGGAAATTGTAAAGCACCTTTGAGAGTGAAATGTTTTATGTGGTTAATGAAAAGAAAGATATGTTTGAAATGACAATATTTTAACCAGGAATGGATTGGTAATGCAAATTGTTTTTGAACTTGAGACAATATTTTATATTGAAATTGTTGACCACTTGCTTGTTCATTATATCAAGCCAACTTGGCAGTGGTTAGCATATTACAAAAGTATCTCCTTTGGTAGTTGCTTTGTAATTGGGATCTAGTATATTAGAAACAAATTTTAAGGGATAAAAAATAGAATTAATTTTTGGTCTAGTGGTAAAGACAATGTTTTCGGTATGGGAGGCTGTAGGTTTGAAATTCGGAAGGAGCAATCTTTTATGAATATTAAATTATTGGGTGACTTGACCTCCAATCTTTACCAAAAAAAAGATATAAAAGAATGTTGTGATATGATATGCTGGTGGCATCATGTGGAATATTTGAAAAGACGGGAATATAGCGTGCTTGAGAACTTTGATCCTTAAATCGGTTAGAATATCTTCGACAAGTTCGGATTTATTTTTTGTAAGTTCTTTATTTTAGAGCTTCTTTAGTGTCTTAATTTCCCATAATGGTGTCTTTTTAATAATAATTAAGCTTTTTTTCTTACTTCTTTAGCATCTAAATTATGACTGAACTTTAATTTTATAATATCCTTCTTTTTAAAGAGCCTCTTTTTTTTCAATTAAGATCAATTACCTCTTTAGCCATGATAATTGCTGACACTAAATTTGGATGAATGAATTAAAATATCAATGGATTAATTGCATGAAGAATCTGGCATCAGATAATACAGAGATATTCCTTTGTAGATTGAAAAAGAAGCGGTGGCCAATTTGCAAGATATGCTGGAATTGGGGCTAACAGAGGGCATGGGATAAATTCCTCTTGCTTCCAGAGAATAGATTCAAATGTGCACATAGTAGGTGTACAGGGACTGTTGTACCGGGTTAGCACCGGTATTGGTTATAATTGGCTAAGGATTTGATTATGGGATCTAGTAGGATGCTTAGGTTTATTTGATGTGCTGAAAATATTGTGTTTTATATCAATAAAAGGGGTATTATTGCATGCATTTTACCTTTGTGGTACATTGTTATTCTCGATATTTTGAAAAATATTGTCAAATAAAAAAATTAAAATTATTGATATTTCTCAATTAATTAGATATAAAATATATTAAATTTGAGTAAATTTGACATTTAATTGATTATTCAACGTAGAGCTATTAAAATTCTATCATTAATGTGGATGGAATATTTAAAAGTCTTTCAAATCGATCGAAATTTAATAAATGTGGTATTTAAAAAATGAGAAGATATCTACAATGCAAGGTTTTTCAATTTAAACAGTATCTGTAAGATATTATATGAATGTACACAAAAAATTAATATATGCTAAAATTATTAAATAACACTAATAAAAAAGGTAAACGAAGTCACAACTTTGTACATAGAATAATAATTATTAATTAATAGTGTAGGTGGTTGTAACAAGCTGGAAAAAAGACAACATGATATGTTTGTAAAATGCGGACACTAAATAAAAAGGTAAATAATTGTAATTGTTCAGGCTCTTTTGAAAAAAAAAGAACCTCATACAATTCACTTGGCTAGGCAACTTGTTGGCTTGTTGCTATCATTATTTACTGGTGCAGTGGTCCCGAGAGAAATGAATGGCTTTTATCAAATTGTGTAATGAAATATGTGCACTTGGTACAAATTCTCTCCACTGGATCAATGGAAAGAGTAGACCCCCCCAAAAAAATGATTTTCTTTTGAGCCATTTGAAAGGCTTTTTTTTTCTTTCCCCAAAATGGCAAACCATGTTTCAGACGAGAGAAAAAAGAGGGAGATGATAGTGACTAATACTCTTACTTTATTTAACATAATCTTCTATTCCCATCAATTATCCTCTCAAGTTCTTTTTTTAGTAAAATTTGTTAGTATATTACGCTCGATGTTTTTTAGGACATGTAAATAGGGATCCGTATTTGAAAATTAGATCCGAATATATGATATATGATGAATATCTGTACGGATACTGATATGGTTTTAAATTTAAATTATCCGTATTCAAATATGTTAGTTTATTGAGCATTATAATTAGAGAAATATGAAATTTGATATTTTTTTAATAATATTTATATTTTTTTAATAAATATTCGATCCGGTCCATATCCGTATATGTTTAATATATAATCTGTATCCATATGCGAAAAATAAAAACAAATACGGATATAGTTTTACTACTATCCGATCTGTATTTGATCCGTTTTCCTCCCTACGTGTAAAACAATTTGTAACTCGTGGCTGAAAAAAGATTGTAAGTTGTAATTAGTTTGCTTGATTCATGCTTGAGTTGTTAGTGAACTTGGGCTCGTTATAGTATGAGCCGAGCTCGAGTTCAAACTCCATTCAACTCAGCTCGTGCTGATTCAACTCAACTCCTCAACTCGTTGCAGAAAAAAAGATAAAACTCCTGTAGACTTTTTCACTACTTCTCAATTTGCCTCAAGCCCTCAACTCTTCAATTGTTGCTGCAGCTACCTCTTCAACTATCTCTGGTCGTAGCTACCTCTTCTTTCCGATTGGATGAAAAACTTGATTTAACACTTTTGGATCTAGCTAGTTAGTTGTCGCTTTTTTTACCATTTCTTTCATTTCTTTAATTTTTTTTTGGATTCTTTCTGAAGGGGCTTTTAGTTTCATCACATGTGAAATTTAGTTGTTTATTAATTTTACTCTCTTACCTGAGATTTTTTCAAAATCATTTTCATCATTATTGAAAGCACCAAAACTCAGAGGTTTAATTTTTCTTTTCTTTTTCTTTTTGTCTTGCCAACTACTTACGCTTACACTTTTTTATAGGCTATTTGATTTTAGCTTATTATTTTTTATTATAATAACAATGTATGCGTTAGTTTTAACAAATAAAATATGAAATTACTCGATTTATTTTGTGACAGAATGGCACTGAATTCAGATGCAGCTTCTTTGAGAAGAATTTCAGAGATTCTCAATTATCCAGTCATTGATATGTTGAATTTGCTGGGCTTGATCGGTACAAAGGTTTTTTTTTTTTTTTTGAAAACATGGTAGAGGCTACCAGGTGAGTTACAAAATCCTGCAGATGTCTCAGATGAGATACTGCCAACTCCTATAGGTTATCTCCTATACAATTAACACTATCATAATTCATAGCCACAACAGTTAGTTACAAAACTTTAACCATAAATCTCCTTGCTGTTTAATCCTCTACACCAAGACTTCTTGCTGTTTACTGATGCCTTGAAACACCCTTGTGTTTCGTTCCCTCCATAACAGCCAGCACACAGTAGTGAATCGACAGCTCCATTCTTTGTAAGTCAAAGTCCCATTCTGTTTGACCCTTTCCCATGAACAAAACCAGGTATCTTGAACTGAGGTCCCTGGTAACATAATTCACCTGACCAAGTAAACGTGTGACCTTGTCCCATACCATTTGTGCGTACCTGCATGTAAAAAGCAAGTGGAGTGCGGATTCTGTAATTGCCCCACTGCACATGATGCAGTTGTAATTTGCTATTATACCCTCCTTTGTAGAACATTCCCTGTCAGAATCTTCCTCAGTAATGCCAAGTAGGTGAAGATTCTAAACAGAAGGGGGTACCGCATGCTTCCAGATCCTTTGAAAAGGACATTAAATCATGTCTCCCACCAACGCTTCATAAGCTGACTTCGCTGTGTAGTTGCCGTTCGACCCCCAGCGCCAAACTAGTGTATCCTTAGTTGCACTGAAATTCAGAGGGTTAGGAATAGCATTAACTGGTACCAGTATCTGCATGACCAGTAATAAATCTTGTAAAGAAATTGTGAAGAACTGAGGCCTTGGCTGACCCTGTTGCCTAACATATAATCGTGTCCGATTCCACGCGTCATGCCAGAATGAAATGGCTGCGCCATCCCCAATATCCCAATGAGTACACTACTGAAATATGTCTCTCAACTTCCATAAGTTCTTCCAAAAGAACGAGCCCCCACTGATCCAGATCTGAGGCCCATCTGTTGTAGTGCATAGACCTCGCAACCGCTTGATAGTCACAGCTCAAAGCGAATCCCTGTCATTATGCAATTTCCACCACCATCTTAGTAGAATTGCCACATTCCTTAAGTTCATAAATCCAGATTTACTGGAGCATCTTTACAAAGGTAATGCTGTTGGATCTAGATTTACTGGGCTTGAATATAGTTGTCACAAAAATAATAAAACTTAACTCAGAGCATCTTTATTTTATAAAATTAATTATTATTACATTGAATTAGAAATTAGAATTGAAAGTCTAATATAGAATTAGTAATTAAAAATCAGCGAATAAGAATTCATAATTTTGCAAACTTGGAAATTAGAAAGTATTTTATGTTAAAATAAAAAAAAACTTGTTCATTATAAAATTGTCATACAGTTCAAAAATTGAAAAAAGAAATTGTCACACTGAAATCTGGTATATTCGCCATATTTCTTAGAAAGTTCTATCTCAAAAAAAAAAATAATAATAATAATAATTTTGTTTTGAAAGTAAGATTAGGCTACCGGTATGCTTGATCCCACTGGTGTATGCATTTATTATAGGTTAATAAAGCAAATAAATATTAGGGTCCGCCTAGCTCTCCCCCGTGAACAATCCCCCGTTTCATCCCCGTCAGTTGCATTAATTAAGGTAGTTAGTTAGTTAGTTAGAATTTATAACTGTCAGTGTATTTTAGGAATTTGCAGAAGTATTCATATGTAGCACAACTAGTATTCATCCATCTATATGAAGGTATTCACATTTGCAATAGAAACATATTTGGATATATTACAACAAGAAAGTAGGGGACAAACAACATGTGTGGGGGACCGCACAACTGTCAGAGCATTAATTAAGTGGGGGACTTCTAACTACCTTCAGCTCATTTTAGAAATTTGCAAAAAAAATATTCATCTGTAACACAACTAGCATTCATCAATCTATATAAATGTATTCATCTTTGCAATAGAAGCATATTTGGACACATCAATCACTCATCTTTTACACGTTTTTAGAGATGGGTTTTTTTTTCTCCGTTCAATCTAACCAATATTTCTGACGATCTGTGAGGAATTTTGCAAATCTAAAACCACGAATGTCTTCTACACAATTTTCTCTTTCAAATGAGATCCATGATGACATACTTTTGAGTTGTCCGTTGCACAAGTATTCACACCTCGTCATGCAAGTATTCATCCCGCATTAAGCAAGTATTCATCCTCATCGTGTAAGTGTAAATAGTTAATGTACCAAGAGTATTACACGTTTTTAGAGATGAGTTTTTTTTTCTCCGTTCAATCTAACCAATATTTCTGACGATCTGTGAGGAATTTTGCAAATCTAAAACCACGAATGTCTTCTACACAATTTTCTCTTTCAAATGAGATCCATGATGACATACTTTTGAGTTATCCGTTGCACAAGTATTCACACCTTGTCATTCAAGTATTCATCCCGCATTAAGCAAGTATTCATCCTCATCGTGTAAGTGTAAATAGTTAATGTACCAAGAGTATTACAAACATATGTGCATACCAAACAAATAAAAAGTATTCATCCATAAGATATCAAGTATTCATACATATAAGTTAAAGTATTTATGCCTAAGATATTAAGTATTCATCCATAAACATTGAAGTATTCATCTCTAAAACATTAAGTATTCATCCATATGTACTTAGTACGCACTGTTCTAATTCACCATTAATGAAGCTTTGTTCTTTGCAAATAACTCGGATCTGACCCGGCGGTCGACAGTGATGGATCTACTCCGGCGGAGGCGGAGGTGGGAGGTGGGAGGTGGGAGACGGAGGTGAGAGATGGAGGTGGAGGTGGGAGAGGGAGGCCGAGAGGGAGAGGTGGGAGAGGCGGGCGGAGGCGCAGAGGGAGAGGTGGGAGAGGCGGGCGGAGGTGGAGGCGGAGGTGGAGAGGGAGAAGTGGGAGAGGTGGGAGAGGGAGGGAGAAAGAGGAAAGAAATAAATAGAGAAAATTGAGTAATTAATTTGTAGGGCCATTAGGTAGTTAGAATTTTGAATTATAGTTAGAAAAGGTAGTTAGTTAGTTGGGGGATGAAATGGGGGATGGATAGATGGGGGAAGATATAATTACCCTAAATATTAATCATGCATGTTAGAATTTAATTGGTCTTTTATTTTGTTGGTATGTACTAGCTTTCCTATATTCTTTTTTTGGTATGTATTAATTCGTTTTTGGTGAATTTTTTTTCTTTTAGTTTTCTTTTTGGTGCATGATAGCAACAAATTTTCTTGTTGAGATATTGCTATTTAATTTAATGACACGTTTTTTGAGAATATTTAAAGTAATACTGATGAGTCCAAAGTGAACTACTACTTTTAAAAATTTATAAACTCTAATTTCTACTTACGTTCAGATCACAAGCGCATGATCCTACCATGTAGTATGATTGGGGTGTCGATCCACAGGGATAGTGTATTAGATTTTAAACAATTTTTACTAGTCTAGGTTATCGGGTTTTTTGAAAGTTTGAGGTGGTGGCGATAATTGCAATCAAGGTAAATGTTAAACAGTAGATAGAGAGCCTCTAGGGTTCAGGTTTCCGTCCTTCTTAATCATGTTAGTATAAGTTTCGACGTCTCTCTACGTCGCATGCGGCACTGTCATTGTCGCATGCGGCCTAGATTGTCCCACAGCTACCCCGCATGCAACACTGTCACTACCCGCAGGGCATGCTAGGTGTTTGTTTATGCGATTTGAAAGGTTTTTCGATCTTGCGATCGGCTTTTGGGCTATAAAGACTAAAGTATTTTAGGTACGCAATTATATTATTTCCCTATACTACCCCGTAGTTGAAATATCCCAAAGACCGTACTTAATCTAAGTGTCTTCTAATGTTATTTAAATATACAATTTACGTTATCCTGCTAAGGGAGCCCACTGGGTTCTAACCCTAGTCTTTGAACCGCTGTCAAGTCTCGTTAGTCGAAGTGTTTAAATAATACAATGACTTAACACCTATTGGTATGCAAGGATACAATAAAAAGGAATTTAAAGTGCAAAGGAAAACACAAACCATAACATAAACAAAAAGTAAACATATACTAAAACATAATTAAGAATTCAAGTACAACCCTCACCCTAGAGATGAGAAATTTAGCTTCTCATGGCCATGACAAAATAAAAGAAATAAAATAAGGAGAACATAAATTACAACCCGATTGAAGATGGAAGAACCTCTGCCTCCTTAGATAACGCCTTCTTCTCTTGCTTGGCTTCTGATGGCTACCCTTCTCTCTCTAAGTAACTCTCTAATCTAACCTAACAATGAGGATTGCTAGTGTACTATGCTGGACTTGACACAATTAAACACGCACACTAAATCCTATTACAAGAGGGGTATTTATAGCTTTCCTAAATGAGAGGTGAAGTAGTGGAAGTAGTGGGACGTGGGGTCCACCCATGATTGGATAGATGAAGCCAAAAATAGCTATAATAGCTTGGCTCTTAAGAAAATGTGTCCTTCTAGAAGGTCCATCAGGATTCGCGTTCTTCTGGAAGGCCCATCAGGAAATCGCCTATTTTTAGGACAGTCCACGGATCGTGCGGCCTCAGGGTATGCCGCATGCAGCATAGAGGAGGCCGCAGGGATTCCTGACTTAGCGGATTTTCTTATATTTTTCGCCATTTCGCATGTTGTGCACTTCGTGTGAGGTGTTGCATGCTCAATGTAATGTCCCATTTTGACGCCTTATTCAGAAATAGCCTAAATACGACACTTTTACTCTGTTTTTACTCTAAATACGTAACTTTCTCAAAAACCTTCCAAAAAGACCTAAAAACAAGTTTGCGGTAAATAAATCGGGAAAATGGCTACTTTGCATTCGCTTTTTGCCATTTTCAGAAGAAAAGATAGTGATTTTCGTTATCTGTTTTGGCTTCATCAAATACCTAATATGACATTTGAAAGGGCCTTCATGTCAAATTCATTATATAATATTGTTTATCTGTTGTATTTAAAAAAAATAGTAAAGGATCTCATTATCAGCATGTGTTATATAGATTTTATTTTTTATGAAAATTATATTCAAATTGATATTTATCAATTTCAAGGCCTAAAGATTACATATCCATCCTTTGCTTAGATAAGGAATAAACTGGGTACAAAAGGCAAATTTATAATGAGATAAAGTTACAAAAAATTGATTTTTTTCTTATTGGACTGGTCAATAAGGTTATTAAAAATTGGTTAATCGGAGATGTTTATCAAACAACATGATTATTTTTTTTGTCTCAAAAGACCCTTAGATCAAAATTCCATTTAACTAATAAACGGTTACATTCAGCTAATTACAAGATATATTTGAATCCCCTAATTCCTTACCACAACCTTCACAAAACCATTTAAAACTCCAAAAATAGAGGATAGGTATACCATATCAGATCCCAACCATGCTGTCTACCTAATTTCAATAATCCATCGGCCATTTCATTCTGCCCTCTAGGAATATGCACATACGCCCAGGTCTGATTTTCACACATTGACTTCCAAGTAACCAATATTTTTGAAAAGGCCCTCCAGTCGGCATTATTAGGAGGGGAGGTGTCAGTCACGTTCTCCACTAGAGACTTGCAATCTGATTGGAATAAGCAGCTTGTAATGCATTTGCTCTTAACCAGCTGTACTGTTTCTTTCAATGCCAAAGCCTCTGCTTGAATCGCACAACAACCCCTTATACTGGCTGATCTATACTCCATCAATTCCCCTTTTCGCATCAGACAAATACCAATTCCCCCATCCCAGCCTTGACCCCATGACCCATCAACAAAACACGAGAATTCAAAGTCTAGTGGGTTGAGACTCTGCTAATACTGCCCCACTTCTCTGGCGTGCCGCTACCAGGTCCCCACGGAAAGTCCAAGGCCCAGATAGTAGCACCATATCCATATCCACCTGGTTCATGAACTCTACTAAGTAGCAATTACGGGATACTGGCCAGAACACAGTATTGGGGTCCGTATTCTAAGCTTTTGACATGGCCTCCGCTTCTCGAAAATTGTCCTATTGGTAACTATTATGACCAAGAGGGCCATTCTCTAGTCGGTACTGGTTGCTGCAGCAGAGGGCACCATGATCGCTAGTTCTACCTGATGTCGTGTTTAGCCCCACGAAGTGCTGGAATAAGGCCTCGTCTTCTGGAGTCATGTCCGCCATTGGGGTTTGGTTATATAGGAGGATTGAGAAATTAGAGAGTTGAGAAACGATGGGAATATATTGGTATGAGAAACAAGGAGAATGAGGTGTTTGCTTGTGGTTATGTGTGACAGGAGAGGTGACTTTAGTGGGTGCGGTAAAGTTACCTCTAAATGGGGCGTGATCTGCTTGCGGACTCCAGGGACACGTATCATTTTTTGTGACCTATGTATTTGATGGTTGGCGATAGTAAGCCGCAAGGAACCTTCGAGGGCCAATGATATGAGAACAAGTTTCCTTTGTCGCCATTCCTATTTTGGCATTAATCTCAACCTTCGTACAACAGTATGCAGAGGAATATGTCAGGGGCCCCTGGCTGAGGTCAGTGTTTTGTCTCTTGTTTGAGGTTTGAAAAGCGTGATGCTGATAGCCGTTAGGTCCCCTTCGTAGACCCGGCACATACTCCATGTTCGTGGACCGAAGGTAAAATCTAGCTAATCCAACCATCTGCGCCGCCGGAGCTCTCTGACTTGTCGGAGCAGCTGCTACCACCTGGGCTAGTAATGCCCTTCGTCGGCCCGGTGGAATGTATGACCTGACCGCTTGAGGACTGACCCTTCTGTGAAGATAAAATCTTGGATCCTCTCCCCCATCTTGTGGTGGGGGTGGAGGGCTCCCTTGAAAGTACCATGAATTATCATGGCGCTCTATAAGGCAGTCATACCACCTACTTCCATGCCCGACTCGGAGTATTCTAGGGATAAGCCCCATATCGTAGCAATCGACCATGAGACAGAGGGTGGTTTTGTCGGAGCCCCTTAACCCGTCCTGTGAGACACCGACAAGTACACTGATTTCGGAAACCACTTGCCGGAAATAAAAGGGGTGCGCTAGGTGGAAAACTCAATAGTCATTTAATAAGGAGGGCCCTAATTTCAACATGATTTATCGGGTTTAAGAAGGAGGGTTGTTTAATAAAGAGGGACTTGCTCATACAAGACTCACACTGGTTGCAAGAAGGAGGGCCCTAATTTCAACATGATTTATCCGGTTTACCTGTGTGTCATAGACTCATAGTCGTTTAATAATTTCATTGAACCAAATCAGCGGTCTGAATCGATTGTTTCCTAATTCGACCGGTAGGTCAGGCCAAACAGTACATATGAATCACTATGTTACCATGTTGCAAAGGAAACTTATAATGGGTCGGATTTCTGAAATTTCAACAACTCGCTCCACAATCTGGCATTCGAACCAGACACACAGAATCCGAAACAGATCCTAGAATCCTAGTACATAAGATAAGAAAAATACGGCGAAACTTTTCTCTCCTTCCCCATTTGAGAAGAAGAAAACCCATCCGTCTCTCTCCCAAATAGCGGACCTCTCTCTCTTTCTCCCAAATCCGCCAGTTCTCGCTGGATAACTATCTCACTCTTCTTCGTCCGTGCACCGTCTTAATCTGTCGCGCTCAAGCTCATCTTGGTAAGATATTTCTCTCTATTTATACTTGAATTTTTATTATATGAATTAAAAATTGTGGTTTGGCATTGTTAGGTTTCATTCTAATTTGTATTACTTGTCGAATATCATACGGTTTTTGAGTGAACTCTGCGAACACTAGGGAATTAACGGGCCGTTTGACTTTGCTGTTACACTGGTACTGATTTTGGGGATTTTGTGGATTTGTTTGAACAATGTGTCATCTCAACTTCCAGTTATTTCTTTCAGCATCAACTAGTTTGACTGCCAGCTGATCAATAAATGTGACTTAATTGGGCTCATTCGAACTTAATCATACTGTTAAGGATTTTGTTGCACTAAATTTGAACTCCACTTCACCAGTTAATTTTATGTTATTGCAAATTATCTCGGCTTAATTGGACCCACGCTGACAATTAGGGCAGAACCATTGCAATGTTTGAAATTTCTTGTTGGTGGCCAGAGTATGGGTTGAGTTGAATTGCTGTATTCTCCTTTGTAAACATGAAAGATATTTCATGTTTGACTTGGCCCGTGACCAGAAGGGGAGAACAGGTGAGAGATGTTATTTATAGGTGAGATTTAGAGGAATAAAAATCACCATGTGATCCCATGAAATACATAATTGATTTGAGAGAGGTGAATTGTTGGAGCTGTCCTCATTGTCTTTCTTTTAACACTGATGAAGGTGATTTGTCGGTTGAGGAATCAAGGCATTGAGTTAAGCTCTGATAAGGTGATTTTAACCTCATCCTCCTCATTTTTTTCCTCTTTGTTTTGTTCTCACTCTTTCCCTCACTCCTTTGTATGCTCTATGCTGTAATCCTTTCTCATAGGATAGGGTTCAGTGCCATTTTGAGAAAATTGAGTGAATGTTTGTTTTTTTTGTTTTTTTAAATCCATTCATGATGATTCCTCTTACTGGGTTGCTCATTCTGTTCATGCAAATACTATGCCAACAAACTCTATTGACGTTATCTCCTTTGGAACTATTGAAACTCTCGGCAGAATTTGTTCTGATGAGAGTGACTTTTGTAGCTTAGCAGTTGTAAGGAGTTCATCAATGAATGAAAGTCCGCTTTCTTTCTTTTTCTGTCTTTTGCATATTTAACAGGTAATTTTGGAAGAAATAATATATATCAGTCAAAAATAAAAGAATAATCACTTCAACCATTTGCAATTAGATATCATTAAAATATTCTTCTCAATCCTTTGTTATCAAAGGGTGATAGTTTCACCCGAAATTTTTATTTATAACATTTCTAAAAAAAAAATAAACCAAATAACCATTGTTTGGTGGGATTTCGAATTCCACCACGGCCGCACCGGCATTCTGCGGACCCATTTCAGCGGGGCCGCAGAATGCCGATGCGGACCCATTTTTTTTTTCAAAACTTTGAGATATCTCAGGTGCCTCAATACAGATGCAAAGTTCATAAACATAGTATTAAAAAATTCAATGGATTCATAAAATGGGTCAAAGCTCATGGTCAAAGTTCTATTCATAGTATTAAAAAATCAAAAACTTTGTATGATGCATGTGGTGCCTTTTATAACACCAAAAAAAAAATGCACCCTGGGTCCGCACAATGCCGGTGCGGACCCATTTAAGGGTCCGCTGCGGCATTCTGCGGCCCCGCTGAAATGGGTCCGCAGAATGCCGGTGTGGCCGTGGTGAAAACAGAAATCCCACCAAACAATGGTTATTTGGTTTATTTTTTTTTTAAGAATGTTATAAATAAAAATTTCGGTAGTTTCACATTACAATCCTTTGATATCAAATTATTTAACACTAAATACTAAGGTGTTTTGTTCTTTCCCAGGTGCTTAGCCACTGGGATAAGTGATGGCCTCAACAATTTTCTTCTCTCCTGGAAATGTTCTAGTAAGGCCCAAGGTGGCTCACAGAACAGCTTCCTTCCCACTCATTACCAATTCGAGATCTTTTGTTGCGGTTAGAGCAAGCAGTGAGCAAGATGGCTCAATTAAGACTTCCGGCCGAACTCTTGAGGAGTGTGAAGCAGCGGCTGTTGCTGGTAACTTCCCTGCCCCACCTCCACTTGTCAAGCCAGCTGGCCCCAAAGGAACCCCAAAAATCAAGCCACTTGTGAGTAATTTCTTAAGATTTACTTGAATTTAAGAGGAAAAAAGGTTTTCATTTTGTATCCTTAGGATTGAAGGAATGGTACTGTAATCCATCTTGGCAACTGGCTGGTACAGGACTATGGAATTTAAGTCTTCATACCCTTCAAATGCTAGTGCGAAGTGAGATCTTTCTTCATGTAATTGATAGTTTTGAAGATTGTTGGATATATTATTCTATGCTAGTCCAGAAAGACTAATATTTTAGCAATTTATGTGAATCTATTGTGTACAAAATTTTCTAATATGGATGTTTTGCTAATCTTGAAGGGCTAATATTTTATTATTTCAGTTAATGTATTTTCTATACTACATTATTATATCTACGTTTCACTCTGATGTTATCCAGGATCTGGCGAGACGCCCTCGCCGCAACCGCAGATCACCCGCACTCAGATCTGCATTCCAGGAGACAACACTATCTCCAGCTAATTTTGTCCTCCCGTTGTTTATTCATGAAGGTAAATAGTTCTTTATTATTATTATTATTTTGATTTTTTTCTCATTTTTTTTAAAGAAGATCAAGCATGCTGATCTATACAGACTTAACTGTGTGGGCTTGAGAGTGAGTTCCTTTTTCTTTTGTCTTTTTTTATGCTCATGTAGGTGAGGTAGACACACCAATTGGAGCAATGCCAGGATGCTTCCGACTGGGGTGGCAACATGGACTTATAGAGGAGGTGATGAAATTGGATTGTTCCCAACTCTTATAGCTTATGGTTGACGAATGATGACTCTGTGAATGTGTGAAACTGATAAGAAATCGTGATAAAATTCTCTCACACTTCCACCACACTGTGCAGGTCTACAAGGCAAGGGATGTCGGTGTCAACAGTTTTGTGTTGTTCCCAAAAATCCCGGATGCATTGAAGGTTTCTTTCTTATATGACCACTATCTTTCTTTTATATGCTTTTAATTGCCAAAGCATGAACCTCATTCATTTTGTTTTGTAGACTCCGACTGGTGATGAGGCATACAACGACAATGGTTTGGTTCCTCGGTCAATTCGTTTGCTAAAGGACAAGTTCCCCGATATTGTGAGTCCTTCCTTGTATACAGTCATATAGTGATTAGCGAATTTATTCAAAAATTAAACAATCTTAATCATGCATAAATTGCCATTTGTTGATGACATTACCTTATCCAGATAATCTACACTGATGTTGCCTTGGATCCTTATTCATCTGATGGTCATGATGGCATTGTCAGAGAAGATGGTAATGAAAACATACAAATTTTATTGACATATGATTTGTAAATATTCAACCATTAGAGGGTTTATGTTTTGTTAATTGTCTATAGGAGTAATCATGAATGATGAAACTGTCTATCAGCTATGCAAGCAGGCTGTATCTCAGGTAATGCTACTCTTGCTAGTAATTTGTATATTGTTGAACACAGTCTTTGCATAAGTTCATTTTTTACTTTCTATATAATAGGCCCGAGCAGGTGCAGATGTGGTCAGTCCAAGTGATATGATGGACGGACGGGTTGGTGCTATTCGCGAAGCCCTTGATGCTGAAGGATTCCATGATGTGTCCATTATGTCATACACGGCAAAGTATATTCATATTTTACTGAGGATATCTTCCATAATTTATAGTTCTTAGTTCTGATAATGGTGTCTAACAAGCCCATTTGTCCATCGCAGATATGCTAGTGCATTCTATGGTCCATTTCGCGAAGCTCTAGATTCAAACCCACGCTTTGGAGACAAGAAGACGTAGGAGTTGTACTATTAGACAATTTCTGTTGACTTATTCCTATACCTAATGTAATGGTTGAATCTCCTTACATTTTAATGATTATTTCAGATACCAGATGAACCCTGCTAATTACAGGGAAGCTCTCATCGAAACTGAAGCTGATGAGTCTGAGGGGGCAGATATACTTTTGGTAGATTTCTTTACTTGGGTCTTTGACATATTTTGGTTATTCTCATGGTCCCTATTATAGAGATTTTCGTTCAGGAGTAAACATATATGCTATTTGTTAGGTGAAACCAGCACTGCCGTATTCAGATGTTATCCGTCTTCTTAGAGATAATTCTTCTTTACCAATTGCTGCTTACCAGGTAATCTTATTAGTTCTTTTCTTTTTTCCTTGGGTGATGCTTCTGATGATTTTTCTTTTTCTAATGGATATGTAATTTTCTTACGTTAAGGAAAAAGAAGGAAAAAAAATAGATAAAAAGGAAGTGAGGTTGAGGAACTTTTTGTTTCTTCCAGAGTACTGTGTGCACCAATGTTTCTTTCTTGGTTAAAATTTGAGGAAAAAATGGTTGCTTTGTTGAGTAGAGCCAAAAGTTTTGACCTGTCGGAACGGAAACCCTTAGATTTCAGATTCTGTTTCTCAATAGTCACCATCTGGCTGCATTAAATACTCCTAATTAGTTGCCGACATATTATCTGTACTTGTGTTTTGATTAACATTTTCTCTATTTGATTTCAGGTTTCAGGAGAGTACTCTATGATCAAAGCAGCTGGTGTTCTTAAAATGATAGATGAGGAGAGGGTGATGATGGAGTCGTTGATGTGCATTAGGCGGGCCGGTGCTGACATCATCCTTTCTTACTTTGCGCGCCAGGCTGCCAGTGTCTTGTGTGGCACAAAATCTTAACACGAAATCTAATTAAGTAGGCCAAATTTTTGTTTTGTCAAAATTGAGTGTCTTATATTGTTAGTAATTTTTTTCCTTCCTTTTGGAATGAGCAGAACCTTGATTTTTGTACATGGATTGTAGAATAAATGTATTGGGAAAAGAATAGAAGTATGTTTCATGAGTGGAATCTATGTAATTGTTCTTATATGTTAAATATGAAAAACATGCCTAATCTATTTATCATCTGAGGGTATGTTTGGTTACAAAACAAGAATAGTTGGAATAGTCAAATCAAGAATAGCTGTCTTTTAGATTTCTGTGTTGCATTCTTTTTTTTATTTTTTTTTAAATTTCATTCACTATGCATTTTCGTGTATCTCCGCATAAAGTCGTCTATGCGAATTTCCTGTTTTGCATTTTCTTTTTCTTTTTTTTTAAATTTTGTTCACTCCGCTTTTTGGTGTATTTCCACGTACAACCGCCTATGAGAATTTCCTGTGTTGCATCTATTTTTTGTTTTTTAAATTTTGTTCACTCTGTATTTTCGTATATTCCCCGTAAGAATTCCCAGTGTTGCATCATTGTTTATTTTTTTAAATTCTGTTCACTCCGCATTTTGATATATCTCTGCAAACAGTCACCTATGAGAATTTTTTGTGTTGCATCACTTTTTCTTTTTTAATTTAGTTCACTACACATTTTGGTGTATCCCGTCCCTATAGAATTTCCTATGTTGCATCTCTTTTTAATTTTATTTTTATTTTGTTCACTCCGTATTTGGTGTATCTCAGCATACAGCTGTCTATGAGAAGTTCCTATGTTGCATTCCTTTTTTATTTTTTTTAATTGTGTTCACTTCACATTTTGGTGTATCACCGCATACATCCGCATATGAGAATTCCTTGTGAGGCATTTCTTTTTCATTTTTTTGAGTTTTGTTCACTATGTATTTTGGTGTATCTAGCATACAGCCGCCTATGAGAATTCTCTGTGTTGCATTCTTTTTTCTTTTTCTTTTTTTAATTTTATTCACTCCACATTTTAGTGTATACATCCGCCTATGAGAATATCCTATGTTGCATTCCTTTTTCATTTTTTTTTAAATTTTGTTTACTCATCATTTAGTGTATACTAGCATACGACCTGATAGAGTCGGGTCTCCTAGAGCAAACATTTTGTTTGTAATTCTTGTTTATATGATTGGTTGACGATAGTCAATTTATTGCCTTAAGTTGCATTACTTGTGGTTCATCTAATTGTTAGATTGTGTAGTAACCAAATAATAAAAGTAATGAACTTTAAAGTATCACTGGTCAAGGTAATTAGCAAGGAACACTAATTACACCTGAGACTAGTGTGATGATTAAACGTTTGATCCAACTATCACAGATCAAAGCGGTAGAGTACTGGTTTAATATCACATATGCATATAATAGTTACATGTCGTCGGATTTGACCATACATGAACATTATCTGGATTGTGTTATGTCATTAATAGTTCATGTGGTGTTGTTGTCTTATGTCTGAGACATTTGGTGTTCTTGCTTAAGGTATGCACATCAGTGGTTGATGCCAATCGCTCACCGTAACAGGAAGCTATAAAGACATCATCTTTATGTGTAGAACTTATGTTGAGAAGTTCGCAAATGTCAATAGGACGAATATCTCTTATTCACATCCTGGTGAATGCTGAGTAAGCTATGATGTCTCTGGCCCCTTTATAGAGTTATATTATATGTGCACACCATGATTGAATAGTTCAATCATGGATTATAATGTAGTACTCACGGATCAAGAAACATAATCGATGATACAGCGAGAATGACAATATTCTATCTCGCGTTCATCATTAGATATCATGAGATACTGGAAACAACACGGACAGTGCGATCAGGCATTGTCTACATTGGATCAACGATACTGTCAGGTTACATATCGTCTGTATAATTGGGTAGTCAAGACGTGTTGCTAGACGCTAATCTTGATCAATTGGAAAAGGAGTTTCCAGTTGCCAACATAATTCAGGTCCAAGCAGGTCACACCTACAAGGTCCCTGGTCGAGATGTCATACGAGTTTATGACACCGTGCTAAGATGTTGGAAACAACATGCACAGCAAATCAAATAATGTAGGACATTATATTGATCAACACTATAAGAGACATGAGGACTAATCAAATCAATTTGATACCCGGTTGTACAAAGGATGATTTGATTATGTGAGGGTATATGTTTAATTAGATTAAACATATATTAATATTTACTAAACCTGCTAGTTTGGTTAATTAGATTATACCAAAGGATAGAGGATTAGATTTAGACTAATCAAATCAATATTTACGAAACCTACTGTTTAATTAGATTTGGACTTACGGTTCAAAAGATATAGCCATTTGAATAGAGGTTTGACCATGGTCAAACGTGGTCAAACGTTGGTCAAACAGTTTGACCAAAAGAGAGTTGAATTGGAAGGTTGACCTGGTCAACAATATGAGAGGGATGTTGCTTAGAAAGTAAACAACCTTTGGATAAAAGTTGGATGGATCAATGGTCCAATGGACCATTAATATATGATATTACTAATATGTCCTCACATGGTGCCTTCTCGTTTTGATATTAAATGAGGGCATTATGGTAAATGTGAAAATCTATATGTAAGTGTCATCCCTCTACTTTCATTTAAGCCAATCCATTTCACAAGTTTGAAAAGTAAATTTAGATCTCTCTCTCTCATTCTCACTTCCTCCATTCTCCTTCTTTGGCTGAACCAAGCAAGGGAGCAAGCTCCAAGTCGAGCCGCCACCCTTGGACCGCGCCACCACCGAGAGCCGCCGCCTCCACCCGTCGATGATCGGCCTTGGAGCTGTGCGCCGCCAACCCGTGCCACCCGAGCCCGCTGCCGTCAAGCCGAGCCGCCACCAAGCGTGGTTGTGCTCCTCGGGCCGAGCTCCACGCCTCCTCCCTCCGCCGCCGTGTGGGCACCACCGGCCGCTGCCTCTCATTCTAGTCAATCGGCTAGATCTCTCTCATTTCGCTTCTTCTTCGAGATTGATCTAGATCTCTTACATCTTGATATCTTCGTATCTCTTTCTTGCAAGTTGAAATTCGAATTTGCTAGAAGGTTGCGAGATTGTGTTGATTGGCTAAGCAAGATCTACTCAAAGTGTTTGAAGTAGTGAGCTAGCTTTTAGATTCGCAAGGGTGAAAAATTTGAACAATTAGCATTGATCTCCTCTCATTCTCGATCAACACCTTGGTGTGCGAAGCTTGCGGTTTCCTATTTTGGAAACTGTAACAAGGGACACTAAAGCGCAGACAACCATTAGGGTGAAGTTTGGGTACATCCTCTTACCATTCCTTCTCAGTTAGAGTGCTATAGCATAGTAGTGATTAACACTAAGATAGGATTGGCAACTCTCAGATTTGCATTTGATACCAGTACAGGGGCGCACACGGTTCTGGCCAAACTGCATGCGATACCGGTTGAAGTTAGAAACCATAATTGGCAGGTTAAGCACTCGCTGTGGTTGGTGACAGCACCACATACAATTGCTTATTCAACCAGAAACTAGATTAAACGAGTAAGAATGATAAATAGCCTTATTCCTAGAAGTCCATCTTCTATACACAAACATTTACTTTATTGATTAAATTGTTCCTACAACCAAACAATCCAAACAACTAATTCAAACAACCAAAACAACCAAAACCCTAGACTTGATTATTGTTAGATCTCTTAATACACTATTGATGTGGATCGACACACCGATTTATACTATACGAGAGATTCATGCGCTTGTGAATCTATTGTAAAGTAGACAATTAGAGTTATAAATATTATTAGCTCTGATTTTGACCCATCATTTTACTGGTTGTCTTTTATATTTTGTTGGTTGTCTTTCATCTACTACTTATTGTATTTCATCTTTTTCTAATTGCGTTTTATATTCTTCTAGTTGTGTTTCATCTTGTACTGGTTGTCTTTCATGGTCTACTAGTTGTCTTTCATATTCTCTAGTTGTATTTCATCTTCTTCTATATGTCTTTCGTATTGTACTGGTTGTCTTTCATGTTCTACTATTTGTCTTTCATATTCTACTTTTTGTTTTTCATTTTCTTCTAGTTGTCTTTCATCTTGTATTGATTGTCTTTCATGTTCTACTGATTGTCTTTCATCTTGTACTTGTTGTGTTTCATGTTTTACTGATTGTGTTTTATCTTTTCTATTTTTTTATCTTCTTCTAGTTGTATTTCAACTTCTTCTAGTTGTCTTTCATCTTCTACTATTTTTCATGTTGTACAGGTTGTCGTTCATCTTTTACTAGTTTTTCATCATCTTCTAGTTGTCTTTCATCTTGTACTAGTTGTATTTCATGTTCTTTTAGTTGTCTTTTATCTTCTACTAGTTGTTGTCATCTTTTACTATTTATTTTTCATCTTGTATTGGTTGTACTTTTATGTTCTTGTAGTTGTCTTTCATCTTCTTCTGGTTGACTTTCATTTTCTACTAGTTTTTCATCTTCTTCTAGTTGTCTTTCATCTTGTACTGGTTGTCTTTCATATTCTTCTGGTTGTTTTTCATGTTCTTCTAGTTATTTTTCATCTTCTACTAGTACTTTTTAATCTTGTACTTGTTGTTTTTCATGTTCTACTGGTTGTCTTTCATCTATCACTGGTTGTCTTTCATGTTATGTTGGTTGTCTTTCATCTTATTCTAGTTGTCTTTCATCTTGTTTGGTTTTCTTTCATATTCTACTTATTGTTTTTCATGTTCTTCTAATTATTTTTCATCTTTTTCTAATTATTTTTAATCTTGTAATGGTTGTCTTTCATATTCTACTGATTGTTTTTCATCTTCTTTTAGTTGTTCTTCATCTTCTACTAATCATCTTTCATCTTTACTGGTTGTCTTTCATCTATCACTGGTTGTCTTTCATGTTCTACTGATTGTCTTTAATCTTCTTCTAGTTCTTCTTCTAGTTGTTTTTCATCTTCTATTAGTTGTTTTTCATTTTCTTCTAGTTGTCTTTCATCTTGTACTAGATGTCTTTTATTTTATACTGGTTGTTTTTTATATTTTTCTGGTTGTCTTTCATCTTCTTATAATTGCCTTAAATCATCTTCTAGTTGTCTGCAAAGTGAATTTGTGGATTGAAGAGAGAGAAAAGAAGAAATATACGGGGGAACTCAATTAATTTCCGGATCACTGGATTATCTAGCCAGACCAAGGTCCCGTTGGATTATCGAGCGGGAAGGTTATATTAACAAGTTTTTCGTAAACGATGTTACGTTTTTAATTTTGAATTATTTATAAGTTATGAATAAAAATTTCGGCCAATAAGAAAGTTTTTCAGTCTATGCCTGCTGCTCTGACACCAAGAATTCAAAATCTGTCGAGATCATCTAATGGAATTTGTGTTACTAGAGAAAATAGGAGCCAATGTAATTGTGGTGCCGAAACAATTTTTTAATGCTTTATTTTAAATTTTATAATGAAAATAAATACCCCTACTTTAAATTTAAAAATGATAGCATAATTATATCTAACATATAGATGTCCAGTTTACAAAATAATAGCATAATTATGTCTAAAACAAATGTCCTTATGTTTCAAAATAATAACATAATTAAAAGCATGTAATTGTGTTTTTCAAGATTCCCAGTATGTGTTGGATGAATGCATGCCTTTAAATTCCAGGTCTCTTTGAAATAAGATATATTATTGCTATTTTTTATCAAATGCTGGTAGAAATCAAAAGTTCTTCCTGCTGTCCCTATCAAGGTCTAAAGGTTGTCTCAAAATTTTCACAAAGCAGCCCTTAAAAGTTCTATTTACAAATGTGACCCTCAAGTTATGTAAATTCAACAAAATTCGTAGGAAATTCAGAATTGTTGTATTGAACCCGATAACAATTGCTGATGAATAAGACTAGAACTAAATCATACAGAAAGTTTCTATTGACAATTGAAAACGTATGCTTTCTAAAAAAATATTGAAAAGAAATGACACCGCAAATATTTAGAAAATTACATAAATGCTCATACTGTTTTTTTGGAAGCTGACATGGTTGTTATAAATCTTGTTAATACTCGTCTAGATAACTATACAATGACTCGTCGGGATTCTTTGACCGACGCCTAGTAAGCAAGGATTTTAAGAGGCCTTTGCTTTTATTCGAGTTCCTTTCCATCTCCTTCTGATAGTTCCTTTCAGAGTGCAAATGTACCGATCTTTGACTCTCCATTGAATGCTGTTGGACCATCGAAAACAAAAGCAAAGATATTTAGTGCTTCTATGACTACAATTGCAAATATTGGCTGACACTAAATAGACAAACAAAACCAAATAGGTCTTTTACCAAAACAACAAGGAATTTGCATCAATACCCAAGATGTTTGGTATTTGCGAACTACTGTGTTTTTTCTTGGACAATTCCCACCTTTACAAAAAGTAGCAAGTGGGTTTTCTTTTCACTCAGGGGACAAGCAACTGCTGATTGGAAGTAGCCCTTTATTGTTTAGTAATATGAAAAGGAGTAGTAAAGGAGGAGGAACCCAAAATCACAAATTTATAGAATTAGGAAGTCACGGTCAATGTCTGTGAAACTTTTTGGGTTCCATTTTCAGTTCCATTTTCTGCTATTTTACAGAGAATATCCTAGTTTTAATTTTTTTTTGTGTTTTGAGGTTTGGTTTTCTCAATTCTTTTCATACTACTAAATAATAGAACTGCTAGAGAATTATACAATAAGGAACAGTTAAGAAAATAATACGTAATAGACTAGTGGTTGAATCTTAATTACAAGGTCAATATCTATGCTGCATGGATGTTGACATGGATATGGCAATACAACAATTTCTAGAAACCTAGGATCTATATATGACATTCTTTTTTGTTCTCTAGATAGATACATTATTATTCTAAAAAAAAAATCAAAGCATACAATCATTAAATGCTTTTAAAAAAATTTACAGCTAACAGGTATATTTACTATTAAGAATGCAAGATTGGATATTATCTGTCTGTATCCAAATCCAAATTCAGACTTTGCAGACAAAAATATCCAGTATCTGGATATTTGTAGATATGGATAAGGATATAGATACGGTTTAAGCCGACACGGATATGGATATGGTTTTGAATTTTGGAAGTGGATACAGATAACTAGGCACAAGATATGCTAACAATGCCTACAAGTAGTGGACATTATAATAGATAATTAGGTTCGCACTTGGACATAAGAAGGCACCAAAAGTTGAAGGTTGCGAGAACCATAGATTCTTATAGTCCATATTTTAAAAAGAGTGAGGCTATGGTACTATGCATAGCGCACATTGGTCCATACTATGGATATATATCTTCATTTTCAAAGTCTAAATAGTTGATCTGAACCGTTCAACATGATCTCCATATGAAAGTGTACTTGCAGACTAAATTTTACATTTTTTAGAATTCTTTTACTATTTTTTTAAATAGGCGGAAAATCACTAGTTTTGAATGGTCTAAAATTTTTAGACCAAGTGATTTTCTACCTATCTAAAATTTTTTACAAAAGCTCTAAAAAAATGTAAAATTTGATCTACAAATACTTTTTCATATGGAGATCATCTAAAATGGTTCAGATTGACTGTTTGGACTTTGTAAACAAAGATATTGATCCAAAGTATGGATCAATGTGTACCATGCATAGTACCACAGCCTCACGCTTATAATAATTCAAAACAAAACCTAAAATAGTAAAATTGGTCCCTGTTATTACCCTTCGTCCAAGATTTCTGTTGGGAGAAGCAGGTCTGCTTACAAGCGAAGCAGCTCGAGACAGCAGCCTTGAAGTTGGTAGAGGCGACGTTGATCTCTTTTCTGCGAATTAAAAATCATGAACTCAAATAAATATATAAAATCAGAAGAAAAGAAGGAAAAATGTACTCCTTGAAATATTATGCCTACATATTTCTCACTTCAGTCCCCAAAATTGGACAAAATTCCAATTTAGTCCACAAACATAGTGAATGGTACAATGCAACTGTTGTCCTACTGTCATACCCAATCGAGAAAAATGTATTGTTTTGCTACATAAAACGGGAGATTTGTACAATAGTAAGTTCTTAACAAAGAGAAAGATTCAAGGATTACAATCAAAATCAACCAAAATTAGATAAAAAATGACAATCGCCATAACACTAATTCTAGAAAGTCTGTCTTACTTTTAGACTGTACTGTAGTATGGAAATTATAGAAATCACAAAGGGGAAACCGTAAACTTCAGGATCAATACAAAACACATGAAATCGACACAATATTTGCATTACTGAAGCAAAAAAAATGTGAGACTTTAGTGACCTAAAAATATAAAATGGACCTTCTCTGGTACCAAGTTAATCATCACACCACTTGAAAAGTTTAAGGTGATAGAGAGCAAATTTTATCACTTTTACAAATAACAATCTGTTTAAATACCTCTTGAAGACGTATTCATGATCTGTGGGGATGGAGATGGAGATCGCCTCTTTTTAGAAGGAGATACAGACCGTGACCTTGGGCTCTTGTTAGAGTTCGAAGAAGAACACGTATTAATATTCCTGTGAAAAATCAAAATAATAAGAGATGTCATATAGCATGTCAGAATTTAAAAAAATCATTACACGAGAAAGAGCAACAGCTACCTTATAATAGGAGGTCTCTTTATTGGCAGTGATATAGCTGCAATACACAAACACAAGTAGTCGAGAGTCAAGCTTGAATCAAAAGAGGTTCCAGAATGTTAAACTTTTTTGTTTCATATATAAGAAAGGTTTTTACCTGAATGTGTCTTATCCAATTTCTCACTCATAGCATAATGATTTGGTCGTTGGTATGTTTTTATTGGATGAACTTCTGAGTCGAGCAAGTTGGTACCTTTAGTTGAGAAAAACAAAGACATAATTTGTTAAAATCATCTCTAGGAGAACAAAGTAGGAAAGAAAAAAGATTTTTTAGAGTTTGAAACTTACCCGGAACAATATAATGTTTGTGAAACTTCGGTGCTCTGATTATGAGAGATTGTTGCGACCTTCCTTCCTGGTCTATTACTTCTTGGCATGTTCTTATTCTCTAATTTAAGAAGCAATAAAATGGTAATAAAAATAAGATAGTAAAGATAAAAGTACTAAAGAGATAGGCTAGTAAATTTTCTATGATTCAATCCCCAGTAAAGTTCTTGAGAAATAAAAAAAAAAACATGATTTATGCTGGCACAAGACCGAAAGGCAAATTTGTAAAACTCATTTCAAGTTCTCAAACCAAAGGGGGTACCAAATTCACCCCTCTAAAATTACAAATTTAAGATACATGATGCAAAAAGGAGTAATATAAAGTCGCTTTTGGAAAATAAGACCCATTATTGTACTGTACTAACAAATAGCACATAACAGTTCCCACATTAGGAGCATATTTGGACATGACATCTAATTTGCTACCTTAAAAATGATGTGTCTGTACATTCCATTAAATATATAACAATTTTGTTTGTAATTTAATGTCCTAATTTATTATCCCCAAATTGAACAAAAAATAACCACATTAGAAACATAGATGAACCTGCTCGACAGTGGAAACCATAAACTCCGCTTCGGATACTTCATCAACCTTCTCCGTTAAGAGATTATTCACCTTATATGAAACAAAACCAAGGTGGTCTACAGTACTTACGAGGGCTTCAACCGTGTAATCTTTCAAGCCGTTTATCATTCTACACCAACCCAAAAAAATTTTAAAAGAAACAAAGTTAATGAGAGCACTTCACTAATAAGCTGTGTCGATAAATACCTATAGTGAAAACATGCAACTGAACGTCCCTTTTGGATTATTTTGCCTATTATCCCAACTTTATATACTTTACTACTCTGAGTTACAAAACCAACATACTGTTTCAAAGAGAAAGGACAAAAACAAAATCCAAAACATTCACCGTGTATTTTTTATCATGTTATGTTGCACAATACATGGTACAATTCCCCGGTCACTAAATAAAATGACACAATACATGGTACAATTCTATTGGTTACTGGGATTTTAATCAGGAAACAAACAGAATTTCTAAATTTAGAGGTCTTAACATATAAAAACAACAGCAAACTTCCATTTATAATATCCAATATAATTCTTCAATCTCTTGGGGGCATATTTTGTGTTTATTATAGTATAACACATGCCACGTTAGCATTACACCATTTTTCTGGTTAAAGCCTTTCTATGTCAGAGACTTATTATTGTTGGAAACTTGAGCTTTCTAACAAAATGATCTCTCTCTTTAAGGGTCTATATGCAAACTACTAAGTATAAATTGGAATATACTGGTGCTGAAACTTAAATTGCATCGAAATATATGTAAAAGGTGAACATACCCAGGTTTCTGTGAATTATTTCTGTAAAACAATTCAAAATAATCAGCAGCTGAGTACAACTGAGACCTCAAATTCTTCAAATCCTGCAAGTATAATTTATGCCCAAATAAAATAAAATGGCATGAGGTCAAGCGGTCAGCTCTTATCCATAATTAGAAAAGAAGTTTTATTTTACTATTTTCCTAGTGAATTAAGAAGCTGAAAAGTTCCATCTCTAGTTGCAAAAGTTGGGCACAATACAATTAAAAAAAACTGCCCAAAAAGGAAGAGAATGTACATTCGAAATGATAGAATCTGACCTTGAGGCTGTCAGAGAACAGCAAAGCTTCTTGAGCTGAAGCCTCGTCACTTGTTGAAGCCTCCATTGAACACAATTGAAGAAACCTCGACCTTTCAAATGAAACAACAAAGGATAGGTATCGAATTCTCTGCTTCTTGACCAAAATTCAAGTATTCATCTCTCTCCTAAGCACATTCAACCAAAACCCAAATTGTCTTATCGTATAAATGAGACAGCTTTAATTCGGGAGTAACTGAGGTTAGATAGATAGAGAAAGCGAGAGAAGAGGTATTTTGAGCACCTTTGGTAACCTAACACTGAGACACAAAATAGGCTAACAGCAAACCAAACCGAACTGGAATAAAAAATTCAGTTCCTTCAGTTCAAGCCCAATTTCCTATTTTCTCAAATAATAGTGGTAAAAGGCAAAGGTGGGAGCTTTGATTTGGATGTGTTAGGTGGCGTAGAATAGGATCGATAGAGAAAGGTAAAAGGAAGATCCTGCGTTCCCTTTTAGAAACCAAGTTATGAGACCCAAAAGAGGAAGTGAGAGTGTGAAAGGGGAAGTGAGAGTGTGAAAGGGGAGAGAATAGAAGTGAGGTAAAGAGTTGAGACAAGCGCAAAGAAGTTTTTTGTCTCTAACAATTCAGTAAAAAATCCATGGTAGTTCTCGGCTCGGAGGAGGCAGTCCCAGTGCTCATTTGGACAGGAATATTACTGGCTGCACCAGGTTCATTATTAAATGTATGAACTTCAAAACTAAAGGACAGGAGATATTACTTGCTGCACTCGGTCTTTTATTAGATGTATGAGTTTCAAACTGATCGGTGATAGCCAGCTTGGTTGACTTAGGTGTGAATATTCATTAAATTTACTTTCCACAAAATAACAATGAATTTGGCGAAGATTAAAAGAATCATATAAGCTCTAATGATATATTTAAAGAACAAAGTATTTATTTTTAGTAGTTTATTATATTATCCTCCAATTTATTTAATATTTAAATTATATCTTCTAAAATCTCTTTAATATCTTGTAAAAAAATAATTGTTAAATCTAAACTACGTGAACTCGTTATTATTTTAGTTTCCCGCCACACATGATGGTATGCACACACAAGCTGCGGAGGAAGAAGAGGAGACGGTGAATTCTAAATAGAAACGCTTCGAATTTTTAAAAAAAAAATGAGGGCATAGTTGGGTTTTTTTTTCACAAGCACAAGAACACAACCCAACCCTTATCGTGTTAGGGTAGTCGCAATCAATCAGAGGAAAACGGAAAAGAGGGGAAAGGGGGTAAAAGCTCTCAACACATGAGAATTCAAATCAGCAAACCAAAAACGAAATAGAGAGAGGGAGAGAGCTATTTGTAACCGAGAGAGGGCCAAAAAGCGGGACGCACGATCAAACTATGTCAAAGAGTCGGCGCGTGCGCAACAGGGACACACAGTGACAAATTTTGGAGACAGAATTTTCATTTACTTAAATTAGATAGTGGTTCTATCTCAAATGTTAATAATGAGATACTTAATGATAGAGCTCGATCAAATACAAATAGCATGCTTAAAAGGCATTACTATTTCATTGACAAATAGCACGCTGAAAATTCAATTTTATATTTAATTTCTTCCACTAATTTTTTCGTTAGCATGTATTGTTTGAAATTTGTAGCATTTAAATTGTAATTTCAACTTTTTAATTGAAATGATACTATTTATAAAACGTTAATGAACAAACTCGAAAGTGCATAATATTTAATTAAAGTGGTACATTAGAAAAGTACATAAATGTACATTGAAATTATTTATAGAAGAAAAAAACATGATTTTTTTTTTCATGTCATGGAGAGAGAAAATAGATTGATATAAATTGCATTTATGCCAATCATTTTTTTAAGAAAATACTGATAAATAGACTAAGGACCTGGTATATGCAGCTGTGGTACATGTTTACAGTCTATTGCTTCAATGGTTGAACGGTTGCTATGAGAATGTCCCCTCGTGGTCACATAATTATTTATTATTTTTGGAGTGGGCCCGTCATTAAATAGATCCTATTAATTACAATTAATAGCGTTAATTCTTTAATTCCCCACTTATCCAGACATGGTCCATGGTGGCATGGGATTGGTCTCCTCCGCTGCTCATCACCTGGGTAACTTCTTTTCTCCCAGATTCAGGAGCATATTTAAAAATAATAATAATTGTGTTTTTTTGTGACTTTGAAGTTTGAACAAATTTTATACAAAGTGAGCTTAAATGTTTCTATATATTGAGATTTGTGCGAACAGTTTTTAAATTTAATAAATTGAACAGTCCCTGAATCTAATAAGTTCGTAAGAATTTTGACAGACGTTTAGGTTCAATTTTAAATGAGCCTTTATTCAAAGTTCTTTAAATAAAAATCACCCTTTTAAAAGAAATATAGGTACAAAATTAAAAGACAAATTATAGATAGTGTTTGGGCCTATTTGTAATGTATGTTACGAGATCATGCGAGATAGGATTTTACGAGTATGGTAACCCACAAATTAATTTGCAGGAACCCACGCTCATAGATATGCACGAAAATGGTTATGTGAATATGCTGAAATGAGTATTCAGTTATACCGTATGAATAGTTGTGAGAAATCATGTTTTTCTTTCTAAATTGCTTGATATCAATACATTTATTCTTATTAATAATTATTACTGTAATTAAATAAAATGAATAAACAATAACATAACAATACTTATTAATTATTATTTCATAATAAGACTTTTGTCCGTAACTTGTTATCCAGTCACCGAAAAATCAATGTAAAAATAAATTAGTAAATTGATTATCCAATCCTGATTTGTTTTAAGATAAATATATATTTATTAAAAAAATATTTATGTTAAATTTATTTGAATGTTTAGCATGCTATTAGTTAGTATCTTGTATTAAATTTGCTTGTTATTATAATTTATATTATTAACTGATGTCTTGTAATTATTGGTATGTTATTTTATGAATGTCACACAATAGACAAATTAAATAGATTTAACATAAATTCAATAACATAAATACAATAATTATCACAGATTTGAAATGAAGTCACTTGAAAATGAATTCTAAGCTGTAGACAATTTCATTATCAAATATTAAAAGTGTTGTTTCTTAATTAAAGAATGAAATTTGTGGTGAGAGAGAGGCAACAAGTAATAAAGAAAAAATATTCAGTCTGATTAAATGTTGTTTTTTTCACAAAATAACAAAGAAAATCGAAATAAAGTTGTAAATTATATCAAATTCCATCTTATAAAAATGACATCCGAGCAGATTGTTGGAAAATTTTCTAACCGGATTGAAAATCCCACCAAATCTAGTGGGTCCGAGCAGGGCTTAACTTGTCAAAATCTACCGTCCAGCTTCTGACACGGCTTTTAAAAAAAATGTCAAAATCTGAAAAAATAAATCAGAAAAATGTGAGTGATCTATTGTCACATCAAATGATTCAGATCAATTCTGATCACACATTTCTCTCTCGTTCAAATCAACTGTTTAAACTCTGAAATAAAGACATGAATCGAAAGCACGGATACATCACAATAGCCTCGCTCATGGTTCAATATTAGAAAACGAATTCTCACTTGTGAACAGTATTTCTGAAATTTCTGTTTTTCTGAATCCAGCCGTCAATTTTTTTTTAGATGCGTGCACAGGAAAATCAACTGTTTCGAGATACGTGCATAGAAAAAGTTGGACAGATGGATTCAGAATTTCAAAAACACTGTTCACGAATGATGGATTTCAGCAAATTTCAATTCTCAATATGTTCAAAAGAAAACAAATAAAGTAGGGATTGAAGACTACGTATATTAAAGAATTTCTAAGATGATTAGTTACATTCATGCCATGAATTATGAAATAACAACCAATACCAATGGATCAATAGTTAATATTAGAGTAAACGAAATGGAAAATCATCCAGTTGTCCAGTGACACATATAATAAATAAGTAAATAACCAATAATAACGGCTCATGTAAAAGAGAAACATAAAAAAAAAATAACAAACAGAAACACAAAGAGGAAAATAAAAAATAATTATGTTTTTTCATATATTCAACAATCAATACTGAATTCAAAGTTTGACCAAACAAACCGGTAAAAAAAATAGAAAGAAAAAACAAACAATAGCTTCACTCATCCAATTATGTTTTTTCATATTACATCACAAATCCGATTGTAAATATACAGAAAAACCAAGAAATCCTAAAAAAAAAAAACAAACTGCCTTATATCATATGCCACATCACAGATTCAAAATACAAATTATCTTGTTGTTAATTCCACATTACTTACGCGGAGGTTGGGCCATTGGTGGTGGAGCTGGTGGCCCGGAGTGTCGTGGGGCCCCGTCAGCCCGGCCTCGGCTTCGACCGATCAAGAAACATGCAATGACTAGGATTATCACTATGACAATCATCAGTGGAGATATCACCAATACAATACCATCCATCATTATTATTTTTTTTCTTCACCAATATAAAATATCCCGGATTAGAAAGTGCTCAAGCTAGCCGAAGGAAAATATAGATTATTTATCATATATAACTTTTCACTTATCAAGACCTAATTAGTCCCAGAAAAATGGATTTTGTAGCTCCTAGAGATGAAACGGATATGGTAAGTATAAACAAATTATATATATAAATAAAAAGTTAAAGAAGTAAAAATGGTGTTATACAATTGTTACTGCTGATTCACTGGCTGGAGATATAACTAGTAATCTCCATGGACTGATTGATTTCTTAGAATACGTTCTCCCTCTAAGTTTAATTGTGAATCAAAGTAACGAAATATTGTACCTTTGTCCTTCGATCGTATAAATAATCTAGGATTTCAGGCAGCAGGCAGCGTGTGTGTTGTGTGTGTATGCATTTTTGCAAGAAGGGAGAGAGGGTTTTTATTTAACCTTGAGGCAGTGACCACTGACCTAAGTAGAAATAAATAATATGCCACGTTGAACTTAATTTGACAATTGGTAAAAAAGTTTAGAAGCTCTTCTTTAAGCTTCTATGCCACATAAATCCTGTGGCCAGTGCAGACCACAAAAGGGTGTCGCGAGTCGTCAACACAATCCTCGCACACTTATATCGATCAAATTTATAACAAAATAATTTTTATTTTTCGATTTTATTTTATTTTCCTGTCTATCTTGATAGAATGGTTGAGAAACATTTTTTTGATCTAGTGAGAAAAGACAGCGTCTTCCGTGTAAAAGTTTGCGAGTTTGAAATCAGGATAAGGAATCCTTCATAAATATTGAAATTTGCTTTCTCACAAAAATACAATAAAATAAAATGACTTTGTACCTTTTTTCTTTATAAATATTTAAATTTGGAAAGTTGGCCATCTTCCTCAACCCTTCCGAATATGTTGTTTTCTTTAGGAAAAGCATAAATCTCATCCCACCGTTCAAGTTTTTCAAACACAAATCTTGACAAAATCAACGGTTCGATGAGAAAAAAACAGGTTCTTGTTTTTCCAAAAAAAAAAACAACATATTTCATTTCCAAAAATTATGTGTATGATTTTCTTAAGATGCAATATATATTTTTTTGTATTTCTCTGCTTAAGCTGTCATAGGACTAATCATGTTGTTTATCATTACACTGAAAAAATATTTATTTGTATCTAAAATTTTATTTATATGAATTTATTTTCAATAACTATTTTTTTCTAGACAAAAGTCAGATAAATAATATTTGTCAATTATTTATCATGATGCTACTCAATTGTAAAGATTTTTTTTTATAGTCTGCAAAATCTCATAGCCTTAATCCAAGTAATATTGTTAAAATTATAGAAGAAATACAATAGAGTTGATCTCAGACATTCATCATTGATCAAAGGACTAGTAATAGATCAAATAGGAAATTGGAAAGAAAATAAACGGTACACTAGTTTGTATGTACCAAAAGTAGAATAGAAATAAACGGTAACATTTTTCTTGTAATATAAATAGAGATAGGACTTGTAAGTTTAAATTAGATCAATACAGAAGTTATCTCCTCAGAATATACAAAATCAACATGGTATCAGAGCTCAAGATCTGAAAACCATATATACATCATAACCCATAATCGTACCAGTAAACTGGTACCATAACCCAAAACAGAGATCAATTATATTCTATTTCTTCTATAATTTTAACAAATATAAATAGCATATATTGAGAATTTAAGCTAAGTTATGGAAAATTTTAATCAGGGATGATAAGTAATAATTAATCTTAGTATATTCTTGCTTTTTGATAGAATAACTCAGGTTTTACGCTTTTCTTTCTTCGTCTCAGGATATTATGATAACGCTCAATTGTTTGAGAGGCTCTCAAATGATTCCAAAACCTCATTACACTTCCCATCTTTCGAAAAGACAAAAAAAATATTCCGATCAGTTTCCCAAATCACAGGTCTTATTCCATGAATTGTAAAAAACTTGGACCACAATGAAATTACAAAGAGGGAAAGAACAAGGATCCTGAAGAGATACCGCTCCCACCAATTATGTATAGACTGTAAATTAGGACCGGTAAAAAAATTTGTAGCTCGTGATTAGTCTCAGATCGGTTCGAAATTTTGTTCGATTCTTCTCAACTTGTCATGAGCGAGTTCCAATTTAATTCTCCTGTCTTATTGCAACAATATAATGAAGGTTTTTTTTTTTTACTTTTTCATTATCTGATTTTGTGTGTGTTTACAAAGAGAGGATAAAACTCGTTACAAGATCAAGATGAATTTTTTTCTGAAATTATTGTCTATGTGCGGCTTACGATTTCAAATCGACAAAAATCTGTAATCTATGCACTACTAATAAATGAATGAGCTGACTCGACTCGGCTCATTTTGACATAAACTAAGTTCAAATTTTGTCTAGTCCTGCTCGGCTCGTTTAAAGCCCTAAAATAAAATTTCTCTCTCCTTTAGTTATTTTGTTCTTAAATATGATAAGGCGATCTCTCTCTTTAAGCCTTTCTTCTAAGATCTAATCTAATTCGATTCTGGGCAGATGAACACTGCACAAATTGACCTCTACAAATTGAATTAGATCAGATTTTAATAAATAAATAAAAAATAAACCTACAAATTGAAAAATTACAAACTTAATAAAGTTGAAATAATACATGAATGGGTCTGATTACATGTCCGAATAAATTAAATGATACATGCAAACAAATTAATGTTACAAGAACCAGTTCCCGTGTAATGTGATTTTATTCTTTTACTTCTATTCAGAAATTAAATAATTTGCCTAATTCACTTGTAAACAGAATCTAATTTCATTTGAAAAAAGAAAGACATTTTTGGGCCTAAATTCACTGTCAGGCCTGATTTCATATATAGGCCATACATAGCATGGGCTTATGAATACTGAATTTATGGGCTGTGTTCTCATCAAGAAAAATCGTATTACCAAATGTGATTAATATTGCCAGGTTTTCTGTTAGCAAATCCAAGGCCCAATTAATAAAACAAACAGTATAAATTTAAATTTTATAGGGGAGGGGTTTACGGTAGAATCATGCTTACAATGATACTAAAACTTTTTCCAAAAATAAAATCTTAAGAAATATTTTTAACCTAGAGGACTCTTATTTGATGGAAATAAGAGAAAGTACGTTTTCCTTTATTTTACTGAGAATTCAGGTAGCTAAACAAACAAGTCTGGGTACCTCTGCTAGAGACATAAATTGGTGTTGTGGCATACTGTATCATGATAGTCATGATGCGACTTGAGTCACGTGTTGTGTCGTGCTGTGATCAAGATAAATTTTTACGTTACCAAGTTAAATTTTTATATAATGTGTCGTGATTAAATTTGAAGAGACGGTCACAGCACGTTAGTCACGCCATGACCAAGGTATGCTATGACCACACGTATTATGTCCAAACGTTACTGATTATATTTAGTCACATCGACTATTATTTTTATAATTAAATTAGTTTATTCAAGATTCACCATTCGATCAAAATTTAATAGTCCACCCGTGACTTGCGTGATCACGCGCCATAACCAAACCAGTTTGCTTGTCGCACTAATTTTTCGAAAGATAGTCATGACACGGAACGCACAAGTTACGAGAAAACTTTTTTACATCCAGATCCAATCCACTAATGTTGAAAGTTTTAAATCAATTCATAAAAAAAAAAACACTAGATATTCAATACCGTATTTATAAGAAAAGTGTCATGATCTGCATAAATATAATTTATTCAGAAATGACTTGAGCTGCTCACCTAAACATCACTAAAAAAACATTAAATTATACACCCTAATTTTGTTCCAATGTCCCTTTTTCTGATCATTTGACCCCATAACCTATATTGACCAAATATATTTCTGACCAAGGAAATTACCCAACCATGCATGTATCATTGAACGGTATGTCATGCTTCCAACTCTTTATATAAAACACCTTGACTGAGTTTAAACATTCCATATAATATATAACTAACAGAAATCATTTTGGTGCACATTATTCCAAACCACCAGTTCCAAAAGCACACGTGTCACACGCACCAACCCACTAACCGACAAGTGGAGCAATGAGAGAGGCTCCCGCCATTCTTTAGTGCTGTACTATATTAATTAATGCCTCTGTATATAATTATGCTGTTGCTACCATAGTGCCTAAAACCCTAGCTCTTAAATAATCAAGTTCCTCCTATTTTGAACCTTAATCCGTTTAAATGATCGATTTTATAATAGGGGTGTAAACGGAGCGGATTCGGAGCGGATAACGCTAATACCAAATCCGTATCTGTCTTTCAATGAGCGGATACGGATACGGATACGGATAATAAACGGATATCAAAACTCAAAACCATATCCGTCTTAACCGAATACGGATACGGAGCGGATAATCTCCGAATACGGATACGGAACGGATAATTGTCGGATATTGAGTCATATGTATTTTAAGATACAAATATCAATTAATAAAATTCAAATATGAAATTCTTTCAGCATATAACACGTTCGATTTACAAAATATAAAAAATATAAGGTCCGGATCTCTACTAAAAATTAGTCCTACGAGTGAAAAGATATAAAAGTGAGGCATCATATATAGAAATCGCTTTGGATACGGATACGGATATATGCGGATATCCGCTCTGTTTAGAGGTATAGAAATTTATCCGTTTCCGTATCCGTGTATTTTGACTATGTTCAATATATATCCGTATCCGTATCCGTTAAGTATCCGCTCCGTTTAAAACGGATACGGAGTGGATTCGGACCGGATAATCCAGATCCGTTTACACCCCTATTTTATAACCAAATTTTTTTGCCAGGAAAACATTAATATTGTGCTTATATATACATTAGTATAATTAATTTAGCTTGCTCCTGGCACTTACTATGTAAAGGCGCATGGACCACTAGAAACCTTTTCTTCTCTCAAATTGTTATTGAATCATAGAATAAATAAACAGTTTATCTCCTTTTCTTTACGTTTTTTTTATTATTATAATACAAACATTAATTTATAAATAAAGAAGAAGATTACAGTACTTTTTTACTTTCATTCTTCTTATAATCATGCAGAGCATGGCCAAGATAATAGATGGAGCAAAATTTTGGTGCGGTGCATGATTTTAATTTTGAGCCTTCAGTACATTTTTGTATTTTTTTTTAAGTAAAACATAAAAAAAAAATTAAAAATTATCTGTCTCTGCATCCATGTCATAGAACATCTAAAATTTAAATACCGTAACATTAATTATTACGGTTTCATTAGAGAATAATGGCAAAAGGTAAACGATAATATTGTGTAAGAGTTAATATTTCTTAATAAACCGTCGCATTGTCATTGTTCCTTAAAAAATAAAAAACAGTAACAATACAATGGTTTCTTATAGTACATTGAAAACAACATGTAAGCATACTTGTTATTTAAAAATTTAAGTTCGTTGAATTGTTAAAAATAAATAAATTGCTCGCTCGCTCTCTCTCTCTCTCTCTTCTTTAGGTTTTTTTTTTTTTTGTGCCTAGGAGGCTAGGATATAGCCTATGAAGTGATTAACGGATCAATATTCTTATTCGCTGGGATGCTGGTTTGGTTTAGATCCAATAAGTTTTTTATTTAATTGTTTTTATTCCTTGCTCCCTGGTCATAATGTCATGCCTACGGCGTCATCTATCTAAAAATTATAACAATTATTATAGGACCGTTGTTTAATAATCCTAAATGCATGCCTACATCGTCATCTATCTAAAAAATAAAAACAATTATTAGGACCACTATTTAATAATTTTGTGCAACAAATTAATTTCAAAGAACATGGATTAGAATTAATATGTTTCACTAATTAATGTTTGTACGAACAAAGGCAAAAATGGCATTTTATGACTAATTGGGTGATTATTTTAACCAACAAATTTATTTTCAAGAACATAGATAAGAATTAATGAACTTAATTGATAATTGTTGGCAAATTTAAGGCAAAAAAATGTTAATCTTTAATTTATTCCTACAACTATGCTATCCAGTTGACCAACAATTTTACTTAAAGATTATCTCCAGTCTCTTAACGACTGGAGAGAACCTTCATTTTATTAGGATTGCCCCTACTTGATTATATAATACAAAAGTTAATAGATTTGTTGCTCCCATTCAAAAAGAGACAAGATATTATGCGAATAATTCAACCAAGAAAATAAAGCCGTACAAAGTTCAAATTGATGCATATTATAATGGGTAAATATAATATATAAATTCTACTAAGGTTCTTATTCATCCAAAGACTTCATTTTTTTTTTTTTTGACCATTTGATATTTATCCAAAGATATTATGCGAATAAATTCTACTTACTTTGCCAGAAAAAAAAATGTTATTTTTTTTTATTAACTCTCTTATGCTATCTCAGTACTATATATGAAGGAAACCCGCTTCACGAATTTTTTTTATAAACCATAATTAAAAAAAAAAATTTACGAAACCAACATGATTACTTTTTTTTTTACAAAAACTATAAGAACCGAAATGGCATTTCAGTCCGTCATTTTTTTTTTATTCCGGACCGAAATGGCATTTCGGTCCGGTCTCCTTTTTGGATTTTATGTGGCAGCTCATATGAAAACTTGTGAAACCAGTACCACAGAAAATCTAAAAAGGGGACCGGACCGAAATGGCATTTCGGTCCGGAATAAAAAAAAATAACGGACCGAAATGGCATTTCGGTTCTTATGGTTTTTGTAAAAAAAAAAAAAAAAAGTAATCATGTTGGTTTCGTAAAAAAAAATTTAATTATGGTTTATAAAAAAAAAATCCGCTTCACATATTCAATGTTCTGTACCACAATGTATTATACTGTTCTCTCTCTCTTTCTTTTTTAAAATCAGTTAGAAGTCAAACTACTTATCAATTTAATTTTCACAATATATTTTCTATTCGGATTTCGAACCTACAACATTCTACATGGTTAGAATTCGTGTTTATTTTTATGTTAATTGAAATTCATCTTAACAATATTTTTTTAACATGAGATGAGAGTCAGAGTTCTCAAATCATCAACAACGCATGCAAGTACTGAATTTCGAATCTACACCCTGATTAATAATCAAACAATAATAGACCTGGTCTATCTCCAAAGAGACACAAGTTTAATTCATTCCAACAATAGACATTTGAAAAAAAAAAAAAATAGATACCAAGATTAATGGGACCCCTTATTTAAGAAAAAAACAATTATAGATGTATTGGGTGGATTCAATACAGCTAGTAGTGTAAGAATAAATGTGCTCAAATCAAACGTGTATTTTTATTTTATTAAGCGGATCCATATAAAAATTATGAGCGGATAATCAATAGATGCGTATTATTAAGCAAAACGCACATATAATAAAAAAATAAATTTGATACAAACATGCATATAACATAACAAAAATTAGAAGTTAAGATGCGCAAGTAGAACTTTTCACAAATTGACATCATCATGCAAATAAGGAACCTCATTTGCTTTTATTTTGAATTCGGATAGTCCGAATACGGTATAAATCAACGGTATACGGTCCTAATCGAAAGATGAGAAGCTTTAAGGATAAAAAGGATACGGTTCTAATAAAAAAAATTCTCTACTTTTGTAAGAAATGTCCCCAAACGATTTAGGTCAAATTAATAGATTAAATATGGGTTTATTTTTATTGGGTTGTTTCAGTAATGGACCAGAATTTTTGCTCTGATCTGATATGATCTGTTCCATCAGGATAAGATCTTCTGAAAAGACTCAAACGAATTGGTGCCAATGAACAAGCTCAAACAAACTGGTGCATACTGTTATAAATATGCAACAACAGTTCAGTTTTATGTTAGCCATTATGTTCACTTTATTTTAGAAAACGAGAGAGAAAAGGAGAGAAAAGGAGTTGTCAGTTCAGTACTAGCATACCGACTTGCAGTAGTTTGTCAACCTGTTCGTGTGGATACTAATAGAGACGCAACTGTTGTCGCTGATGCGTATATCTGATACGGAGAAGAAACATAAGAGGACAACTCCAGAAACTGAGGAGTAGAAGAGAGTGACTGCTCCTACAACTAGATAAAGACATCCGTTACGCGTCCAGTGATAAAATCTGTTTATCTTGGAATTTAATTTACACATGAATTCTGAATTTTAAATAGTAACAAATAATGAACTAAATCGAATTGTTGCACAATAACCTACCCAAAACCCTACACCTTTATTTTTAAAGCTTCTCATCTTTCGTTTAGGACCGTATCCTTTTTTATATAAGATCAAATGGATCTATATCGAAACTCTTATATAAATCAACAGTAAAGTTAATCGAATCCACTATTTTATAAATCCGACGGTGCAAACGAAAAAAAAAAAAATCTTTCTTATTGACAAAAATAATAACATTTATGGACCAAATCGCCCAATTAGACATGGTCAATTGTCACCTTTTCCCGTTTATTTATAAATTTTATACACTAATTTTAATATTATAATTCTTTCAATATTTGAGAATCAATTTTCAGTGTAGTGATAAAGACAAAGTTTCTCCGTGTGAAAGATCGTAAGTTCAAAATATGAATAAAAAGATCTTAAATAGTGACCTCCAACTTTAACATAAAAAAAGAAAAGAAAATTCTTCCAATATTCGATTGGCAATCGGATTCAGAGTTGAACTCCAGTTTAATAATGAACTGCACTATCAATTTGAACAAGAGCACTTAAGTTTACACACCTCCTTTTCTGATGGACTGGAGATGATATCATTATATCTTGCTTTTGTTGTCACATGAATACATGATGGCGTGCAAAGGAAACACAAAGCATTTCATACATGACCAATCATCTCGGGAGTTCGTTTTTAGGCGCCGATGCAACAGACTTGGCACTTCTTCTGGAATACTAAAAAGTATTTTAGACTTTACAATTTCCTCAGCATTATTAATTTCCATCCTCATTGGCGTGCACCTATCCTTGTATTAAATTTCATATATCAACGCACAAAACAGTATCCCAAGGTTTTATCACAAAAATTATTTTTAATTTCAAATTATCTTCTTCTTTTTTTAAATAGAGCTGAAAATGCAGCGATCCAGTTCATCTGACCAGATTTCATACATATAACCTTTTATATAGTGAAGACATTATCTTTATCACTAAATTTAATACCGGTTTTTCTTTTTAATTTAAAATTACAGTTAGATTCCGTGCATTGTCAAAACTATAAACTAGAAATCACCTTCCAATGCTCAGCATACAGCCATGCAAAGTTGCAATATAAATAGGTGGTGGAGAGAGAATAATTCGCGGGGATTCCTCACTCGTGAACAAATTATTTAAAATTAAGAGATCAGAGATGCCAACTAGTTCTTCTATAGCGAAGAACCTGCCAATTAGTGACAAGAAATAATTTCATCTGATTCTGGCTCCACAAGAACCAATCGTGCATGATTTGGTAATTTACAAAGAATTTTGAAATTGTAGTGCTAAATTATTTTTCTTGTCATTAGTTATCTGAGGTAGTTATCATAATGATATGGCCAATCTCTTTATACTACCAGTTTGTTTTTGCAATCGCGCGCGCGCACACACACACACACATATATGAGGAGGGTTCAAATGCCTTTATTTTTTGTGCCTCCATTTTTAAAAACTTTAATAACTTCAAATTTAAAACTTAAAAGTCAAAATAAAACCACTGGATATGATCTACATCATTTTATCTATGTGCTCATAAAAAATTATCACATTTTGATTTTGTTTTTATGTTAATCAATAAGTTGAAAAATCAACGTCTAGAAATTATCCACATTAGTACGTTTTTTACAAACTCTTGATGACAACCAAAACAAAATTAAAATGTCATAATTTTTTACACGTGCATAGATAAAATAATATAGATCATATCCAACAGTTTTATTTTGATTTTTTAGTTTTAAAATTTGAGTTATTCAAGTTTTTAAAAATAGAGGCATGGTGGAGGCATGAAAAATGGAGGCATTTGAATCCTCCTCTATATATATATATGATGTACAATTAATTTATGTTTCTTATTGTGACTAAGTCGGTCTTTTTTTGCATGTAATAAACTTGCCTTCAATTATATTTATTCAAGGAATCAACTAAAATTAGTTTTGATTTTAAAAAATAATAATACTTTTTTTTTAAGGTTGGCGGTGAAGTGCCGCCAACATTTGAATTGATATTAATTAAAAAGTTATTTACAGAAATTTTAAGTTAAGTCTGCCAAAATGAACAAGACAGCCGAAAAGTAAATTAAAAATCTAGCTAGCCCGAATTGCTGCCAGGAGAGCGCTAAAGGACCCCCCATGCTCTATAATGGGTTTTTTTTTTTTAAATAGAATTACTTTAAACCAATTTAACAGAACAAGCCTCTGCGTTTTTTATTTTCGAAATCTAGCCTCCACCGATCCTAGGGACCGGTGGAGTAAAAAAAACCCAATCTACACCGGTCCTAGGGACCGGTGGAGCCTCTTTTGCACCAGCCACACCCCTCGCCACAGAAAATCCCCATCTATAGCTCCACCGATCCCTAGGACCGGTGGAGGCTTGATCTCCAAATTTCAAACCCGAGAGCTCCAGCTCCATCTCTGTCTCTCCCTTTCTTCTCCTTCGTTTCCTCTCCGAACTCTTCTTGTTTTTTTTTTCTTTTTCTTTTATCCTCTCAATTTACTCAACCATTTCTCCATCCAATTGTTTTAAAATTTCTGGATCGTCTAAGAGAGTTAGAAACTCTTCGGATCTACGATTTTGACGAGGTAAATATCTCTTTTTTTATAATTTTTTATTTTAGCCGAATTAAAATGAATAACTAATTTAATTTAGTTTGTTTAGTATATTTAGATTGTTTTTGTGAAATGTAGTGTTAAATTAGTATTTGGTGTAATTTAGTGTTGATTTGGAGTATATTTAGTAATTTAGTGGTAATGTAGTGTAATTTAGAGTTCATTTGATGTTAATTTAGTGTAATGTAGTGCTAATGTAGTATTAATTTAGAGTTTATTTGATGTTAATTTAGTGTAATTTAGTATATATGTAGTATAATTTTGTGTAATTAAGTGTTCATGTAGTATAATGTAACTTTTTAGTAATATGTATTATAATTTTTGTAAAATTAGATAAATGTGTGATGACTCTCATGAAGTTTAAAATTAGATAAAATTATGAATGTGTAAAATTAGTAATATGTAGTATAAATTTGTGTAATTAAGTGTTCATGAAGTTTATTTTTAAAATCAAAATTAGATGATATGTTGTTTACATATAGTTTAATTTTCATTATTGTAGCCATATGCTTGAAAAAATATTTGTTTATATATTTATGTGTGATGACTCTCATCAGTTGCAAAAATATTTGTTTATCAAATTTTCTAACAAAGTCAATGGATAATCCGGATTATCCAGAGTTGTTGAAATTAGCACCACAGAACCACAGGGCATGGCAAGTTCGTGATATGGTAATTTTGATTATATTTATTAATTATTTGTTGCAAATAAATATTATATGAAGTATTTGAAGGGTTTATAATGTTTTAATTCTTTTTGGCAGCCTACCTCTTCATTGCAGGTAAATTCACATCAGACTAGTATTGCTTACAACAGTCAGATGGACGGTGCTCTGAAGATGTTAAGGTTGTATCAAATTGCTCGCCTTAATGATTGCAAGATTGATCCGCATTTGATTACTGCTCTGGTTGAGAGGTGGAGGCCGGAGACCAATACATTTCATCTACCTGTCGGTGAGGTGACAGTGACGTTGGAAGATGTTGCATGTCTATGGGGCTTATCGACTAAGGGTAATTAATAATCAGAAGTTGTTTATCGGTTAATTTAATTACCTATTTATAAAAAATAAATTGTTAATTGTATAATTCTTTTAATTTGCAGGTGAGGCGATTACTGGCACCAGCGATACTGATTGGGACCCATACTTAGAGTTTGATCTAGGGGCTGAGCCGGCTATTTTTTACAATCACCTCCATCAGACAATGCCATATAAATATAGGATTTCTAATCCTAACACATCGAAAGAACGATTGTCCGTCTCTGCTTATGCGGTTAGACTAAAATGGTTACGGGCGCAATTTAGTTTACCCTTAGAAGATTGGCACAATGATGAGAGAGTTGCACGTTACACTCGAGGTTTTTGTATGAATTTATTCGGGTCGGTTATGTTTCCGGATTCGAGTGGGGATGGAGTTCCCGCAATGTACTTGCAATTCATCACTGATCTAGAGACCACGAGAATACAATTGGGGAGGGGCTGTACTTGCACATCTTTATCGAGAGTTGTCACGGGCTTGCCACGCGGGGGCAGACACGATAGCGGGTCCGATGTTGTTGCTACAAATTTGGTCGTGGACTCGATTTGCGGTTGGTCGGCCTATACCCCGATCAGACCCACCTCCCTTCGGTGGTGCCGATGAGGATACGAGGAATGCTTTCGGCGTGAAGTGGACCACTCAACATTTGTGGCCAGAGAACCCTCACTTAGGTAAAAAGATTTATAATTCGAGATAACTTCGATAGATTTATAATTGTTTTTTAAAATTTATATTTTTTTATAGGTGGTACAGCCACGTATAGAGATAACTTCGATAGACTAGCTGATGAGACAGTTAACTGGCGACTATACGTTGATTACTATGATCAGTTACCTCGACATGTCCGACGACAAAAGAGGTATTGGATGAGATGCGGTTACGTGATCCATTTTTGGATGGTGGAGTTTCAGCATGCGGATAGGGTCATGCGCCAGTTTGGTAAGTACCAAGAGGTCCCGTCTCCTCCTCCTCTACCATGTGATGAGATCAGTTATTTACGAAAGACGTGGTATCACGATGACAATTCAACAAGGGATGGTTGTTGGAGGATTACTCTTAGTGAGTACATCGAGAAGTCTGCAGTATTAATTGGAGAGCGGAGACCATATGACATGAGTAGGCATCATATGTACATGCATTGGTTCAACGCGCGTGGTATGAGATCAGTGTATCTATCAGATAACAATCCGGAAGCTCTACGACGTCAAGCTCCCCCGCGGACAGGAGATGTTGCAACACTGGCATACGTTCCTCATGGTCATAGGCATTCTCGTGTGGTTCGTACATTATTTTTTTTTTCAATCAAACTAGATTTTTTAATATTAATGTGCAATGTGTCACAGTTCGAAATGTATTATGCAGATTTCTCGGACGATACAATCCACTTTGCAGGCAATAGACATGGTGAAGACCCCGGGACAAATAGCATATGGCAAGATAATGCTCGAGAATGCTCGTGACATTATGGAGGATATTGATCAGATCCACATCTTCCGAGGCATACTCGACAGTGCTGGGATCCCTACGGACTTGGACATGATCAATTTGGATGATGATTTACCTGATCAACATTATCGTCGCCCTACAAGTTCAGAGCCTCCCCCGACGTGGGACAACTTCATGAGCGGCACAGAGCCTGGATCTATATCTCAGTTCATGCTCAATGAACTAACGGGAGACTTCAGTATGATGGGACCATCCACTGCAGATCCGGGAAATCTTACAGCAGATTATGGTCCATCCACTTCAGGTCCACCTCTTGGAGTCCGTACAAGGCAGCCTACTCAGCCGTACACTCCCGGGACTGACGCCCTTGGACCTACTCGACAGCGCCGACGAAGGCGTTAACATGTTTCGACTGAGTAAGTGCCTCTGTTAAGCATGATACCTTTTAAATTTTTGATTGGATCTATTATTTATTGATTAATGCATGATACCTTTTAATTTTTTTTTTGCAGAGGTACCTGAAGATTAATGTTAGATTGGATCCATTATTATATGTATGTTATCTGTAATGTTAAATGGACTATTGTAGCTTTAATTTGAATTTTATATGTATGTTATCTGTAATGTTAAATGGACTATTGTAGCTTTATTATATGTATGTTATTATGTTAATTTGAATTTTTGTAGCATGGCTAAATGTGTTGTTTAAATTATGCTTATTTGAATCATATTTGAAATTCATATATGTACCACCGAAGCATAATTTCTTGATTAAATTCTTAGAATACAATAAAAATTACAACATAAATTCTTAGAATACAATAAAAATTCTTAGAATACAACATAAATTCTTAGAATACAACATAAATTCCTAGAATACAACATAAATTCTTAGAATACAACATAAAATCTTAGAATACAACATAAATAGAACTTAGTTCAAATATAATGAGTACAACTTAGTTCAACATAATTTGTAAACTTAAAAATCCCTAAATCCTACGAGTTTATCGAGTCGATGCACCTGTTACAAAATGAGTACAACTTAGTTCAAATTTAATTGGAAATAATCAGAATTGTATTTTGAATTTTTAAATTGTTATACCCGAATGTCTTGCTGTAGTCGACTCTTGATTGTGTTGTTGAGCATTCCGCCTCTTGGTAGGGGCATCTATTTTGTCCATAGTCATAATTCTTCGCTTGTGTTTTCTCCTATCCATATTTATTTTTTCCTTATCCGGATCTGGTCTTATAACGGGGCCATCAACTAATGACCAATTCCTTTTATTTCCAAATCCATAGAAACGACCAGACCAAGTATTTATATAATTTTGTAAGCTGTAATATGGGCTAACATAGTCGTTAGGATTTACCCTCCTAAAGAAACAAACTGCCAGAACATGGTTACATGGGATTCCTGTTAATTGAGGTCTCCGACACACACATGTAGGCATTCCTTCTGCAGGGAAGGTAATGTTCGCTCCCAGACGAGAGGTACAGAGTTTCACCACAGCTTAGGCTGTGGAGTTTAAACCCTATTCAACTCTAGGACGAAGGTTGCAAGTGCACAACCCTGCCTTCGTAGTTAGAACGGGTGTCGATCCTCAAGGACGGACTATTTTCTGAATCTTAACTAATCCTAGTTAAGTACTAGAAGTGCGAGAATTGGGGTTTTGTTTTAATCCTAAGTTTTCGTATGTATGAACAAGTAAAATGAATGAAACAAATGAATGTATGAACAATTTCAATTATCAATGTATGAACAAGTAAAGAATCAAGTAAATGTTTGTATTTTGTACTGTGGTAAAAAAAAGGTGTTTCAAGGGTTTCAGATTTTCATCTTCAACTTTGCTGCTCAGACCTGCCACGCGACCCGCATACTTTCGCATGCGACCTTTGTGACGCGACCCGCATGCTTTCGCATGCGACCCGCTTGGCCTTAAGCGCCCTGAACCTGGCACGCGACCCGCAAGCTGTGGCTTGCGACCGTGTGATGCGACCCGCGTGCTAAATCACGCGACCCGCATGGTCCTTGAGCTGACTCTGCACATGACAGAATCTTATTGTTTAAGTCGTGTAAGGTTGGATTGACCGTACCTAATGTCACTGAACCTCAACTTTCGTGTGTTGGCTTAGCAGACCTGGTTTGGAATTGCAATTTCACCTTCTCAGGTCTAGTCAAGCTGTTTGATCTAAACCTAAGTTCTCGATTCCGTTTACTAAAGGTATCTACAAGCTAAAGACTTTCACCTTTCGGCTACTCGTTGATCTATAAGCTGAATAGAAACTTTCACCTTTCGGCTACTCGTTGACCTCACCTTTCGGTTCTCAGACCTACCTCAAGTGCTTAACCTAATTGCAAGAAACATCAAGCCTTTGGTACAAGAAGAAATGCCTAAGGCATTCAACAGTAAGCAATCAAGAATCAAACAATTCGAATCAAGCAATCTCAGATAATACAAGAATCAAGAAACACGAAATAACAATAAGAATCAATCCATATGCATCATCAAACAAAGTTTTAGACTACAAATCCAAACCCTCGAAACTATAGTATCTACTCAGTCATCAACGAAATCAAAACAAGAGAGAGATAAAGAAAGCAAATCATGATGAGAGAAGAGGTAGAGAAGAGGATTGAAGCTTCAGGATGAGTCTTCTTCTCCAGATCGCCTCCTCTTCAGCTCCAGATCGTCTTTCTCTTTCTCCAAGTCGCCTCAGGAGCCAAGCTCCTCTTCAAAACCGATCAGATCCCCTTTTTCGTGAAAGTCTCGGGGGCTCCCTTCTCTCAATTCGCGCAGGCCTTATATAGGCATCTTAACGGGCTTTAATCAGGCCTGGCACAATTGACTCGACGCGGGTCGCATGGAAACTCATGCGGGTCGCGTCTAGTGGAAGTGAGCAGCGGGGTTTGGCTCAGAGAGATTGTAGATCTTGTCGCAAGCTTTTCGAAAAGTGGTCATACGCCCAAAACGGAGTTACGAGTCAAAAGTTATGACTGTTTTAAGTTCGGAGCTGAAATTTCAGGATCTGATGCGACCCGCGTGAGATTTGACGCGGGTCGCGTGGGGGAAGTCAGAAATCTGCCTTTTTTGCCTGTTTTCGCCTCTTTCCTGCAAATCAACCACAAAACTGCAACAGTACCATATTCTATTTGATTTTCAATATAAACTATGCAATTTAGTGGTCAAAAACATAAGGTCTGGTCTGAAAATAGGACGAAATAATAGATGAAATATAGACATATCAGGTAACATCGTACTTCACTTCGCCCCGAACACCCTTCAATTAAAAAATCATAGTTACATCAAATGTATTACGTGAAAGTAAATAATTAGATTTATCGAATTATTGACTTACTGTCTCGAGAATTCCATCTTTATCAATAACCTCATAGCTGTTATGGCCATAATACATCGGTCTTACATCATGTTTCCTTGCTTTCTCATTACGACGATGTAAAAGCAGTGTAATGTTCATTGAAAAATCTAATCCCAAGGCCTCCCATCCAATCGCGGCCTCCCGCCTATTTACAAACCAGTCGACGCACTTATAAAAGGTCTTCTCAACAATTGCACACACAGGTAGTTGCCTGGCAATCCTAAATACACTGTTTAGTACCTCAGAGCCATTACTTGTCATTATACCCCATCGATTGAGTAATCCATCATGCACTTGTGCCCACTTATGCAGAGCCAAAGGCTCTGCATCAGAGTTGCGGAGCCGTTTACCAAATTTCATAATGTAGTCATATACGTCTGCATCTCTTTGCCTAATTCTTTCCATCCCCTCTTCAAATCTCCAGCTTTTTTTCTTCGCAACATATTTCTTGAATACATTTCTGATCCACTTTTGAGAGTATTTTTTCCAAATATTTTGAGCAATATGTTGTGAACATAGTCGGTGGACAGCTTCACCTGCTTCCTCACACCATCCTAAATTGGGTGCTTCAAACACCCCTCGTATACCCAGATGCTGGTCCGAAATGACACATATTTTTCCTGATCCAACAACATTGATCCGCAACCAATTCATAAACCAACTCCAATTTTGTAAAGATTCTTTTTCACAAATTGCAAATGCAAGTGGCACGAGTTGTTGCTCTGCATCATAAGCACATGCCATAAAAAGTTTACCCTTGTATCTTCCGGATAAGAACCCGGCATCAACACTGATAACGGGTCGAAGATGAGGCCATGCCTCAATGCATGGCCTATATGCCCATGCAACCCGGTTGAAAATGTTGATATTAAACTTGTCTGATGGTCCATGTTCTATTAGGTACTGTGTACCTGGATTAGATGCTTTGATGGCACCCAGCAACGATGGCAGCATCTCGTAAGACTTCTCCCAGCTCCCAAACAGGTCGGCAATTGCAAGTTCCCTACCTCTCCACAACTTGTTATACGAGGGCACTACTGACCCAAATTTAACTTTAACCATATGCTTGACCGCTTTAATGCTTAACTCCAGATCATCTTTCAAAGCCGGTTTAATAACATCAGCAATTACTCTGGCAGTCATTTGATGACTATCCAACCTTTCAGCACTTTCAAAACATGTGTGGATAAACGGGTTGGTGGAAATTGTCCATGCACCTGTTGGTACTACAACTGCATACAATTTCTATTGGCATTTAGAAGATTTACATTTAACTCTATACTTAGTTTTGTTGCTGTTTAGCACTTCCAACTCTGTGTTTCGGGGTAGGTGAAAATCAGCAAGTTCTGATTTTAGTTTGGCTTTGGATTCAAACATTTGACCTTCAGCAAATTTTACATCTAACCTGGGGGGGTTCGCAAAAAATGCACGATCCTTGTATGGCATCGGCAATTCATCGTTGAATGATGAACATGGATGATTAGGTCCTCGATTGAGGAATGGGATCGACTCGTGCCAATCCTTCAATATTTACCGGGCGTTCATTTCAGCCTCATATTCGTCCATATCTGCGTCTCATGCTTCAGCCGAATCGTCATCATCAAAAGAACTTGTATCAGATTCTGTGTCTTGATCTGATTGCTCACAAGGGTCATCACCAGCCTGAACCGGAGGTGTGTAGGTGGGTACAGGTACACTGCCCGAGTCAGGATGAAAGCCGGTCTGAACCGACGGTGTGTTACTACCTCCAGGCAAACTATCTGGACACGGATCATAACTGATTTGGTTTCTACCCTGGTGTGCCTCAGCTACCAATTCTATAACCTTAAATCCAGCCACTTGAGCTGCAGTTTGTTTAATGACATCCCAAGTTTCCTCATTTTCTATCCGAAATAGTGAGAAATGGTACGATCCGGGTTGTGCTGTGTTCATACGTACCCTGATTGTCAATTTGACTCGACTTGGAAGCAATTCAAGTCCAACGTATATTTGCCGTCTTATAATAGCAAAACTGGTAGAATCAGATACGGTAAAGGTAAATGCAGCCCCTATGTCATAACCAACACCGGTTGAAGTGCTTTGGGGGTTACCACAATAATACACATTGATCAATAGTAGTGACATTTTGCTGAACAAAATTCAAACACCAAATTAACTCCAACTATTTTTCAATTTTACAACACTAAATATAAACATACGAGTAAAAAAAACTCACAATAATAATCAGAAGATGATGCTGAGTACAATGGTGGTGGCGATCTGTTCATATGGCAACTCCTCTATTGAATTTGAAAAAAACAAAATAATAAAAGAAAGAAGAAAGAAGAGAGAAGAATGGGGGCTGGGAAGAGAAGAAGAGAGGAGAAGAATGGTGCGGCTGCCTCATTTTAACCCTAAACCTACCTACACCGATCCACAGGACCGGTGGAGGCATTTTTGAAGCTCCACCGATCCCCAGGATCGGTGCAGGGTTATTTCGTACAGTCTTGCGTGTGGTGGGGTGTGGCAGTGCAAAACATGCTCCACCGGTCCCTAGGACCGGTGTAGATGGGGTTTTTTTTGCTCCACCGATCCTAGGGATCGGTGGAGGCTAGATTTCGAAATTTGCCGCAACAAAGGCTTGTTCCGTTAAATTGATTTAAAGTAATTCTATTTAAAAAAAAAACCTCTATAATGCTACCCCAACCTATACTCATCTGCTATGCAACTAAAAAACAACATCGAGAGTTGTATCATTGATAATATAACCTCTGGTTTACGTTTATTGGACAAAAACCTTATGTTCCTCTCCCACCACAAAGCCCATGCCCCAGCTGCCCACATGATATTTGTGAGCTCGCGAGTTCTCATTGATACGCCCGGTTGCGCCATATCCCAGCTATCTTAGAGATTGGATCTATTTTGAAGCCGAATGGTGTAGTGTGTGAAAAGGCCTCGCCAAAATCTCCTTGCATGTATACGGGCATGGCCACATGATATAATCGGTGGTCTCTGTCAAGGAAGAGTTGCATAAGTGACGACCCAGAGTAATCGTACAACCCGGGCTTATAGCACTTCCTGAGTTAAAATTTTGTTCTTCCTCATGAGTCAGATGAAAAGAAAAAAATAATAATTATTATCAACATCGTATATATAACACATTACACATTATTTGTTTTGTGTATTCTTTCAGTAACAAAACTATACCAAAATATACATTTATAATTTATAATGTACTTAACTTGAGTAATTTCTAAATAAAATTTATCTACAAAATCAATGCAGGAAGACAAATAATTATGTCACACAACAAGAGTTCGACAGGTTGAAATTAAGTTAATTCTTGCTTTAGTCTCTGTTTGTGGTGACATAAGCCCCTTTCTACAACTTATGAATTAAGAATTGTCAAAAGAACAAGATCTACTCGAGATGGATTTTCAATGGAGTAAAAATCTTTCATTTCCAAAAAAATCAATTAGGATTTTTAATTGTATATGACAGAAGGGATTTATTGTTCTACCCCCACAAATTTCACCTTCACCAAGCGTAGGTTTCTTTTCATTATTAGGTTTTTTCTATCCCGCAACACGTTTTTCTTGTAAGACTTAACTACAGGCTAAAAAAAAACAAGAAAAAAGAATCAAATCGCACCATCTCTATAATAGGTAAATGCCTTTTTTTCTCCTGAAGTTGTTGGAATTATTCCCAACAATACACGGTAATATTACCTGTCATGCAGCAACACAGATGACCGCATCGCTTGTGCCATAGCACACATATATAGGAACTTCATATCTGATGAGGACTAAATTGTAGAGTAGAACTAGGGTGCTCTCGAGTTCACCAAGCCCTTGGTGAACTCAAGTCCAAAACTCATCGGATCGGCTTCAAACGACGAATCCGACCGTTGAAACCCGTCTACCTTACGAGTGATGCGTCTACATGCAAAAATTTTAAATTTTGAAATTAATTTTGCATAGAGTCAAGTGGTCAAAATTAGAAGGTTAATAAATTAATTTTAATGCATTCATTTTTTGACGTTTTTTGACCACTTGACTCTATGCAAAATTAATTTCAAAATTTAAATTTTTTGCATGTAGACGCATCACTCGTAAGGTAGACGGGTTTCAACGGTCGGATTCGTCGTTTGAAGCCGATCCGATGAGTTTTGGACTTGAGTTCACCAAGGGCTTGGTGAACTCGAGAGCACCCTAGTTCTACTCCTAAATTGTAATATGTCATAATAAATCAATAAACAGAAAGGTTTCGCTTACTAGTGAGTCTGGCTAATATAACATCAGTGTCATTTCAGCTTATATAACACCAACTCCAAAACTTATTAAATCGACTTCAAACAGTGAATCCAAACCATTCAAACCGATCTACTTCATTAGTTGTGCGTTTACATACAAAATTTATAATTTTTCGAATTTATTTAGTATCAAGTCAAGCAGTCAAATGTGTGAGTTTTTAAGTTAATTTTAATACATTCATTTTTCAACATTTTTTACCGCTTGATTTGATACTAAAATAACTCAAAAATATAAAAAAAAATACATGTAAACGCATCACTCATAAAGTAAATCGGTTTGAACGGTTTGGATTAGTCGTTTAAAGTCTATTCAATCAATTTTAGAGTTAGTATCATATGACACCGATGTCATACTAGCCGGACTCTTACTAGTGCTTCCTGTTTCTCAACTACATATCAAAAGTCAGTCTAGTGTCTCTAGCAGCATGCTTTGAACATTAACAGTTACATGTATGTACATGCAATATATAAATATTTGTATGCGGTCATGTATTTCGGTTTTAGACATATATACACCGGCCTATGCATGCATATATAGATGTACGTACATATAAATATATTATTATACACACAGGAGCTGATGGTAGTGAGAGGAAAATGGGTGTTACCCTCCTATAAATTGAAAAGTTGTATATGTGTCCATTAAATTTTATAAATTTTATATGTATTAATACTTTTTAGTCTTTCTTATAAAATAGAATTATATTTCACCTGATTTTTTTTGCCTTCCAATCTTTAATTTTCTAATTATGTCCCGTATACACACGTAGAATAAGTGTTTGATTAGTTTGATTAATGCCGTATTATATCTTGAGAGCTCTTTAGCTGGAAGCTACAGATGTTTTCCACATTATAAATAGGGGGGATTTCATATTTACCCCTCAAAACATTAAAATTACGTATCCTCCTCTAAAATTCATAAAATCATATTTACCCTTAAGAAAAATGTCAATTTTCTAATTGGTTGGTTTCGAGGAGTAAATGAATCATTTGCCCTTGAAAACGGACCATTTAGAAGACTGGTATTTTTCTTAAACATGATACGTATTTTTTTAATAAAAAGTAAAGTTGGCATTTCATAAATTTTAAATGAGTTTAAATAGAAAATGCAATAAATGTATAATTTGTGAGTTTCTTAAATTAAGAAAGATAAAAGCGATATTATAAATTTTAGAGGAAGGAATACGTAATGTCAATTCTTTTAGGGATATACTTGAAATTTCATCTTATAAATAAAGTTTAAATTCTAGTACATTGGAATTTGTTTCTTCTTTCTGTGTTTAAACTTTGCATAGTAATTATTTAGTTGTGTCAAACAATATTCTGTCAGTCACACTAGATACAGAACATGAATCTAAGTACTGCATTTATGCACGGGGGCCTAAAGAAATCCCTAAATAGTAAATGTATAATTCCGCAAAGGTCTAAAATTCGTAATTTAAATACAATACATAATAATATTGGAATAATTTGTTCTGTATCATACAATTAAAATATAAAAGTACTGAAATTTGTCAAATAATTGAAAAGTTTCGTAAATAATAAAAATATAGATTACCAATAGTTGAGGGTAACTGTAATGGGTGATTCTTAGTTTATATGTTTTTATTTAATTTTTAAATTAATATCTAAATCAATTGCATATGATACAATCATGAATAGAAATTCCTATTAATTAAAAAATAACTAAATTATAAGAGAGAGATACATATTGGAACATTCGATGGTATTTAAAAAAAATACGATTAATACAGATATGAAATGAATTGTTCCTGAACATCGATTTAATTCGTCGACTTATTCAAAAATAAGCTAAAAGGGAAAAGTATATTATTCAAAAATCATGTTAGTAGTAAATAGCTATTTTGAAGAAGAGAAACTATGTAATAATATGTGAATTGTCAACCTTATAGTCAAGTCTTATAATAATAAGAAAAGGTGGAGGAGGAGAATAAGAATAACAAAGAAAATAATAATAATAATAATAATAATAATAATAATAATAATAATAATAATAATAAAAGAGCCCACGCATTCCTAACAATGGTAGGTAGCTCGTTTTATTGCATTAATTTAGTATAAAATCGGTCTACTTCATGAGTGATACATTTAATATAAATTTATAAAATTTTACATTAATTTAGTATAAAGTCAATTAGTAAAAAAATAATAATTAATGAATGAATTAAATTAACTTATAAATCTTCATATTTTGTATCATTTGATTTTTAATTAATTGAATAAAAAAATATAATCTTTCCATGTAAATGCATTACTGATGAAGTATATCAGTTTTAATGACTTGGATTTATCATTGAAACATATTTAATAAAAAATTTAGGAGGTAACACGATATGTTAGCACGCTAGCTAGTTTTATTGTATTTTTCTTTTTAATTCTGCAAAGAGTGAGGCTATGGTGCTATGCATAGCAAAGATGGCTAGTGTACTACGGCTCAATATGGTACTTTTAAAATTCTAACGGTCGATCCAACCGTTCAATGTGATAACTATATGAATATGTACTTGCAAACTAAATTTTTTATTTTTCGAATTTTTTAACTATTTTTTTAGATAGGTAGAATTTTGATGGTCCAGAATTTTCAGAAAACACTGATTTTTCTACCTATCTAAAAAAATAGTAAAAAAATTCGAAAAAATATAAAATTTAGTTTGCAAGTACATATTTATATGGTTATCACATTGAACGGTTGGATCGACCGTTAGGATTTTAAAAAGTACCATATTGAGCCGTAGTACACTAGTCATCTGTGCTATGCATAGCACCATACGCTCACTCTTCTGCAAATATTAAGTGTTAGTGACTTGCTTGCTAATTTCTAAGTGCCCTTCTTCCTATATATTCCTCCAATACACTGAGATGTATTTTGACGAGACAGTATGCAACGTGATATCGAAAAATTGGTAAATTTATATAATATTGAAGAAGTTAAAATGAAAGCATGTTTATTTTGGTGAATGATTTTTATTTTGAACGTGATATGTTCGTCTAAGCAAAATGATGATAACACTTACATTAAAATAATTCGTAAAATTTTTTACATGTAAATTTCAAATTTAATTCATATTGGCACATTTTTTTAGTAAGTGTTAGAGATCAAACTAACAAACTATTTAACATTTAAAATAAATTTCTTCATTGAATTTCGAACCTGCGACATCTTACACAGAAGTCATTATCTTTGTCATTAGATCAAAAGTTGGTTCTCTGTATTATCATCTTGACCACACTCAACATATTTTTTTTCTTATTTTTTTTAAAGAAAAATAGATAGAATCGGAGGAGTTTCGATGGGCATCAGCCCAATGCTTAGATGAGCCGTTTGATCTACATTAGGATCGTGCAGACGATTTACTTTACAGTCTGTCTTTTGAATCTAAATAGAATGTAAGAATATTGATACAAATCAAACAGGTTTGACCGAATATGAATCAAATTTGCTCTGATACCCACCGAACGGCTTCTTTCCCAAAATAGGCCAATCACCACCACACAACACATTGTGTTGTGTCTTTAGAGAGAGAAAAAAAAATATTATAAGTACAAATTGAAGGACATTAATAATTAATATTCCAAGCGAACTGTGCTGCTGTGCATTCATGTCCGATACTATACATACACAGTCAAACAAAAGACATCACACGTGTGGATTAGACGGTTCTAATTTTGTTTAAACAGTTCGTGTGACAACTTGTCAAAGGGAACAGCACCACGCGTGTGTTGTTAGGGTTGTCGTACTCTTAAGTTGGTTCTTTAATTATTCGACCACAAATGATCACAATTTTATGAATTAACCTACTTATCCTAGGTACTTTTTTTAGGAACTTAATTAACTAATTGATATCACGATTTATTGGCAGGAAGTAGTTCAGATCATCATATATTTGGTTCCAAAAATGATATGATAAAATGTTGTATTAATTGTTAGGCAGGGAGAATTAATATGCAATAATTAAATTATTTTCTTGATAAGCAACCAATCATTGTTAACGAAACAAAGTACCATTTGCTGCCATAACTATATCAAACTATATGTAAAATAACCCTTCTTTTTATGTTTTTGTATAATCATTTTTTTTTTAAATAAAGATGGACCAAGCCTTTGAACTACAAGTGTGTATAATAAAATTTCACTCGGATTTAAAACTTACGACCTTCCATACAAAATAAATTGTTTTGAAAAAGTATAGCGTGCTACATGTAGCATAGTGACATGTTGTACTATTATCTTAAAAATTTATTAAATAAATTTTAAATAATGAATCCAAACTTTTGAAACTGATCAAGTTCGTGTGTGATGCTTTTATATATAAAATTTATAAATTTTTGCATTTATAAAATTTATAAAGTTTGCTAAATGTTGAACAGAGGATTTGAAATAGCCTACAGTGAGCTCATTTATAAATTGTTGCTGTTATTTTTTTTTTTTGTAATGAAAGTCACGTAGGCAATATTGTTGTTGTTTTTATTATTGATAACGACGATGATGATCTTCATATTAAAATGTTCTTTGAGACCAAATTTATATTTTGGATGGTCCATAATTGTCTGAAAACATTGATTTCTTACCTGTCTAGAAAAAATCGAAAAAACTTCCAAAAAAATATAAAATTTGGACTCCAAGCACATTTTAATATGAAGATTATATTGAGCGGTTCAGATCATCCTTATCATAAAACCAATGAAGCATTTTAACCCTCCTATTTTAATAGATACTTGAATGATTTTTTAAATTCCCGGTCTACTATTTTATCTTCTTAATATTGCTGAATTATGAAGTTTTCGGATAAGATCAGTATTATTTATTTTAAGGACCTCTCTGGACAAATAGACAGATTAAATGCCTCTAGTTAATGATTAGTCTAATATTGTATTATTGGTGCATTTTGCGAGCTTTAAAAAATATACATTTTTTCCAATTTAAAAAAAAATGTATCTAGACGAATTCAACTAAAACTGTTACATATTTACATTCCTTTTAATTTAAATTCTTTAAATTGATGAAAAACTTATAAATTCTGTCAGAAAAAGTCACTATGTGATATTTTAAAATAGGAGGAATTTCATGTATATCCCTCAAAAACTTTAAGGTATGTTTGGATGCATAAAAAATAAAGGCTATTCAGAATAACAATGTGCACACAAACAATATTTTTGCTATTCGAAATAGTTAGAACAACTGCTATTCTCTATTCCTTGTAAATGTTAGAATAGTTACTATTCGGAAGCAAAAAAAAATTGTAGCTTGTTTAAGAGAAATGTCGATCTTATATTTGATCAGTTTTCGAAGACAAAAAAATGGCTATTTTATAAAGGATAAAGGGGGGGCTGGCTACTATGCTTATATAAGCAGGAAGTGTCTACGGTGCTACGCGTAGCATAGAGGCCTCCGTGCTACGGCTTAATTTTTGAGTTTTCAAAATCCTAACGGTCGATCCGAACCGTTCAACATGATCTCCATATGAATATGTACTTGCAAACCAAATTTTACATTTTTTAGAATTTTTTTACTATTTATTAAGCCACTTTGAAAAAACACTAATTTGTACACAACAGTAAAATCTTCTGGACCATTGGATCAGCGATTTTCAAAGTGGCTTAATAATTAGTAAAAAAATTCTAAAAAATGTAAAATTTGGTTTGCAAGTACATATTCATATGGAGATCATGTTGAACGGTTCGGATCGACCGTTAGGATTTTGAAAACTCAAAAATTGAGCCGTAGCACGGAGGGCCTCTATGCTATGCGTAGCATATTAGCCAGATTCTATATAAGCATATGCCCACATATGCTTATAACTCATTTTTTCGTTTCCAATGTTCAAATGGTCGATCCGACCGTTCATCTTGTTCTCCATATTAATATGTGCTTGGAGACTAAATTTTACATTTTTCTGAATTTTTTTACTATTTATTAAGCCACTTTGAAAATTGCTGATCTGGGTGAACAGTAAAAACAGTGTTTCCAAAATTCTGGACCATATGATCAGCAATTTTCAAAGTGGCTTAATAAATAGTAAAAAAATTCAGAAAAATGTAAAATTTGGTCTCCAAGCACATATTAATATGGAGAACAAGATGAACGGTCGGATCGACCATTTGAACATTGGAAACGCAAATATGCTTATATAAGCATAGGTGGGCATATGCTTACAATGGATATCCGGTTTTGGAGGACAAAATGGATATTTTATACAATATAAAAGGCATATGGGTATCTTATAAGATCAATTTTTTTCTTAAACAAACTACAATTTTTTTGTTTTTAATAAATAGTAAAATGGGTATTTTAAAATGAGTTTTAATATAAAAAACAATAAAATTGACAAATTTGTTAGTTTCGGAAGTTTAGAGAGGGAAAATACGTAATTTCAATGTTTAAAGGGGATATACATAATTTTGAAGTTCCCCCATTAAAGTTCCCCCTTTAAAATATTCCTCAAATTATGTTAAACTTTTAGTCCATTATTTCTTTTTATTCACCGGTCTATTATTCTACACAGGAGGATAAAATTTGAGAAGCTTTCTTGACACGTCACTTAACCTTTGTTCGACTGCTCCATTTCCATGAATCCTTCTTCTTTAATTAATTCTTTCTGTACCGTTATCACCAGTCGCATCTGACCTTTTGTTTGCCACTGTACAGCACATGCCTTTTAAGCACGGTTCGGCAGTTCGGCTCATCACTATTGGTACGGACATGATAAGACCTGTTTTAAGCCTAAGGGTTCCCCTCAAAAAATCAGAAATGACAAGAACTGTTTTGAAATATCTGAACCGTCCATTTCTTACCGGACGGTCCAGTAGAAATCAGGCGATCGAGAGAGAGCAGATTCTCTCCAGTTTCTTCTGAAACGGAGAATAGTGGATGTATCCGGACCCTATGGGCGATAGGGGCATGCATCGAGATTGGTGTGGGAGTAAAAAGGAGAAGAGCGCGCAGTCCGGAACCAGACAAGAGGGAGCAGCTAGTCAGCTACCCACGTGAGAAAAGCGCTGGCCCCACCGGGTGATGGGAGCCACGTGGCGCTCGACAAGGCCCATCGGCTGCTGACGTGTGCGCCGATCTCCTCAGTCCAATCCCTTAATCGCCTCCCGTGGGGACCACCTCGACCCGAGCCATTCTTTTCAGCGTCCGGCATGAGTTTCATGCTCCTGGTTCATATCGTACACTACTTTCTGAAATGAAAATGATTTTAGTTGCAGACAAAGCATTCAAATTTGGTATCAAAATTTAAATCCTCTCCTCTTTTTTGTGTCTATCTTTCTCTTCTCTCTTTTTCTCTCTTCTAAGAGAGAGATAGACACAAAATGAGAAGAGAAAGTTCTCCTATTCTTTGAAATAGAAGTAGATTTTGATCCAAATTCGCACTCTTCACATATAATTGAATCTTTTTAGCGGCTCAGACAAAAAAAACAGAGGAGAGGAGTTATCGGACCGAAATTGGTTCGATGTTCGATCTAAGTTGTTCGATTACTAATTTAAAATTTATATGTGAAAAAGAATATAGAGTATAATTGGAACATAAAACCAATGGTGCATTTTAACCCTGTTCTTTTAATGGACTGAATAATTTCTTAAATTCTCGGTCTACTATTTTATCTTTTAATATTGCTGAATTATGAAGTTTTCGAATAAGATCAGTATTATTTATTTCAAGAAGCTCTCTGAACAAATAGATATAATATTTTATATTATTACTACATTTTTGGAGCTTTAAAAAAATATACATTTCTTCCAATTTAAATAAAATGTATCTAGACGAGTTCAAGTTAAATTGTTACATATTTACATTCCTTTTAATTTAACTTCTTTAAATTGATTAAAACTGTTAAATTTTCTATCAGAAAAATCATTATGTGGTATTTGAAAATAGGAGGAATTTTATGTATAACTCTCAAAAATTTGAAATTACATATTCCCTATCTAAATTTTAAAATTACATACTTTCCTTTCTAAATTTTCAGAACTCACAAATTTACCTACTTTATTGTCTTTTATATTAAAACTCATTTAAAATTTATAAAACATCCATTTAATACATGAAAAAGAGTATAATAGGTATCTTATAAGGTTAATATTTTAACCCTGCTCTTTCAAGATCAATATTTTAAAATATTAGACTGACCTTTTTAATTACTAATTTAAAATTTATATGTGAAAAAAGGGTTTGGAAATTGATTTTTTAAAAACTAAGAAAAGTTGCATTTTTATGTACATACTTTGCTTTGATTTATAAACAATGCATGTAAATTCATTCTATACAATGTAGTATAGTTAGGTTCGCTCACATTATTCTTGAACTTAAAAAAATAATTCACATTCATTATGCGTGAACTTTCTAATTTTAAAATATGTGTATTTTTCTATCACTTTCTCTCACTTCTCCTTTTAAGTCTTAGCGGATGACAAAAAAAATGTCTTATTTGAGCTCTGCAAGTGTATTTTTAAGATAATAGTATATGATCTCAAATATATTTATGCATTAGTGGTAGAGTTAGATCACAAGCTCAGTTGGGTTTGATTTAACTAGTAGAAAATTTTCACAAATATATACCCAGAACTCCATATTTAATTTTAGAAATCTTTTTTTTATTGTAAAAAATGTCAACTATAACTAGTCGATGTTGAATTACGAGTTACATTCATTTGAAATAACAAGAAACTGTATAAATGTCAACTGAGAATATTGAGAATATCATTAAATCATCTTAAGGTATACTGTTGTTTCAGAAAGAGAGAAGAAATGGCATTTGTACCTGTAAAAGCCGATTTTTTATATGTAGTATTTCTTTTAAAATAAAGTTGTAACATTAAATTATAAGTTTTTTAAAAAATTCAATACGGTGAAGCTGTTATGATTAACATTTCGTCAGCTCAAAATTCTAACAATACAATGAATGAAAATATTTTTGTTGTCACAACCAACTCGAATTAATAAAAAAATCGGCTGTAAAAGTCTTTCTAATTAATAAATAATAAGCGGAATTCACATTTAATTGTATGAAAAAACCGGGTGCAGGGTAAAAAAAAGGGTTCTTACAACGACCATCTCGATTCTTCACGTGTACCTCACGGGCCCACACCGCACACTGTGGCACGACCGGTAAATGTCGAGTCTCGTAGGGGTACTGATGGAAATGTGAAATCGCCGGGGTGTGTGCCATTTGAGCGCTGCCTGCTCAAGAACAGACACAAGGGGACTCTACTAACGCTGTCAAAGGAAAAGAGGTATGAAATTTCATCCCTACCCCTCGTTTCTTAAAACTTCACAATTATGCAAAAGTGCCTCAAGTTAGTGTTACCCTTTTCTATACGATGAGGGATCTAGTTACCACAATTTTGAGTTACAATAAAGTTACTACAACTATTTTTTTACATTTTCAAAGTTCAAATCGTCGATCCAAACCGTTCAACATGATCTTCACAATAAAATGTGCTTGCAGATCAAATTTTACATTTTTTTGAATTTTTTTACTATTTATTAAGTATTTTACAAAAACTAGTCAAATTCAGACCATTGAATTTTGTACCCATCTTAATAAATAGTAAAAAAATTCAAAAAAATATAAATTTGATCTGGAAGCACATTTTATTGTGGAGATCATGTTGAACGGTTTGGATCCACGATTTGAATTTTGAAAATATAGAAAATAATTGTGGTAACTTTGTTGTAACTCAAAATTGTGGTAACTAGATCCCTCATCTTTCTATATTTCAAGAATCTTTTGTTAACATTTACTGTTTTGGTTATTCCGTTATTCAATTTTTAATGGATATTTTTAATACTAGACTGGATAGTAAATTTTTTAAATTACAGCTATGGCGAAATTATGACAATGCACCTGGTTTCTTCACCTTAGTAATTTTACTTTCGTCAATGAAATAATATTGTGTTTTATTCTGTCAGCAGTTGTTGTTACAGAAATATAAATTCTGACTTTCGGTTCATCACAGTTTTAGTGAGAAAATATCAGCACAATAAAGTAAGAAATAAATATTACAGGACAAATATGTCACCAAAATTCGAGTCATGTACTGCTGTTCGATATTTAAATGTGAGAGTTTGAAAAATTTCTATGTCATCGAAAGGAAAAATCTAGGAAATGAAACCTGTGTATGTACAATGTATTTTTTTTTCTAGATCGTTTGAAATTATGAGATATAGGAAGGGTTTATGTGAACTTTATGCAAAACATGACATGATGATTTTTGACACCTTGAGGTCCATAACATGAGAAACATATATCAGGAGGAAATGCACCGATGGAAAAAGGAAAAACAAAGATAAGACTTTCTTCTTGGAGGATGGATTGGCACAGTGATTTAACGGCACAGATTTTCTGTGACCTTGACCTTCACGGCGATAATGTTTACCGCAGGGAAGCACAGCACGACATCGGATCAAAATTGGTTGGTCGGCAGGGGCGGATTTAAGGCTTAGCCATCCCTATGATTTTAAAATTTTAATTATACATATAGGAATTTAATTAAAATTTATCTTTTTTAAATTTTCTATACAGTCTAGCTACCCTCAATAAATGACATATGTTTAGTTGTAATCTAGTGGTTAAAGCTTTATTTTATGGTTGAGAGGTCTTGAGTTCAAATTCCACTCACCACAATTGTACATTTTAATTTTCAGCCACCCCTATCAAAATTTTCTAGTTCCGCCCCTGTCGGTCGGGTGTCCATTTAGTATCGTTCGATTCGCTTTATTTGTGTGCGCTGCTTCAATCATACGGATCAAGTATGCACAAATTATGAAATGAATCAGACGGGTTTGGAGAGTATTGATTTGATGCCTATCGGAGGCGCCCCGCTTCCTTACTGCAACTTTCCTGTCAAATCCCACCCATATGTTAGTGGGAGCAGAAAATTATCTAATAAACGTCGATCAAAATCTATCTCGAGTTTTGTGTGAGTGGATTAAAATTTTACACAAATCTCAATTGTCTCGTAAACCTAAACTGCTTATAAAAATTTTCAACACGAATCAGACGGCTTCAATCGAACATCAAACAAATTTCGATCCAATACCCAACGGAACCCCTCCTCTTCCTTCATTAACCGTTCGTTGTTCATGGACCAAATTAAAATTTTCATTATGGTCAATAGTAGAGTGATATGGACTATGTAATATATTCTTTAATCTCTATCCTCATCAAATACCTTCATTTAAAATGTGCATTTATTTTACTGTTTTTCTCCCTTGAATTTTGGTTAAGGAATTTCTGTTCTATTTCTTCTCCCTTCCAGTCAAAATGTACCCATTTTTATTTAATAATTGACTAGTTTTCTAATTCATCATGCATACAATAACGTAACACAAATATTGAACCACAGGGGTCAGTTAACCCCAACCCCCCCGCCCCCTCTTTTTGTATTTTATACTATTTACATTATTCATAAATAAATGATCTCACATTCTTGATAAAATTTTAGCAAAAGGTTCCACATAAGTAAATCATATTGCATGCAGGATAGATTAGCTAGAGGTATGGGTACTTCGGTTTACTGGCAGTAATTTTAGATGTTACCCACAGATTTGAAGAATTATGCAACAAATTGTCACCGCATGTGAAACCATATACTTCATCACTTCATGTGCATCATCTCATAATAATAATATTCACATAGAATATTGTATGGATTGTAGTGCTCTAGATTTTTTTTATGTGTATTATCTTATTATTAGCTTTTTACCGAAGTTATACTTGGATTACTGTGCATGTGGGGATCTTATAGAAAAATTAAATTTATACCAATAGCAATGTAAGTACTCACTACTCAAATTATTATTTTAGACATGAGAGTATAATTGTATATAGGAGCAAGGTGCTTATAGCTTAATTAATCTAGTAACTAGCCACCTATAGTTATGGCCTCTAGTTGCCTAGAAATTCGCCTAACTAAATATAACATGAGACTAAATACACTGTTTACTGTGGTTAGATCTTAAATAATAATAATATGTTATATATTAAAGCTTACATAGCAAACTGCTACTGCACGTGAAGTCTCTTTGTGGAATTTTTTTTATAAACCATAATTAAAAAAAATATTTTTACGAAACCAACATGATTACCATTTTTTTACAAAAATCATAAGAACCGACCGTTATTTTTTTTATTCCAGACCGAAATGGCGGCTCATATGAAAACTTGTAAAACCAGTATCACAAAAAATCCAAAAAGGGGACCGGACTGAAGTGCCATTTCGGTCCGGAATTAAAAAAAAATAACGGACCGAAATGGCATTTCGGTTCTTATGGTTTTTGTAAAAAAAAATAATCATGTTAGTTTCGTAAAAAAAAATTAATTATGGTTTATAAAAAAAAATTCCTCTTTGTGGGATGTTGTGAAATATTTTTTTTGGGTGTGATCTTACAAAACTAGCTAGAGTTATTTACTTATTTTGTATGCTTCTTATATGAGTATTGTTTTGTAGTTTTCGTGGGATGTTGTGAAATATTTTTTTTGGGCTTGATCTTAAAAAAAAAAAATTAGTGAAACAATACTAGCCAGACTTATTCGTGTGAGGCTACGTACGGTACTATGTATAGTGCACTTTGATCTGTATTACAGATACATGTCTTAATTTTTAAAGTCTAAATAGTCGATCTGAACCGTTTATTATGATCTTCATCTAAAATGTACTTGAAAACCAAATTTTACCTTTAAAAAAATATTATTTTTTAAAATAGATACAAAAAATCACTACTTTCGAATGATCTAGAATCTCTAGATCAATTGATTTTGTACCTAGTTAAAAAAATAGTAAACAAAATTCTAAAAAAAATGTAAAATTTGGCATCCAAGCACATTTTTATATGGAGATCATATTGAGCGGAACGGATCAACTGTTCGGACTTTGAAAATGAAAATATGAATCTGTAGTACGGACCAAAGTGCGATGTGCATAGTACGGTAGCCTCACTCGACTTATTTTGTATGCTTGTTACTCGAGTATTGTTTAGTAGTCTCTGTGGGGTGTTGTAAAATATTTTCTTTTGGGTGTGACCTTGCAAAAAACAAAAAGAAAATAGTAAAACAATACTAGCTAGGCTTAGCTTATTTTGTATGCTTGTTATATAGGAGTATTGTTTATTAGTCTTTGTGGGATGTTGCGAAATTTTTATTTTGGTGTGATCTTACAATAAAATAATAATAATTTTAGTAAAACAATGCTAGCTAGGCTTATTTTGTATTTTTTTTTATATGAGCATTTGTTTAGCAGTGATGCAAATGCTCAATTTGTTTTATAGTCATGCTAGAGTGTATCATAGGAGCATATCCGCATATATAGGTAGGGGTTTACTCTACCAACCTAAAGACTTCATGGAGAAAAATGTACCTTTTCTATTGCCATACAACTGGTTATACATATTTTATTTACTTATTCTAAATTAATGCATCAGAATACTGTGAAAAAAGTTATGCTGCAAATCGTCGTTGCATGTGATCATGTTTTGCAAATATGATTCCCTAAAAGAAAAAAAATATTGCTCTAGTGAGAACTCTATCTAACATAAATAGTTAAGATATTATTCTATTTCTAAAAAATATATGTTGGAGATACCGAAATTTTTATTTTTAACATTTTAATAAAATTCATTAATAAATTAACCATCGTTTTTGGTCAATTCCAAATTTAACACGGCCGCAGAATGCCGGAGCGGACCCATATGGGGGTACCGCAGAATGCCGGAGCGGACCCCCATATGGGTCCGCACAATGCCGAAGCGGTCCCTGGGGCCGCACAATGCCGGAGCGGTCCCTGGCCTATATATAGGGCCGCAGAATTCCGATTTCATTACATCTCTTTTGAAGTTTGAATCCCTTCGACCTCGGGTAAGTTTTCTTCTTCTTCTCTTGTTTTAATTTTTAGTGTAGAGTAGTAATTAGGTGTAGGTTTAGGGTTTAGGATTAGGATTTAGGTTTAGAGTTTAGATTTAGTATTTAGAATTAGAATTGTACCAAAATTTAATTCGATTGTACCCAAATTTAAATAGAATTGTACCTAAATTTAATTCGATTGTACCCAAATTTAATTAGAATTGTACCCAAATTTAATTAGATTGTACCCAAATTTAATTAGAATTGTACCCAAATTTAATTAGAATTGTACCTAAATTTAATTAGATTGTACCCAAATTTAATTCGATTGTAACCAAATTTAATTAGAATTGTACCCAAATTTAATTAGATTGTACCCAAATTTAATTAGATTGTACCCAAATTTAATTCGATTGTAACCAAATTTAATTAGAATTGTACCCAAATTTAATTAGAATTGTACCCAAAGTTAAACCGGACTTTTACCAAACTCTCATATTTGACCAAATATTATCCAATACAGCATGAGTACCAGTAGAGATATACCATCCTCCAGTAGGGGTACACAGCATGCTCCTACAGCCACGCCATACGAGATGTCTCAGTACATCGAGACAGCGTTGGCGGATGTTCCGGGTATCCAGAGTCGCACCGACAGGGTCAGCGACTTCTTGTGGTACCCGAATGCGGAGCATCAGATATTAGAGGCTGCCACTGGGGTAAGTAAATTTGTCATCTCGAATTTTTGATGAATGAACTTGATCTGATTATTTACTTAAATGTAGGGTTTGGATGCGGTTACGGTTCGTCACAACCGCCAGCATCTACGGTACCAGTCGGCGTACGGGGGGGTTTTACGCTCGATGGGATTGTACCAGATATCCCAGATGGCCGAGGATAATGCTGACGAGGGCTTATCTTCTGGCCTCGTTGAGCGATGGCGTCCGGAGACGCACAGCTTTCATCTCCCCCATGCTGAGATGACAGTCACCCTACAGGACGTCAGTTGCCTGTGGGGTATGACTATTATTGGGGAGCCGGTCACGGGCGTCGAGTACGGAGCTTTTCGTGCATTGTGCTTAGAGCTATTGGGTATCCCGCACGAGGATCTCCAGAAAGCGAAGAAGAGAGGTGAGAAGACTGTGGTCTCGCCCAGCTGCATCAGCTTGGTAAAGCTGCGGGCGAGATTTCAGGTCTTTCCGGAGCGACCAGATCAGGTATTTGCTTGTACGAGATTCAATCATATTTTCTTGTAAGTATTGTTCTAATTTAAATCTATAACAGGTGGTTATTGACCGATATCTGCGCGCCTATATTTTGGAGATGATCACCTGTCGGTTGTTTCCGGATTCGCATGGAGATCAGGTGCGGCTGTGTTACCTCGAGCTTCTGCGCGACCTGTCCACTGCGGGCAGGTTCAACTGGGGAGGTGCCACGCTGGCATGCCTATATAGGTAAGAAACACCTTCTTATAAATATTTTCAAATAGTATACATCGTAGTGTAGTAAAGCTGACTTTGTTTTCTTGTAAAGGGGTCTTAACACAGCCTGCCTGAAGAAGAACAAGACCTTCATAGGACCGTGCATGTTACTACAGCACTGGTCCTATGCACATCTGATTGTTGGCCGTCCAGTCCTGGCTAGCAAGACAGATGTGCCGCAGTGGGGCAAGCCCGAGCCGGACAACTGCCCTGCATTTGCCGCCAAGTACTGCTATCCCAAGATTTGGGTAGGTGCAGGGCATGGCGCGTCTCTCGGCATCACATTTTGGAGACAGGAGCTCGAGCACCTCAGAGATGATGCCGAGTTTGTCACTTGGGAGCCCTACAGAGATTATGTAAGTTTACTTTTATTTTTATTTAAATTTTTTCCAGTTCGAATTGATATATGATATTAAATCTATACTTCCAGGTCGAGGTGGATGGCGCACATCGCTCATATCTTGAGATATTGCCGGAGCGATGTCGTCAGCAGGAGCGTTTCTGGCGTGCAGAGGTGCCGCTCATATGTTTTCAGGTACCGTAATTTATTTATGCTAGTTATTTACACAATCAACTTAATTTAATAAAAACAGTCTAACGTATTAATATATATAGATCATCGAGCACCATTACCCCGGACGGGTCATGAGACAGTTCGGGATGCGCCAGCTTGCTCTGCCCCCGGCACCGATCAGCGAGGATGTCTGGCGAGCTCTGCACCATGCCAGGGAGACCACTGCAGGCAAGGACTGGGGGATTGCTCGTGCCGATTACGTGTTCGAGGCAGGACAGGCAGATCCCCCATTGGCCGAGCCCGACCGTCAGATGGATGTCGCGCCAGTGTAAGAAATTTTATTAATTCATTACTTCAACTATGGCTTATTGATTGGAATATCTAACATTTGTTGTAATTCGTACAGACCTTACAGAGAGTGGTATCAGGATCACGGCGCGTACACCATCTTCATTGAGGGCTACATCGCCGACAACCCGCACGAGCGGGTACCGAAGCCGAGGGATCGTAGAGGACGGATCCACGGTATTATCCCCGCCGGCGCACCTCTCGCAGCCACGGTATTTTTAATTTGAAGTTTCAAATTCAAAAATATTAATATTTACAATTGTACAACTTCTTCATAATTTTTTCATATTTTCAGGCATTATATCTTGTCAAGAGTTGCGTCATAGGGGCTACGATGGCCGTCACCAAGGGATGGAAGAGGCTCGGGAAGGTCATCCTCAAGCACAATGTACCCGCAGTGTGCCTGTATGGGTACAGGGCGCGCCTCGACTCTCTACTGAGGTGCGCTGGCTTGGGCGGTGTTGATGCGGTCGACGACATATCTGACGAGCCCGATGTCTATGTCCCCTACACTAGTGATGAGGACGTATTTGCAGGCGTCCATGATGCTGAGACGGTCGGTCAGGCGTTCGACCGAGGTGCCGAGTTGATGCGCCAGGCTGCACAGGACGCCATGGGATCCCAGGCTAGGATGCCTACCGAGGTATAATTTAAATTAAAATACATAACTGTGATTTTTTTCTTATTCAATACATTATCTAATTTGTAAGTTACTACAGGGTGGACACGAGGAGGACCTGGGCTTTGATATCTCCGCTGATTATGGCACAGAGGGAGATGGACTGTATTCCCCAGGTTACACTCCCACTCAGACAGTACCTCCTGCCTATGAGCCAGGGTATGTTCAGACAGAGCCCATCCCGTCGTTCTCTGGCCAGTCCTCAAAGCAGGTACCTCACCCTTCCCTCCTCGATGACCCTATTGCCAGACAGGCGTTTTTATTCACGCAGGCTGAGTCTGGACAGACCACAGTTTTTGGTCCTGGGGTCCAGCAGACATCCGAGATTGAGGAGGTTCCCCATGAGCCGGTTCAGTCTACGGATGTCCAGGCATCCAGCTCAGCATCCTCCGGAGATACAAACGAGACGCCACTATGCAGGCGGGGTCGGGGGTTTAGGAAGAAGAAGGCGAGGACGGTGTTTAGTCCAGAGCCGTAGATTGTTAGATGTTTTGTTAGATTGGTAGATTCTTATTTGGAGTATTGGTAGATGTTTTGTCAGATACTTATTTATTTCGTTGATTAGTTTCTTGTTTGTTTGATTTTGTTGTTATTTATTTATTTTGTTGATTTTATTATCTCAGAGTACACAAAAGAATTTAAAAGAAACCACATATCTAAAATATCTAAAATATTTCAAACGAACGACCAAAAATACGATACGACCCATTATCAATTTAAACTACATTCGAAACTAAATAACACTTAACATATATACAATTTCGTATTTCTAAAATAACAAATAAAGGGACCGCTCCGGCATTGTGCGGCCCCAGGGGCCGCTTCGGCATTGTGCGGACCCATATGGGGGCCGCTCCGGCATTCTGCGGTACCCCCCATATGGGTCCGCTCCGGCATTCTGCGGCCGTGTTAAATTTGGAATTGACCAAAAACGATGGTTAATTTATTAATGAATTTTATTAAAATGTTAAAAATAAAAATTTCGGTTGGAGATATAATGTCTGATATTAAGGATATTTTTTTTTTTAATTAGACCCCTCATTTCTACTCGAAATTATTAATCTCAAAATTACTCCATTATTTGTATTTTGTATGTTGTGCTTAGAAAATATAAAAATAATTTTTGTTACTGGAGTTTTTAAGTAGTGACAGCTCCATTGTGGAACTTAATATGCCAGTTAAATTAAGTAAATATTGCACAAAAAAATGAAAGGTGAGTTATTTTTTTTTCTATGGAGTAATTTTGTTCTGAACTTATAGAACACATGTCAACTTTGTAAACATTTAAATATTTTTTTTAAAATTGGACAAATGTAAACTCTGTACAAATTCAAACGAAAATGTATAATGATTTGCCCCGGACACAATTAGTAAAAAGTAAAGGGAAAATAAACAAGTCACAAAACTGATCAAAGAAATTTATATTTTATAGATCTAAAAGATTATTGAAAGGCAGCCAATGGGTGTATATTATTTACAGAGCCAATATTACTAATGGGAGGTGGGTGGTCTCTGACTTAGCACTAATTAAAATATATACTTCTATGCAGTCTATGACAAACTCTTTTTCTTTTCCTTGGCAAAAAAAAAAATATGTTCCTTTTGCTCGTTGGAGAAGTGTACTTTCTGTGGCTGAAAAAAAAAATACAAGAATCAAAATAATGAAATGAAAGGAAAAGAAAAGATATCTACACCCTTGTGGTATTAAGTAATTAGGATTGTGAGTCGTACTTCGTTGCAAATAAAATAATATTTATTTCAGATAAATTAACTTTTTTATGATTAATTTTATAAAATAATTTAAAGTTTTAGTATGTATTGTACATAATTAATTTTTTTTTTCAAAACCTAATATCCGGATATTAGTTTTTTCATATAGCATAACGATTTTTCACTTCCTTCAAGCATTTAGGTTTTTCAATTCATTGTTATGAAATTGAAACTTTATGTGCGCATTTTCTATAGAGAGGAATCGAATAATGTACATAGTGTTACTAGGGTTCTAACTATTCTAAAAAATCTCACTCCTAATCCAAGAACTTACCAGATAAAAATTTACAAGATTAATTTATGATGATTTTTGTTTTCCCTTTTCCATTATCAAGAAAACTTTATTTTTGAGCGGTTTTCTTAATTGTCGATAAATTCTCATGCTTTCGGTCGGATGTTCAATTAGAATTGTTCGATTCGCCATAATTTCAAGAGCATAATCAGACTTTCAAGCTATGATGATCAAACGTAAATAAAGATCAATCAAATAAAATTTTCATGTTACATATGGGATCAATTTTTTCATATCCATAGTATTTTACTAATTATAGAAAATCATTAAGTACAATTTTTTTTAAAATATATGCATTCGTCTTTGGACAATTTATTTTAAAATTCACCCCATAAATCTTGGCACCAATCGAATGAGTTCGATCGAGTATTAGACCGAATTTAATCTGATGTTCATCAGACCGTCTTCTTCACCCAACTAATGTGAGTCAAATTGTCTACTAGTGTCATTCAATCCAATGCAGAGTAGTTTGATTCACTTCAAAATCTGCACTGGCAATTATTTAAACGCAATGTAAATATTGATGGGATCGAACAGCTCGAACCGAGTATGAAACCAAATTTAATTCGATGAACATAAAACCGTCCCTCCCCCCTTAACACGAGTCAAATTGTCTGTAAGCGCCAATTTTTGTCCTAAATGTGAGCCATTTACAATTTACACTTGACAAAGGAAGCATCATTATTTTGCGAAATTTTAGAAGTTTTATTGCAAGGTAAGGTCGAAGGTAAGCTAATTCAAGTTTATGTCCTTTAGTCATCTCACATTAACATAACAATTCCTTTTCTCTTTTGATTAAAAAACCTTTCTTAATTAAAACTCCCACAGATATTATGTTTTGCAAAATAACTTATTTTTTGTATTCTCTTACAGCATAATAAAACACGAGCTAGGATTTCCTAAAGAAATTAACTTGATGATTTTAATAACGTTTTTTTAAATCATGCTATTTTGAAAAACAAAATAATAGGCATGTTATTTTCCTTATAGATTGATTGTCTATCAATTTTTACGTGATTTTAAAATCATTTAATGTTTCGCTCAATTTCCTTATAGATTGATTGTCTTAAATTTTATTCCATTTGAAGAAAAGTGAAGCTCGCATCAAGTTTCATCATTTTTCATTTATATGATGTGTATCAAGTACATGTTACATTTTAATCGCTAGATTTTAAAATTATAAATTATTTTTATTGTTGTCACACTGGTAATTTAATCCTTTTTAATGAATTTCCACCTATAAAACATTTACTTCATCTACTTACATACGTGCAATTCCTGTGCATTGATTTGTAGATAGGATCTTATATATATCCGTGAGATTTTGGAATTCACTAGTATTTTTTTTATCAAGATTCGTACCATCAAAATACTTCCTGAGATATAGGAGTGCAAACGAATTGGATATTATCTGTCCGTATTCGGATCTGCATCCGAAAATTAAATTCGGATATATGTGCGGATACGGACGGATAAAGATATAGTTTTAAATTTTAATTAATCATATTCATAATAGATATGTATCATATAGTTTAATATATATTATGAAAAAAATTATGTATATATTTATGAATATCAAATCCGTATTTGTATCCGAAAAATAAAAACAGATACGGCTATGGTTTTACCACTATCCGATCCGTTTGCACCCGTGAGATACGTATGTATCCTCTACAGTATTGTAAATTTTGAGTTTGAAATCCGGACTGTTTGATCGGAATCAGAATCAATCTGATCTAATTTGGAAATTCTTAAATATTCATGTCAAGATGAAAAATGTAAGCAATTATTAATCTAGTTATATGCAGAAAATAGGCGCTGCATGTGAGCACAATACATTTTTCATGCCGTTTATATTGAATAATAGCTCTTGTTACCTCGATATTATAAAAAAAATTAAATACAAGTCGACGATTTTGAGAGCGTTGACAGCTTGGAGGGATTCCTCAAGTCAACATGGTAAAAAAAATATTATTATCACAAAGTATCTCAAGAAGTTTACAGAGCAAAATTAGGGTGTGATATGCTCACTAAGAGGAATTGGTGAGCACACTTTCAAAATGTTATCGGATTGACTTCGAACTACGAATTCAAACCGTTGAAATCCATCTACTTCGTGAGTGATGCATGTACATACAAAAAATTTAAATTTTCAAATTTATTTAGTACATGGTCAAGCGGTAAAAAAAATAATGAAAAATGAATACATAAAATAATTTAAAAAATAACTTATAAAATATTTATTTTTTTACCACTTGACCATATAGCCAATTCATATTTTTTTGTTAAGTACTCTAGAAGCTAGGTTTACTTATTCACACACTAATTCATGCCACTCACTGACACAATCAATTTTAAACCACAAACAATTAATTGTATAATTATAAAAAAATAACTAATTTTCATTTTGCACCTAACTTGTAGATGGGAAAATGTCTATATCCCTAAATGCCTACCTGATAAACCACAAGCAATATATCTGTCTAGATATCTCAAAATTAGAGCATTATATGAGGGATATTAGGCAGATATTACATATTAGACAGCTGGACATAATATATATGCATCCATATTCATTTTTTTTGTTAATGCTTATTAAAGAATAAAAAAAATGTCAAAAGGTTGTTCTTTTATTAATTAGTGACCAATAAGTTGTGTTTGTATAATTAATGAGCACACATATTATAATAGATGAGGGATGCTTCTATGCACCTAAGGACCTATTTGTAAAATAAACATATTTTTACTTTCAAAGTTCAAACAGTCGATCCGACCGTTCAACATTATCTCCATATTAAAATGTACTTGGAGGTCAAATTTTACATTTTTTTGAATGTTTTTACTATTTATTAAGTATTTTACAAAACTAGTCAAATTCAGACCATTGAATTTTGGACCCATCTTAATAAATAGTAAAAAAATTCAAAAAAAATGTAAAATTTGGCCTCCAAGTACATTTGAATATGGAGATAATGTTGAACGGTCGAATTGACTGTTTGAACTTTGAAAATGAAAATATGCTCATTTTACAAATAGGTCCTTAGGTGCATAGAAGAATTTGCCATTATAATATTAACATTAGCTGTGTATTGTTTTGTTCTTGTTGCCAACTTACAAGAAATTTCTCAATTAATTCTTTCCTGGGACAACTCTACCACCTAGCATGGAACAAAGCGCGCAAAAAAAATACGGATGATATAAAAAATAAAAAATATACAGGGCACAAACGCAAAAAGTACAATATCAGTATTTAATGAAGTGTCCGTTCACGGCGTTTCCTGTGCCCTCTTTTGGTCGCCATTATTATTTTCGGCGCGAGGAAGGGTATTTACGTCTTTTGACTTCCCCTTCGGTTTCTTTTAGAAAAAGGTGGGGGTTTTTGTAAAGCGACCCAACCCAGAGTGAGCAGGGAATAGAGAGGAAGAGAGAGAGAAAAGCGAAGAGCTTGTGATTCGTCTTGTGTGAGGCGAAGCGACATTAAGAGAAGAGAGAGAGAAGAAAACGAGCTTTTAGTAACGCCGCCGTTCGTTCCTGGTTTCAAGGCTCTGCTCCGCCGCTTCTTTAATGGTGCTGCGTTTAATTCCACAATAAAACCCAGCAATTACTGCGACAATAATTGCTACTGTTTAAAGCCCCGAGAGAGCTCAGATAAGTCCGTTTCGGGATCCAAATCCGCTCTCAGATAGAGGAGAGAGAGAGAGAGAGAACGGTTAATTCCTTCCATCCATGGATAGTGCTGCTATGGAATCAGGTTAGAAATTTAAAATTCAGTAAAGATAGGCGCGAGCTTTACTCTTCTTCTTCTTCTTCTTCTTTCTGGTTTTCTTCTCACTCTGTTTTGGCTTTTTGGAAATGGAATTGAAGGGTTTAAAGGAGGTGGAGGAACTACGACTGATTTGTACGATGAACTTTGGCGAGCTTGTGCGGGCCCACTTGTGGAGGTGCCACGTATATACGAGAGAGTGTTTTACTTCCCTCAAGGTCACATGGAACAGGTATCTTCTTTTTTTTTCCCAACATTTTGGAGGAATTTTCTCTTTTTAGAAAGAGAATGCTTATACAGTTATTCTGCTCTCTATTTTGTTTTGGGAATTTTAGTTGGAGGCGTCGACAAATCAGCAACTGGATCAACAGCTCAATCTTTTCAATCTACCGCCAAAAATCATTTGCCAAGTCGTAAATGTGATGTTAAGAGTAAGCTTAAAGATTAAACCCCTTAAAATTTTCCTTTTGTTCTCACTTTGTTTTCTCAGTTTCAATTCCTTTCCAAATTTTGATTCATTCTAGGCTGAACCAGAAACTGATGAGGTGTATGCACAAATCACCTTACAGCCTGACGCCCAAGTAAGCGATTTTTTTTGTAATTTTATTTCTTTATAACCTTATTTTTTTTCCTGGAATTTGGAATGATGTTAATTACTTTTTATCCTGGTTGAACAGCAAAAGGAACCGGTGAGTCTTGATCAGCTGCAGCCAGAGACGGTGCGGCCGACTGTGCACTCATTCTGTAAGATTCTGACGGCTTCCGACACTAGTACTCATGGTGGGTTCTCTGTTCTAAGGCGACATGCCACTGAGTGTCTCCCCCCACTTGTAAGTTACCCCTTATTCCTCCTTTTGGCGGATAACGGCCTTTTATTCCCCTTATTCCCTGGTTTTCGGTTCCTTCTTTTAAAAATGTATATACCTTTTTTAGGACATGTCACAACAGACTCCGACTCAGGAACTTGTTGCGAAGGATTTGCATGGTTATGAATGGAGATTCAAACACATCTATAGAGGTATCTGTACTTGTGGCAATTTCACAAACTTTGAAGGGTTAAGGTGCAACATAACAGCAGCAAAGAATTATGATGTGATTTTTTAGGTCAACCGCGAAGGCATCTACTCACCACTGGATGGAGCACCTTTGTTACATCAAAGCGACTTGTTGCTGGAGATGCTTTTGTTTTCCTCAGGTACACATTTTCACTCTCTCTCTTGAAATGCCATGCTGGTAACAGTGCTGATCTCCAATCTCTATACATTTTTGATGTCCGACACTTGAATGATAATACAGATAGAATGGGGTCATAAAAAAGTAATTGTTTTGTTTACGTGTAAATTTTATGTTATTTAGGGGTGAAACGGGAGAATTGCGGGTTGGGGTGAGACGTCTGGCGCAGAAACAGAGCACCATGCCCGCCTCTGTTATATCTGGTCAAAGCATGCATCTAGGTGTACTTGCAACTGCTTCTCATGCTGTTAACACGAACAGCCTCTTCACTGTCTACTACAAACCAAGGTGATAATTTTTTTTTTTTGGCGTAAATTTACACTTCTACTTGTGCAAACATCTTCTGTCTTATTTTTTGATGTGAAGTGTTCGATGTGAAACAACACAAATAATGCACGACTGAATAGCGATTCTTGTCGTTTGCTTTTGTAGAACGAGCCAATTTATAATAAGTGTGAACAAGTACATGGAGGCCGCTAAGCTTGGTTTTACTGTTGGCATGAGGTATAAGATGCGATTTGAAGGAGAAGATGTGCCTGAAAAGAAGTAAGTATCATGTATAAATTCTTTCACTAATTTCTTAGATTAAAATGTGAAAATATATTCAAAATTTACATTATGCTTATTTTTCAATTTGTAGGTTTTCTGGAACTATTGTCGGTACAGTGGATTCTTCACCTCAATGGTCTGGTTCCCAATGGAGGGCATTAAAGGTATTTGACCTCTCTCTCTACCTGGTTCTAACCGCCGGCGCCATCACCACTCTGATATTATTTCTTTTCTCGTTAGATTCAATGGGATGAACCAGCTAACATATCTCGACCAGAGAAAGTCTCTCCATGGGAGATCGAGTCTTTTGATGCGTCGGCCCCATCTGTCACTGGACCTCAGGCCCCACCCAAGAACAAGCGGCCAAGGCAACCTACTGAAATTACCGATGTACCCCCATCCCATGGTAGAGAAACATCCCTTAAATGCATTTATTCGATGCTTGAATTATAATTGTGATTTTAGTGATAACATGTCTTGACTTTTTTTTATACGGTATTTGCGCAGAGCCCTCTTCTGGTTTTTGGTACACTGGTGTGAAATCTCACGATGGCATGAACCACTACAACAATTGCATTGACAATTCTTGGTTGAAGGATTTCAGTGGTCCTGCCAAGTGTCAAACCACCAGCAACTCATCTTCTCTCACTGACGTCTCTCTGAAATTATTCAGGGACCCAAATGAACAAACCAAACTGAATTCTTGGTCGAATTTGGCACAATCCAAGCCCGAAGAGCCCAAAAGGACTGATTTCCGTCTCTTCGGTATCGATCTCAAAGCCAATATGAATTCAAATTTGAACTTGAACTCAAATGCGGCAACGGCAAATACTACTGAAGAGTCGTCTCTTATGAAGATTAAGATAACTGAATTGGTCGAAGAATCAGTGCAACATTCGGTTTTGTCAAAGGAGCATAAACAAAACCTCATGGAGAACCCTAAGGAGATACAAAGCAAACAAAGCTGCTCCACTAGGAATCGCATTAAGGTATTAGAAACTAAATAGTTTATTGAAAATTTCTCACCACATGCTTGTTTATTGAAATAAATAACCAGTCAAAAACCTTAATCTGCCAAAGTTGACAAAGGTAACCTTGTGTTACTAGGAACTAATTCTTCTTTTCTTTTAATATTTAATTTGAATGTACAGGTGCAAATGCAAGGAAATGCAGTTGGGAGAGCAGTTGACCTAGTTTGCATAGATGGCTATGATCAACTTAGAGAGGAGATAGAGAAAATGTTTGACATAAAAGGAGAACTCGCTACCCGTGAAAAATGGGAGGTTGTTTTTACTGACGATGAGGGTGATATGATGCTTGTAGGAGATGATCCCTGGAAGTAATTTTCTTCTTTCTCAAACATTTTTTCTTTTATTTTCCACAAGTTGCACTCAATATTCATAGAATTTGCAAATTGGGCCAAAATTTGAACACTGAAGGTTCAATTTTTATTTGAAATAATGTTAAATAAAATTATATAATTTCCAGGGAGTTCTGCAAGATGGTGCGCAAGATTTTTATTTACACAAGTGAGGAGGTTAAGAAATTAGTGCCAAAAACAAGGCTATGTGTTGAGAGAGAGGAAGAGACTTGCCAAGTGGTTTCAGGCAACAAAGAACTCAAATCAGAGATGTAGAAGGGGAGGGGGGAGGCCGAAAGGTGGAATTTTTTTTGGTCCTTTCGGTAGGAGTCTAATTGTGTTTTGTTGTACTTGGACTTGATCGGTCGAGTAGCAAGGATTGAAACCTTGGGTACATGTATAACTTAGGGTTTATAGTAGTATGGCTAAGTTTGTGGTGAATAATTGAAGGATTGAAACCTTGGGTATTGTATGATATATGCACTCTCTAAGTATATGCTTGGTATATTGTCTATTCTAAGCTAGCAAGCTGTCTTAATTTTGTCCAAGTATGTGTTTGTGAGTTGGCTATCTTTGCAAGAATGTAACTATGACATTATATAGAATATATATTTTTGAGTGTTGGTGTGGTTATGATTTCCAAGTTATTATACCTTAATTTCCTACTTGGTTTGTTCATTTCACATGGTAGATATTTCATTGGATTCAACTGGACTGATCTCACTCACAAACTTCCTCAGACATTGGCGCAAAAATTTAAATTAAAATGTCAACTTGAACATTTTTAAATTTCAAATTTCTGATATTTTCTAATGTGGTGGTTACTCAAGTTAGTGGCTTCCACTAGAAAGGTTAGAAGGTCGTATAAATATTCAATTGTTTGTACGAACCCTTTGCTAATTTTCTTGGCCCATTTAATTGTTTATTAGAAAGCTAACAGTGCTTGAATGGAGGTTGACACAAAATACAATAAAACCCATGAATTGAGTCTATTTCATTGTTTAAATTCGATGCCATTTAGAAATTGGGACCTCGCCAAGTCACATTTGCAAATAAAGAAACAGAGAGGGGTTTGCTTTGCTTCTTTTGTTATTTCGCAAGAACCAAAACCTAATTTGTTGGTTTAATTTTTTTTTAACACCGTGTGAATTTCACTGTGACCACTTACTTGATTGATTCGTTTCGTGGTATTTATGTTATTTTGCTCAGCAAAATACGGTTAGTTATTTCTCAAAAGAAAAAAAAAAGAAATTTAAGTTGGAAATTTGATTATTTGATGTCTGATAAGTTCGCTTAATTATTAAAATGGGGTTATATATATAGGTTAGATATTAGCAGTGTCTCATCTTTCAAAGTTTACACAATCATTCACCTAATAATTTAAGGTCCCTCAGATGTATTCTACAGTTGAAAGAGCCTAAATTTGAACAATTTTCTAAACAAACCGACCAAAATTAAGTAATTCTCTAGGCGCACTATTAAATTAAAGTATGTTAAAATGATGGCACGTACGGGCTCCCAAACAGAATATAAATAAAAAAAGTTATGAAAGAAAGGTGTTAATAATATATTAATAAAATGGCTTCCTACTCTATAGTTTAAGCTCTTAAGTGTTAAATATTGTTAATATGGTATCAGATCCATAGATTCTAAGCTTGACAGACCTCAATTATACAATAATCATCTCCCATTAATAATTTTGCACGTGATGGATGTGCAAACCAAATATGAAGGTTAATATTAAGAATATAATAATCAATTGTTAGAGTAACTGGTTAGTTAACAACAAAAAAGGTTAAAAAAAAAAATGGGCACAAAAAATGCATAATTACTCGGAAAATGTCGTCGATCCAAGGACTGCGTCCAGAATCTTTATACCGAGTTGGTCAAGATCGATGCCGAGATCTACGTACCAGTTTCACTTGCAGTCTCATACTTTATTTTTATTTTTTATTCCTTATTTTGTTATTTTGTTATTTTGGAGTTGCTCTGTGCTTAATACTGGATTTTTTTTTAAAAACAATAATTAAAATAATTAATTTTAAATAAACAACACGATTGCTACAAGATTTACAAAAACCATCAGAACCGAATTGCCAATTCGGTCCGAATGATTTTTTTTCTCCGGACCGAAATGGCAATTCGGTCTGGCTGTTTTTCACCGGGTTGTAGAAAGAACGCCACAGAAAATCAAAAAATCAAAAAACAGGCCAGACTGAACTGGCAATTCGGTCCAGGTTTTTTTTTTTTTTTTTTTGTAGAGACAAGCAAAATAAAGAAATCAAAATTTGAATTTTTTTTTAAAATTATTTGATAGATTACTTATTTTGACATATAATTAGCATATTCATACTAAAAGAGGAGGGATCAAGTTACAACAAAGTTACAACAACCATTTTTTTCATTTTCAAAGTCCAAATCGTCGATCCAAACCGTTCAACATGATCTCCACAATAAAATGTGCTTGCAGATCAAATTTTACATTTTTTTGAATTTTTTTACTATTTATTAAGTATTTTACAAAAAATAGTCATATTCAGACCATTGAATTTTGTACCCATCTTAATAAATAGTAAAAAATTCAAAAAAATGTAAAATTTGATCTGCAATCACATTTTATTTAGATAATCATGTTGAACGGTTTGGATCGACGATTTGGACTTTGAAAATGAAAAAAATGATTGTTGTAACTTGATCCCTCCTCATACTAAAATACGCTAAATTACTTGAAATTATGTTGAATTACACTATATTAAGTTAAATTATACTAAATTACATTACATTACGCTAAAATACGATAAATTACGCTAAATTACATATGAATAGGGACGATATCTTCACTAAAAAGGCGAAAAACGACGGCGAAACTTCAAACGGTCATAAAACGGCGCTCGAGTGTCCGATTTCAGCAAATGACCATTTTTCGGAAAGCTTGAAAAAATACACATGCGTCCATGCCCGCGATGTCGAAGTCCAAAATTCAGAATCACCAAAAAACAAAGGGAAGTGCCCCAAAACTTGAGTTGAAGTTTCTGATTAAGATTTTTATTTCTATTATTCAATCCAAGTAGCTCAGTAAATTAGTTACATAATGAACTTGTAGAATACCAATTTTTACTATTTTTGAAATTTTTTTACTATTTTATATGATTCATGAAAGATGGCACAAAATCGGTCTACTTTAGCGTAATTTACCGTATTTCAACATAATTAACGAAGTTATTGTAATTTAGTGTAATTCAACATAATTTATTGTAATATAGTGTAATTCAACATAATTTCAAGTAATTTAGTGTGTTTTAGTATAAATATGCTAATTATAAATCAAAAGAAGTAATCTAACAAAAAATTTAAACAAAAAATTTAAATTTTCAGTGTTAGATTTCTTTATTTTGTTCTTCTTAGTGTCTCTTAAAAAAAAAAATGGACCGAATTGGCAATTCGGTCCAGGCGGAGTTACACGCAAGGCCACACTGGGAATGGTGGGGAACTGTGAAAAACAGCCAGACCGAATTGCCAATTCGGTCCAGAGAAAAAAAAAAATCCTTCGGACCGAATTGGCAATTCGGTTCTGATGGTTTTTGTAAATCTTGTCGCAATCATGTTGTTTATTTAAAATTAATTATTTTAATTATTGTTTTAAAAAAAAATCCCTTAATACTGGTATTTAACAAACTAGGGAATATTTGGAGCAAAGCATGAAATCTAGACAAAAGTACTGCACAGCAGAAAAGCGCGTAACAAAGGCTATGAACTTTGTACCGTACCTACAAGTTGAATGAAGATGCTGTTGTATTAATTGGGATTAGTACCAGAATGAACCATCTGGTACCGACTTGTGACCACATTGCAATCGTATAGCTTTCTTTAATGCAACATGTACTGTATAATAATCTATATATACTTCCATAAAAAGCCTAATTATTTTTAGGATGACGGTGGACATTATCTCTCTCTCAAAAAAAAAAAAAAAGTTTAAAGTTTAAACAATAAAGGTGCCTTTCCATTACATGCATTTTATAGGCTACTCTCTTGTTGTTGTCATCCTTTGCTAAACTTAAACTTATATTGTGAGTGGTTGTGTGTGTTGGGTGTGTTCCAGTGAAGGTAGGAAGCTGCTGTTAAATACTTGAATTAATTTTGTTATTAGCTGATCCTAACACTGCTAGTTAGCTAGGTTAGGTAATAGCTACAAGCTATATTATAGTACATACAATATGCATGCTTGGATGGAACCTGTAAGAACTTTTCGAACCCGAAATAGAACAGCATTTCAGCGTGAATTAAAGCGAAAAAATAATTAGGATTGTGAGAGAGAAAATTTTACTTGCATTTCATAAGACTTGGTGTAACACTTACTTGGTTTATGAAATAATTAGACTTGAATGATCACCATTGACAAGTACATACTCTATATGTATGTATCTTGCGTCAAGTACATTAGTTAAGTGGCAAATTTGGTGAGATCACTGTTTATGTGTGTGCTAATAATATATTTTGTTATGGTAGTGGTTGTATGTGTTGGTGGTTCCACTTGAAAGTTATGGAGGCTTATAGTGGGGTTATAGTTTAATTAAGTTGTTTATGTTCATGCTTACATATTACCTTGTCTTAGTTGGTGTCTTGGTGACTGTAAGGTAGGCAGGGACCCAATCATTTGCTATAATGAAATAGTACCTTAAAACGTACCAATGGTGAAACAAGTTCATGGACCAACTCACGCAATCGCCCTTAAAAAAAGTTTATATGTTATTTGGGCCCTTACGCATATGTATTTTTTGTCCGGTTTAGTTAGGTATAATTATTTGAAAAGGAACTGTGCATTTGAAATGAATTAAATCTATGTTATATTATACTTCATGGAATAGAGAAGTGATAAATTCTGCGCTGCAATAATATTTGTTTGACATTATTTTTTCATGAAGACTAACGGAATTGCCAAGCTAATAGTAATGGGACTTCAGGTTAGCAGTGACATATTTTACACAAACTGAAGGACCAAAATGTAAATGGCATAAATTTGAAACACAGTTTCTTTTGTTTAGAAAATAGAATGGAAGGCCTCTTACTGGATTCATCATCAATCATTTGAAGCTACATGACAACATTAAGGCGTTATAACAAGTTATTAAAATAGGGAAAATTGGGTGTATACCATCAAAATTTCACTATCTAGATTAGTTTCTCCATTGAAACAATAACATGGTATATTTACCCATAAAAAAGTAACCATACATACAATTTTTTTAATAAATTTGAAATTTTCAAGATGTAATAGGAAAGACATTTTTGTTCATACAATTTTTTTAATATATCTTTAATGTTAATTTAATTGGATTAAACAATTTAGGAGATATATCAAAAGCAATGAGGTTTTGATGGGTAAATATTCAATTTTGATGTTTGGATGGGGAAATCTCCAAACGGTAAAGTTTTGATATATATACATCCAATTTTGGTATTAAAATTAAAATTTGAATTTTGTTCTGATTTAGGAAAGCGACCCAAATTACAATTTAGATTTCTTCTCTCTTTTTTAACCATCTTTTTCAAGATATTGTTCCCTTTCCTTTTGACCGATTGAGGAATTAGAGAACCAAACATTTAGACTGGAGAGTAGTTTCATTCCCTCTTTGCTTCTTGATTCTGCCTAAGAAAACAAAATTTATGTTGTAAAAGGAATCTTTTTGTTTCTGCTAGTGTTTCAAATGAATAACAACAATATTTCAGTTTTGAAATATTAGACAACTTTATGTTTATTATTTGGACACATAATATCACAAAGAAAGACCAGAATGTATGAGTTAATGTATACAATTATACATGTATGTGTTCGTTCAGAAAGTACACATATGACTTTATTCATTTGAACACTAGAATATACTAAAAAAAATCTTCTAAAAGTATAATAGTAAAAACAAAAACATAAATGCACAATAAAGGATTGTGTTATTGACATTAGCTAGTACAAGAAGTATAACATCTCTCATTTACTACTGGACCAAATCCATCATTGCTATTTGGCAAAGGACGGTTCCTGTCTAATTAGATCCCTACCTAAACAAATTCCCTTTATTTTCTATCCTGGTTTTATACTTGGGCTTATAATTTTTGGGCTTCACATATAGCGTAACCTGGATCTTTAACTTCCAGTTGTTTGTGCTTATACCATAAACCTGACCCATTTAACCAAACCCATTACAAACCTAATTTTGGGCTCATGAGCTAAATAGTTACCGATTTTTTTTATTCATTGTATTAAAAAATAATAAATAAAATGGATAGCATCATTTTTTTTATTGCTATGAATTAAAAAAATGGAAATAGTTGGACTGAAATTTAAAATCCATGCATGGTATTGGATTTGTGCAGTGTAAATAAAATGTTCTTTTGTTGGATTTAGATTTAAGAGTCATATATACTAGTGGAAGTCAAATTTTGGTGTGGTCATAAAATCTAAATCCGATTTGGTGTCAGCGTGGAGTACTAAGAATCAACCATCTCTTGCCAATTCACAAGCACCACATCTCTTGACAACATGACAAAAGAAGGTCGATCAATAGAGATCAAAATCTCGTTCTCACCTCCCTGTTCACAAAATAATATCTAAACCATATTAATTAATTAGCCAATCAATCAAATATTTCCCTCCACAAGTTCTAACCAATTAATTTGTCTCAACTCCTTATAATCCTCTTCCTATTCTCATCCAATAAACAAATAAGAACACCCCCCTCCAAAGAAAAGAAAAACACACACACTAAGAGAATGGGTTGTTCAGGCTCGAAACAAGTAGAGGCGGCGGTCAACGTGTACCAGCCTCCCCCAACAAGTATTTCACTATTCGACATAAGTAAGATAGAAGAGCCATGGATCATTGCTGGTACCAATAACAAGCTTCAAGAAGAAGAGGAGGATGAGGATTTGAAGAAAAACCAAGTAACACCTATAACTCTACCTCTTCTAGAGAAACTCGACTCCTCTGACGCTGCACCGACATCTTGGAATGAGGTTAGCAAAGCCCTAGAAGACCTAAAACCCTCCATTGAATCCAACAAGACAACACCATTTCCCCTCCCTTCCAAAAGCAAAAAAACCTTGCCACCACCAACACCAGTGCAAACAACAAATTCTAATAATAATAATAATAATAGTAGTAATAATATGCCTGTTGTTGTCACTGCTGCTACTCCTACTGGTACTGTTGGTACTGCTGCTGTTGCTCCTGCTCTAACCGCTACCACCAACAGTACCTCAAGCCGCGCAATTCAGGAGTTAGGCAGCATGCGCCCAGTAAAAGAAAACAGCTTCATTCTTCGTGACAAGGAGCAAAAGAAAACTGGCAGTGACGCTACAAACTCAGTTATTGCCTTGTGGCGGCGAAGGCGGGACCCTCTCGAAGGGTATCCTGAGAGACGCCCAGCTGGAAAAGGTGGAGAAGGCATAGTTTTATACACGACCACCCTCCGTGGGGTCCGCCGCACTTTCGAGGACTGTGAAAGGGCCAGACTAGCAGTAGAAGCCTATGCAACTGAGGCAGGTATCGTGTTAGAGGAGCGTGATGTGTCATTTCATTCGGAGTATTTGAAGGAGATGAAAGAGTTAGCAGGGGAAGAGGCAGTGGTGCCGAGGCTATTTATAAGGGGGAGGTACATAGGAGGGATTGAGGAGGTGATGGATTTAGCTGACACAGGAAAGCTTAGAGAGATGTTGAAATGGGTGCAGGAGGGGAAAGGAGCATTGAAAGACTGCGAAGGGTGCGGCGCGGCCCGGTTTGTGCCATGTTTCACGTGCCATGGGAGCTGTAAGGTGGTGACCGAAGATGGAAAAGGCGTCGAGCGTTGTAGAATGTGTAACGAAAATGGGCTTGATTTATGCCCGATTTGCCACTAGAGTTGAACATTTTTCTCTTTTTGGATTGAAAAAAGAATATATCATGAATGACTTCTGAAAAAATGATCCAGCCTTCATCTGATTCCTATTTTATGGCATATATTATTAGTTTTTATTGCATCTTAGAGTGGAGGTGCTAGGGGAATGCTTGTTAAACATAGTAGTTTGTACATCATATGTTTGGAAATGCTTGTATTGTGCTTATAAAGTGTAATTAAATGGCCTGAGCTTATGCTCTTTTCTCATTTTGTTGCTATTTAATAAACTGTTCCTATTTTCATTATTTATTTATTTTCAATTGAACTGCCTTTCTATGAAGGAGAACTTGCAAAGAAATAAAATTACCAGATGAGCAGATGAACTCTGCTTGCCTAATTTACTGAATACCAGAAGTGCTATGCTAAAGTTCCAAAGACCAGAAAATATTCTACAAATAACCAGAAACTATTCTAATTGGTTAGAAGTATTCTTACACTCAAAATAAAAACAAAATACAATAGTTGAGAGCTAGCAAATTCAACTTTCCACTAAAACAGCCTCTTTTCCATCACCAGGTGAGGTTGGTGATTCCCTCGTAACAAAAGCTTCTAGAAGACTCCGCGCACAGTAAGCGTGCTCAGGCACCCCAGATACTATAATCACTGTCTCTGATGACTCGGGCCGCAGCTCTGTTATTGTAATTTTGGCCTCAGATATCTGCACAGAGGAACAATTGTAGCTTATTTGAGCCTCGAAACATTATTGTTCATAAGAAAAACATTTATTTAAGGGATAATTGTTATGTGAAATAAGACTCACCTCCCGAATTTTATTCAAGCAGCCTCCACCTTCACCACAAAGATTGGGCACGAGAGATCGGGGAATAGTAACCTCCAAAGTAATACTAGGAATGACTGGTGATGCTTCTCCCCTGAAATAACACAGAAAAAAGAATAATAGTATAAGGTGAAGTTGTGAAATTCACAAGAAATAAAAAGGGGTTTGATAAGACACATACAAGTCAATCCACCTCCACAGAAATTTCAGACAAAAAAAGGGCAAAACAAAATAAACAAATATGAATAAATAAATAAATAAAAAAAGACATAAAATCAACAAAAGAGGGGGTCCTATGTACTGGTAATTAGACATACGGTGAAAATTTGCCAGCTCTTCTTGGTGGATCAGAAGCATAATCCGGTAACGGTTCTCTCATTGCCTGAAAATCCAAACAAGAACATATTAGATTAGACTACAATTGAGATTTTTTGATAAAAAGATCTTCCGAGCGATTATTCTGATATACCGGTGGGGCCCACGGTGCATGTCTATCAAAGGGTGGTCCTTCCTCGTAAGGCCGGCCATAGCCGTGGAAAGGAGGGGGCTGACTGGAGAAGTGCTGGTGAGGTGATGCTCCACCACTTCCCATGTAAGGGCCAAATGGAGGCTCCATTCCAAACGGAGGCGGGGCCTTGTCCCTCAGAAAATGATGCTTTAGTCTAGATGTGATTTGAATTACTGCGTCCTGAATGGCTTCTACATTGCCATTTATCTGGCAAAGAAGTTATGAACATATAAGAAAAAATTAATAATTGATAGAGAATGGAGAGTAAGGTTTCATAAAGAAATCTAATGCAGTAAAACCAGAAATGTATTCAACGAGATCTGGAAATGATTACCCTTCTATACAATTGTATATCTTTTCTTGGCCAGTTCACCTGCTCTAACTTGTTTAATTTATTGATGTTATACCCCTCTTTACAATAGTATATCTTTCCTTGGCCAGTTCGCCTGTTCTTACTTGTTTAGAGTCTTTCTGTTGTCGTCTTGAAATTTTGGCTAATACAGATAGGTGGTGGAATCTGCCAAACTTGAATCAGTAATTGTGATGATACTTGGTACATGTCAGCATTGAGCCTATTGGGCAACTTGTTGCTCTGTTACCATCTAAATGGCAGATGATAGGTCCAACAACAAACCGAACCTTAATGAACCCTACATTATGAAATCACGTGTTCCTAGTCCCCCCCCCCCCCAATCACCACCAGCATACCAACAGGATTCCAAATGCTAGCCGGCAAGTAAGGTGCCAGGTACAACACTTGCTTGTAATAACAATTACCAACACAGATAGCAAGAAAAATATGAGAAGTACCTGAATGACTTCTACGTCTGGTTCTAGGCCGTCAGGAATGGGGTCTTTGTCTCTCGCAAGGATGCGAATGAAGGCACCAGATTGCTTCCTCATCTCTGACATAATGCTGCCGCCCTTGCCGAGCAGACAGCCAACCTGGCTCGATGCTATCACCAGACGGCACCGTTGTTCTTTGCTCTCTGCCCCTGCTCCACCACTCGCAACCAGCCTCTGCTGAACCCGAAGCACTGCATGCTGAACTGGAGAGAAACTGTCCCCGTGGAACTGTCCAAAAAGTATCAGGGAGGCTATATTAGAAAGCAAGTTTAAACAAGATAGTAAAATTGTTGATTCCATTTTAGTCACAAACAACTATTTTGCTATAGAGAACTGAAAATCAGACAATATGAATTTTACATTTTATTTTATTTTAGTAAAAATGTTCAATGCTTTATATGTTGTCATGATAAGACTTCAGTACTGCATAGAACCACAGAGAGAGAAGAGAGAACTGAGTTGTACTGCTCATCTTGCTAACAACATGAAAAGACAAAACAACTGTACAAACAAAGGAATTTAATAAATTACCACGGGACCCTTAATGGAGATAAGCCGATCCTCGGATTCTGCCTCAGAATCAAGCTCAGATATCATAATATCAGAATCAGTCTCATTTTTTATATTTTTCACAATGTATCCGGCCTTGCCTATGACGCCCCCCACCTGATCATTCGTGCATAGCATCCTAAAGGCCATGTGCTCTACAGGCGGGCCCGGCGCGACAGGCTCATGGGGGTAGCCGCCAAACTGGGAATGCCCACCAAATTGTTTTGGTGCAAAGTGGCGGGAGGATGCACTGGGTGTTGGTGCAGGTTTGGATGGGTCCCGGTCACGACTTGGGGGTCTTTCTAGAAGCTGCTTAGCGATGAACACAACGGCTTTCCTGACCGAATCGAGTTCTCCAGCTATCTACCAGAAGAGCATAAAGAGTTAACAAAAGAGCTAGCCTTTTACCATAATAGTGTGAATAAGTCATGAAAACCTAAAAGTAAAGTCTTTGACCCCCTCGTGGCAATGCATGCAACAGAATTTGGTACAATAATAGTTTCCTAAAACTCATAATCCTATAAGGATCCATTTACTTTTGTCGGTTGGGGAATATTTCAAAAAAAAAAAAAAAGATCAACAAAAGACTGCCACTCTAATCAAAATAGTTAAGAATGTGATTATTGCATAGTACCTGGCTATAAATTTTTTACTTGGCTGGTTCACTTAACAATTGGTTCATGCAAAATATGAGAACAAAACTGTTTTAATTGGAAAAATATTGGAATACCAGCTTGAAGAAAAGAAAATACCTGAACCACATCTTCCTGGGGCTTGGCACAAAGCGGAAGCAGATCTCTCGACAGTACCCGCACCTGGGCCCCACTTTCAGCCATTATTTTTTTAATTATAACACCACCCTTCCCCAGAAGGGACCCCACCTGACCTGACAAAACCAACATCTTAAAGGTAACAAACAAGGAAGCTCTCTCTGCTTCCTTCTCTTTCTCGTTTTCTCTCTTTTCTCCTCCTCCCTCTTCCTCCTCTATATCGCATTCCTCCAACATAACCCGCTCGAAAACTCGCATCAAAGCATCAAATGCGGCAGGCATCACCTTCTCTGTGGGGACCGCTTCTGACTGCTCTGCTGCCTCCGCTTCTTTCTCCTCATTCTCAGCCACCTCATCTCTCTCATTTTCTTCATTGACTTTCTGTACCTCCTTGTAGTAGCTGGTAATGATAACTATCCTCTCATTGCACCCCGCCATGGCGTCTTCTAGCTTGATCTTGGCACCAGTCTCCTGACGAATCCTTGAAACAATGTTGCCTCCCTTGCCGATCACACTTCCCGACTGCGCCAAGGGGCAGAGAACCTTGTATGTAACCAGACGCTGCTTGACGACAGTAGCAGGGGGGCCCGTCTTCTGTGCCTTGGCAGGTACCTCAGGTTCCAGTGGGTTCTCATCTGACGGCCTCTTCAAAGGGGTCAGATTAGAGGCCATATTTGTTTCTCTTACCACTCGCTACACTAGAACAACTGGAAAAGATAAAGGGAAAGGGATTGACTGAATTGCAGTTGAATACTATCATATCAGATAACAGCTAGGGTTTTGTAAAGAGAAGAAACTTACGAGATTTGATGATATGGGAGTGTATTATGCCGCGAGTTGCTAGAGAAAGGCGGCGAGGTTTTTATCTCGCGAGTAGTCTCATCTCGCCGTACAGCGGTCGGAGAAGAAGGAATCGGTGCGCAGAGACTGGAGAGAGTGGAGAGGTTAAACAGGAGCGCCGATTTTCTTCTCGGATCGAAGAGTCCAATTCTGGCCCGTTTAAGCCCAAATGGTTAAGATCTCTGAGCCTCATGTAGTGGATCGGATCCAACAAGTTACCGGATTCTTTATAACTAGCTTAATAACGGGCTTTGAAATCTAGAGTTAATTCAGCCTGTTGGCATTTAATTTGTCATACCGCTGGTTAGTAATAATTTCTTTTTTTTTCAATAACAAAACTTGTACATGCAAAATAACCAGTAATTTATTTTTATCTATAATATTTGATCAGTATAAGGCTATAAGCCAACGACAAATTCTTATTTCATTTTGTAATTTAATTACTTTTAAATTTTTTTTCTGTTTTACTAATTTTTCTCTCTCTTATATTCACTAAAGTAATTAAATTACATGTTATATATGAGGAGGGATCAAGTTACAACAAATTTGAGTTACAACAACCATTTTTTTCATTTTCAAAGTCCAAATCGTCGATCCAAACCGTTCAACATGATCTCCACAATAAAATGTGCTTGCAGATCAAATTTTACATTTTTTTGAATTTTTTTACTATTTATTAAGTATTTTACAAAAAATAGTCATATTCAGACCATTGAATTTTGTACCCATCTTAATAAATAGTAAAAAAATTCAAAAAAATGTAAAATTTGATTTGCAAGCACATTTTATTTAGATAATCATGTTGAACGGTTTGGATCGACGATTTGGACTTTGAAAATGAAAAAAATAGTTGTTGTAACTTGATCCCTCCTCATATATATATATATATATATAGTGCTTGGCTATTATGCTTATATAAGCAAAAGCCCACATATGCTTAAATAAGCATTTTTGCGTTTCCAATGTTCAAATGGTCGATCCGACAGTCATCTTGTTCTCCATATTAATATGTGCGTGGAGACTAAATTTTACATTTTTCTGAATTTTTTTACTATTTATTAAGCCACTTTGAAAATTGCTGATCATATGGTCCAGAATTTTGGAAACACTGTTTTTACTGTTCACCCGGATCAGCAATTTTCAAAGTGGCTTAATAAATAGTAAAAAAAATTCAGAAAAATGTAAAATTTAGTCTCCAAGCACATATTAATATGGAGAACAAGATGAACGGTCAGATTGACCATTTGAACATTGGAAACGCAAAAATGAGTTATAAGCATATGTGGGCATATGCTTATGGAAGCACAATAGCCAACCTCTATATATATATATATAGGGGCTGGCTACTATGCTTATATAAGCAAAAGCCCACATATGCTTATAACTCATTTTTGCGTTTCTAATGTTCAAATGGTCGATCCGAATCGTGGGCATATTCTCCATATTAATATGTGCTTGGAGACCAAATTTTACATTTTTCTGAATTTTTTTACTATTTATTAAGCCACTTTTAAAATTGCTGATCCGGGTGAACAGTAAAAACAGTGCAACAAAATTTTGGACCATATGATCAGCAATTTTCAAAGTGGCTTAATAAATAGTAAAAAAATTCATAAAAATGTAAAATTTGGTCTCCAAGCACATATTAATATGGAGAATATGCCCACGGTTCGGATCGACCATTTGAACATTGGAAACGCAAAAATGAGTTATAAGCATATGTGGGCATATGCTTATGGAAGCACAATAGCCAACCTCTATATATATATATATATATAGGATTTTGCTAATATGCTACGCGTAGCATAGAGCCCCTCCGTGCTACGGCTCAATTTTTGAGTTTTCAAAATCCTAACGGTCGATCCGAACCGTTCAACATGATCTCCATATGAATATGTATTTGCAAACCAAATTTTACATTTTTTAGAATTTTTTACTATTTATTAAGCCACTTTGAAAATCACTGATCCAATGGTCCAGAAAAGTTTACTGTTGTGTACAAATTAGTGTTTTTTCAAAGTGGCTTAATAAATAGTAAAAAAAATATAAAAAAATGTAAAATTTGGTTTGCAAGTACATATTCATACGGAGATCATGTTGAACGGTTCGGATCGACCGTTAGAATTTTGAAAACTAAAAAATTGAGCCGTAGCACGGAGGCCTCTATGCTACGCGTAGCACCGTAGCACTGTCCTATATATATATATATATGTATATCGTAAATATATTGGCGTGTTGATATTGGCGTGTCAATAATAACTTACTCATCTATGATGCTATGTGACAGTGTGCTGTGTGCATAGTAACAAATTCCTCATGATGCCCTATCAATTCAATTGTGCGCTTTTATGGAACTCCGATCCTAAGATCCTAGTTCAAGCTGCCTAGCAAAAATTCATCCATCAAATGTTGCAATACTATATTTTGGCCGATTCTGAGTGCAAACTGATAAATAAATAAAAATATAATAAATTACATTAGTGATGTATCACCAAGAATTAATGAAACTCAACAAAATACTCACTCACTCTGTGATTTTGAATTTTTTAATCATGTATGTTGAAATTTAATTGATTTTTTATTTTTTTGAAGTTTTTATATAATTCAGTACCTCTCGTAAAAAGTTATTAATGTGTTTGTACTTTAGTGGTTAAGACTCTATTTGTTATTTGAGAGGTCTTGAATTCAAATTCCACTAACTATAAATTAATAATTATGCAATTTAAGATTTAGCTCTCCTGACTAAATTTTCTAGTTCCGCCCTCACTTGAGAATCCACAATCACCACAAAATAATTCACAAACTCCTCCAAATGCCGAATTCACATTTCCCAAGATATCCCAAAATTTGAGCTGATACGTACAAAATCTAAATCGTTCAACACCAATCTTAAAGCAACCCATTTTATATAAATATTATCCGGTAACCCTTTTAATATTCGTGCTAAAGCTTATCGAACGGTCCGGATCCAATCTCAAAATTTGATTTACGAACTCGAATTCATTACCAAAGAATTATAGCTTTACATTTTACCGACTTTGTATGGCATCATTTGATTAATTACCAAAGAATTATAGCATCACTGTGACAAGGTCAGCAAATTAACGTCAAACTGAAATATTTGTACCAAAATGGCCTACAAGTTGGACAAATTAAATTATGTTGGAGGTGATCTGAATGATTTTCTATCCTTGGTTAAGTTCAATCCGACGGATCAATCTAGTCCATAGGCATTAGGTAAATTATATGCGTAGTAACAAAAAATATATGATTTATCTGTTTATTCAATAGCTAAGATTATGGCATCTTGGTCCCTTCTGTTACCTTTTTTTTTTATTTTTAAGATCTTCACAGAGGTGGTGAAGTTGTGAGAGGAAATTGAACTCTTTATTTTTGGATAACCAATAGTGTTAGAACGTTTTTCTAGCCAACTGTGCTAACTCTAAAAAAATTCGATGTATGTTTAAATCATTAGATTCATATTGAGATTTGCATGTCAGTTATATTCACATGGTAGTTTATAATTTTAATATTCCGCACAAATCTCGGCATGTATCAAAGAATCCAGATCAAAATCGAACCAAATCTGAGCCTATGCTCATCGGATACACTCCGCTCCTGTCTCTCTGTTGAGCTACTTTTCTTTGAACTTCTGTAATATAATAGAACTACAATAAACACTATTAATAAATTCAATTGTTAATAACTTAACAAAAAAAAATATATGCAACGTACGTTCTAAAACCAACTAAATAATTTCAGTCGGAAATTTAAAATGAAGGACTGAGCCCTTTTCTAAAGTAAAAAGTAATAATATATATAGTGACTGCAAGAAAATATTTTTCATATTCATACACATCATCAACGCCACAAACGATCAAAGTTAAAAGATACTTAGTGTATTGCAAAAACACGGCGTGCCGGGCACACATGCCGGGTACACGTGCCGATACGCATAATGACAAATGAATTATTCAGATTCAGTTTGACGGAGTCAAAATTTTGTGATTCAGGAATAATTCGGTCCAATAAGAAAGCAAAAAAAAAACCCAAATTTTTTTTTTTTTAAAATCGTGTTTTTTTTTTGCGAATAATTCGTAAAAGCGAATAAAACGTATAATACGTTTTTTTTAGTTTTATTTGTAGTTCGGTTCGAAGACGTCAAAAAAACGTTTTATCCGCGAATGGTGTTACTGTGCCAATACATACGGCTAAGGAAATGGCACAACACAACACGTCTTGTTAGGTGTGCCGTGTCAAGACGTACATGTACTGTGTTCTTATCCGTGTTGTGTCTGAATTTTTTTGAAATAGACACGGTTAAGTATAGCACGTCTAGGCACGGCACGTTTAATTTTTCTATTTTTTATATTTTTTTTTTAATTTTGTTTCAAACACACAAAAATACTACAAAATATTAAAAAAAAACTAAACAATCTTAATTTATTTCCAACTCTCTAGATATTTTTCTATATTTTTTGAATATTTACACAATTTTAAAGTACCAAATTACCAAAATCTAAAAATAAAAAAAATTAGCACGACACGACACGTCTAAGTACCGGCTCGGTACGTCAAAACACGTCGTACCAAACCGTGTCGTACTGCACTGTGAAACACAACACGATAAGTCTAGAAATTTTAACGTGTTGTCACGGCACGGCCTTGTTCCAAACACACCTAAACACGGTACGCCGGAACACGGTACGCTACTACAATCGCAATACACTGCCTATTGTCTACTGAATGGACTTGGAGAACAATAAATAAATAAATAAATAAATACCTAAAGTAGCCAATTAAGTACAGGTAAGGTTTTCATATTAAACCTTGTGAAAAATACCATCTCCAGCCCTAGTCTTTGACATTTTCCAGTTGGGCTCCCATAACATGTCCCATTCCATTCCCCCAGCAACGGGCTGAGCAGTCAACAAAAATGTTAATTAAACAAACTATTATCTCAATTCTTAGAACATAGATTCTTTTCATACAAGAAGAGAACTAAGTAAATTTAAATAAAGAAGAATGCGTGATAACTCCTACAACGGCGAGTCTGATTCAAAATCTCCATATAAACAAAAAAAACAAATTAAAATTCAACCGGCCATCAATTTGTAACCAGGCTGACCCCGCACCCGCCTCTACCAGTACTACCCCTAAGCCCCGTTCATAGAACGAGATAAGGCCGCAATAACCTTCTCCTTAGTCTGATTCTCGCAGCCTGGCGACTGTATTATGAATGTGTGTACCAGTGTACCAGCACCAACTGCCACCTTTGACTCGACTGGGCCCACTTGTGCCTCCTCAAGAGCGCGACAAACAGGCCCCACTGGATGAGTCCCTTGAGGGATGGAAATTCTAACATGAACCTCGTCTTGCACAGATTTCACATCAACATCCGGTGGCCGAGCCGATCTCTCTCTTGGATCCAACCTATCCCTCTCTTCCTCCATCTCTCTCAGTTTCTTTTGCATATCAGTAATGTAGGTTATAGCATCACCTAATAGGGATGCCTTGTCCATTTTTGAAATGTTTGGTACAACCGCTCTTAAGGCATAGAATCGCTGGTTCAGCTTCTCTCTCCTCTGTCTCTCAGCCTCGACATGGTTGAGTGGTTCTTCTCTCCCATTGGCTGGTTTGCGGCCCCGCTTTCTGGGCCGTCTCTCCTCTGATGTACCAACCCCACCTCTTTCATCCTCAGTCTGGTCACTCCCTTCCACTGGAACTGCACGTGCAACCAACGGACCCAGACCCGGTTTAGGACTCGGACCATTGCTAAAATCTATCTGTCTGCTGGGTTGGAACTGAGACAACACCGGCGCAGCAGTTGCGCCAGTGCCGTTCCGTACAACTAAAACACCGCTGCCAGGCCGATGTTGGTTCCAGCCAAACCCTTGTGCGCCTTTTCTACCATGTCCTGATAGCAACAAACCCTGTGTCTGTGTATGCCCAGGAGTAAGCACGCCACCTGCTTGATGTAACAGCCACGGTCTTGGTTCAACCTTTGGCATACCATCAAGTACGGGTGCATGCCCCAATTTCAAATCCTGCCCAAAAATCTTTGCTCCCTCATTCTTCTCCCGTGAAAACACAGATTTTAACATATTCACAGTCTCAGAGCTCTCAGGTACCAATTTTACCGATCCCAATTCAAGAACCCCATTTTCAAAAGGAACCAAGACAATGGTCTTGATGCCTGCGCTTTGTGCTAAGCACCCCCTGATACAATAGTTACCAGGTGAAAGGTTGAGAGCCGGACCCGGGACCCACACGTGCTTGCCCAATTTGAGAGCACGGCCGGGCCCGCCATTCCCATTGGTGAAATTGAAGTACATCGAAGCGACAAAGAACATCTCTATGTCGGTCACTTGATCGAGACTTAGCGCAATGTTCTCCTCATCGGCCCCGCCAAACGCCTCGTGTAGCCCGTACAGCACCCTCTTTTTCTTGATTCCAGAGTCAGAACAGTCTGAATTATGGGACCCATGGTCAGACTCAGTCTCACGGCACGAGCCATCACCCCATCCAAGCACAATTTCACCGGACTTTGTGCGCGACAGTTGCCAGAAGATTGCATAGCTCCAGCCAATCGGGCCTTCTACGAGGTAAACGAGCTTGCTTAAGAGATCAGCGTCGGGTTGTGAGGCAATTAACCCATCAGAAGAGATATTCCTCGTTGCAAGGTAATTGAATGCCTCGGGACCGAGAACAGAAAGACAGCTGGCTCTGTCCTCCTCACTCCACGTCAGCATGTCGCGCCGGTCAGCTGATTCCATCTCCTCGGTCTTCATTAGGTAGCTGAGGCTCACTTTGGAGTAAATTTTCGCCAATTTGTCAAAATTGTGCGGGACTAGCTGAATCGACCTGTTAAACTAAGAGAAGAGAGAAGAGAACACACCTTGAACGAAGATTGGTGGCACAAAATTAAGAGCCTAACCTAGTATTGGTTGAGAATCTTAATTTGACTTAACCAGCACTAGCAGGCTTGAATCCCTCTCGATCGGACAAATCTCGGAAACAGAGAAACAGGGGGAGAGAGAGAGAGAGAGAGAGATCAGGAGCAACAGAGAAACAGAGCTCCTTTCTCTTCCCTTTTTTTCTATCCTCGTTAGATTGTTCTCATGTGAAGAAAAAAAAGATGAAGCATCGAAAGAAGAAACTGTCGCATGCGCCATGATCTGTGCTCCTATATAGAATCTTATCCAACGCACATGTGGCGAGGAATTCAGATCACCTGAGGTAACAGAATATTTCTGTTTAGATACAGACCGTCCGATTAGAATAGGCACGAATATTAAAGGGGTTCCGTGCATTTCATCTCGGCCGGATTGGCCCGGATTATTATCGGACGGTTCAGTACTAAAAGGAAATATTCTGTTACCTAAGAGATTAGGACTTCGGAAGGCACTCTTTCTTTTCCTCCGCCAGTATGCATGCTTGATGCTTCGTGCTTGTGCTCCACTTTGCTCCATGTCTAGCTGGGGAATCAAGATTCAGCAGAAGACAGTTTAGTGGTTTCTCGTTGACTGGTCTCGGTGTTGAAGTTTGTTCAACCCGCTAAAGCCATCACATGTTCCTGTCGGGTGCGTTGGTTCTGCTGTACCGAGTTCATAAAAGCAATTAAGTAATCACGTTTTTGGTTCTTTAAATTTCCTTAAATTTCTGAGAGAGGAATTTTAGGGTTGGTTACTTGGTTTGGTTGTACTCCAATTCTCACATTTTTATTAATATCCAAAGTTAAATAGAAATTAATAAATATATCCAGCTTAGTTGGATTTTATTAAAAATGTCCAAACCGGCTATTTAATGGCCGGTCAATTATTTTTTTCAACCAGCTATTAAATGACCGGTCCTCAAATTTTCTCAACACGCCATTTAATGGTCGGTCCTCATATTTTGTTGTTGTTAGATAACCATTTTTCTCTCTCCTCCCTCTCACAACTCAAACCTCACTCTCAACCCGTCTCTTTGAGGTAAAATTTATTTTTTTATTTAGTTTATTTTTTATTTTATTTAATTTTTTATTTAATTTTATTTAATTTTTTATTTAATTTAATTTTTTAATTTTTTTATTTTTTTTAATTTTTTTTATTTTTTTATTTTTTTTATTTTTTTTATTTTTTTTATTTTTTTTAATTTTTATAATTTTATAATTTAATTTTAATTATTTTTTAGTAACCTATACATTTAAATTAATAATCTCACAATTGTTCACCATTTACCAAAATGTAGTTTGTTTGTCATGGCCATGATTTCATTACACTGTGGTGGAAAGTTTCTTACTAATACATATGACCTTATTACTCTAAAGAGCAAGTTGGTTCATTTCTGGTTCCCGATGATATCTCACTTTGGGACTTGAAATTCATGATTTACGAATGCACTGGTTATAACCCAGAAAAGTGGAACTTCGAATTGGCAACTCGAGTGAACCATGGAACACCCTCGACCTATACCAATAGTGAAAATACTAACCGATGATGCATGGAGAGCCATGTATGGCCATTTAAAGGAGTCCGGCTAATATGACATTGGTGTCATTCCAAATTCAATAACACCACATCGTATACCGTTGGATCTGCTTTAATATCCGTGCAAAACACTAGTGTCTTTAATATTCGTGCAAAACACGGATATTAAAGCAGATCCAACGGTATACGATGTGGTGTTATTGAATTTGGAAGAGATTGGCTAATGTGCTAACGTTATAACTTCGGCTGAAGTTATAACGAGTCGTTTATTAGTTTTTAAAATCCAAACAACCGATCCGAACTATTCAACTTTTTCTAAATATTGAAATGTGCTTGGAGACCAAATTTTACATTTTTTGGAATTTTTTTGCTATTTATTAAGCCACTTTGAAAATCGCAGATCTGCTGTGAATAGTAAAAAACAGCAAAATTTTCTGGACCACCGGATCAGTATTTTCAAAGTGGCTTAATAAATAGCAAAAAAATTCCAAAAAATGTAAAATTTGGTCTCCAAGCACATTTCAATATAGAGAACATGTTGAACGGTTCGGATCGGTTGTTTGGATTTTGAAATTGCAAAAACGACTCATTATAACTTCGGCCGAAGTTATAACGTTAGCACATTAGCCAATCTCAATTTGGAATGACACCAATGTCATATTAGCCGGACTCCATTTAAAGGCCACCGAAAATTTTGTAATAGAAATCTACACTAAGAGGGTTCCGACAAAGTCAGGGGTTGGAAGTTCTGGCCAAAATTTAGTTGCGCCACCTTATACAACTCAACAAAATTTAGTTGGAAGTTCTGGCCAAAATTCAGTACTAAGTTTCAACTCCAAATGAGTACGTTCCAGTCACCCGCGAGTCCAATAGAACTATGGACGTTATTCACAGGCAGTTCATGTATATTGTGACACGCGGGCCCGGCAACAAAATGGAATGTACTTGCAGAGGTATCCAATTAACATATATTTCGTGCGCTCATATCTTAGCGGTTTGTCATGAACGGAACTGGTGCGAGGACCAATTTGTTGCAGATTGGTATACTGTGAACTATCTTGAAAGTACTTGGAGTGGGGTATTTGTTCCTTTTGGTAATATGGGAGAATGACCTCCTTGTACTGGACCTATAATTCTTTCAAGTAAGAGCTGGATTAGGGTTGGGAGGCAAAAACACATCCGCCATGTAATGACCATAGATGAAATGCAAGGTAGGCGAAGGGGGCATCAGGCTCGCCGTTCCACTACCAATAGGAATCGAAGAGGTATGTAACATTCATCAAAAATTATATTTATTTTCAATTTATACCAACTTACTAAATAACAAATGCAATACAGAGGCAAGAAACGCAGCAAATGCGACAAAAAATGAGCGAGTTATGGTAGAGACAAGTAGGTCCGGAGGGTCACGGCGTAGCACAACTATAAGCCGTTTAGATGCATCTGCTATGTTTGCACAAGCAATAGGAGATGCAGTTGCCATAGGAGGAGAGGCGGTTGGGGTGCAAGGAGAGCCATCTGGAAGCCAACCAAGGAGGTCAACTAGTAGGTGTACATCTGGAAGCCAATCAGGGCATCTGGAAGACCATCTTCTGGAACTGGTCGGTTTCTCAGATTTAATTGTAGGCGTAGTAGTAATAGATGATTTAAATTCTTATCATTTGATGCATGTTGTCACTAATTTATTTAGATGTTGATTTCAGAACTATTTTATTTGTAATTTGTATGGACTTTATTAAGACTAAGTTTTTATAACTTTACTGTTTTGTACTATATTCAAATGTAGAGAAACATCAAGTCTACATGCATGTCAATACATTAGGTATAAATAAACTTTGAATTGATGAAATAAAGTTTACAAAATAGACACTAAAGAAACTCAAAAATTTTACAACCTAATTTTACAACCCTAATTCATCCAAGTAAAGTCATACTACTTCTTAGAACCCAGCTCAAATGCATCCAAATTTTAAACCCTAATAATACTACTTAGAACGAGCTAATTTTTCCAGATCTGGATCAGTCACAGCAGACGAAGTGGTAGCCTTACCAGTATAAGTACACGGAACAAACTCATCGTTCGATGTTGGAGGCTCTGGATCAACCTTCTTCTTTTTTCAAACTATCGTCGTAGAGGTTTTCCACAAAATCATCGTTTGAAATTTCATATCTAAGAAATTCCTCCTGTATGAATGATTGATGTTTCTTTTTATTACGGCATACTCGACAGTTGTTCCTTTTTCCCTCATTTTTACTTTGATCACTAATTGACCCTCCTCTCGCTAGGCCACGATAGGACGACCTACCTCGGTTGCTATTGTTCATCCTTTTGGATCTTGAGATATCGCCTCACGTTGCTTAAAAATTCGCCTAAAAATCGCTTTCTCATTCTCTCTTTCCCTTCCTCTCTTTCTCTTATGTGAGTTGAATGAATTGTGAGAGAGAGGAGAGAGAAAGATGAGTATTTATATGGTCTGAAACAACAAAAATTAAAAAAAAAAAGAATTGAGGACCGGCCATTTAATGCCGGTTGAGAAAAATAGAGGACGGCTATTAAATAGTCGGTTTGAGCATTTTTATTAAAACCCAGCCAAGCTGAATATATTTATTAATTTCTATTTAACTTTGGGTATTAATAAAAATGTCGGTCCAATTCTCGACCGGCATTTTTATTAATACCCAAAAAAAAGAAATTATCAAATCTGCCCTCACCTCATAATTTTTATTAAAAATGCCCTAACTGCCCCCCGTGGGGCGGTCCACTGTTCATAGCAGACCGCCCCCCAGGGAGGCGGTTCGCTAATTTTTTTTTACTATTCATACCGAACCGTCCCACGGTGGAGCGGTTTGCTATGAACAGTATTTTTTTTTTTTAGAGAGACAATATGAATATCAAGATGCTAAAATCTAGCGCTAAAAATTCGGATTTTTTTAAATATTTGTTAGATTACTTCTTTTGATGTATAATTATCATATTTATATTAAAATACACTAAATTACTTGAAATTATGTTAAATTACGTTGAATTACACTAAATTACGTTAAATTACGCTAAACACTTATTTTGGACAATTTCTAAAACCCTAAACCCTAAACCCTAAACTCTAAAAATTACCGTACAAGTTAGGGTTTAGAGTAATTTTTAGGGTTTAGGACAATTTATAAATATGTTATGTGAAAATTGTAAATCATTTAATGTACGGTAATTTTTAGGGTTTAGGGTTTTAGAAATTGTTCAAAATAAGAGTTTAGGGTTTAGCGTAATTCAACGTAAGTTAGTGTAATTCAACGTAATTTAATATAATTTCAAGTAATTTAGCATATTTTAGTATAAATATGCTCATTATACATCAAAAGAAGTAATCTAACAAAAAAACCCAGCTAACGTGGGTATATTTATTAATAAAAAAAGTCGAAAACTAGAGTTTAGAAATTAGGGTTTAGGGTTTAGGTTTATTTTAAATATCACTAATTTTTATAAATATGTTATGTGAAAATTGTAAATCATTTAATGTACAGTAATTTTTAGAGTTTAGGGTTTTAGAAATTGTCCAAAATAAGAGTTTAGCGTAATTTAACGTAATTTAGTGTAATTCAACGTAATTTAACATAATTTCAAGTAATTTAGCGTATTTTAGTATAAATATGTTAATTATACATCAAAAGAAGTAATCTAACAAATATTTAAAAAAAAATCCGAATTTTTAGCTTTAGAATTTAGCATCTTGATATTCATATTGTCTCTAAAAAAAAAAAAAAAAATACTGTTCATAGCAAACCGCCCCACCGTGGGACGGTTCGGTATGAACAGTAAAAAAAAAAATTAGCGAACCGCCCCACTGGGGGGCGGTCTGCTAATGAACAGTGGACCGCCCCACGGGGGGCGGTTAGGGCATTTTTAATAAAAATTCTGAGGTGAGGGCAGATTTGATAATTTCTTTTTTTTGGGGTATTAATAAAAATGTCGGTCCAATTCTGGATAATCGTGATGGTAACAGGCGCTGACGATTTTATATTTAAAAAAAACGTGGCGACGGCTTAGCATGTGAGCACTGACCAGGTTATCATCAAAGCAAAAACGAAATATAAACAAATTTTTGCATGGCCAGATGCTGGCGAAAATTGAGCAGTATTTTTTTCCCTATACAAACAAAAATTTAATTTATATTAAATAACAAATTAAAAAAAACTATATTAAGACATATAATTGTTCTAAAGGCATACTATAAAAATATGAAGCTAACTGTTTTAGTAATTTTTACTTTTTACTGCGGTGTGCAGAAATTTGTTAGTAACACACCAAACAATTTTTTTAATCGGGATTACCATTTTGATACAGTTCATGATTTTTAGTTCCATACAAACTTTATTTATCACACAACTAATAACTCAATTAGGTATATTTATTAATTTATATGAGTCCGAAAACGCTACTTATATAAGTCATATTTATGTTTTCAAAGTCCTTATAACAAATTCAAATCGTTTAAACCGATCTCCTTTTTTAGAGCTTCGTCTACATATAAAATTTTTTTTTTTTTTACTTATTTAGTATCAAGTCAAGCGGTCAAAAATGAAAGTTTTGTGCGCATCTTAATGCATTATTTTCTAAAAAATCTTCATTTTAAAAAATTATAAGGAAATAGTAAAAATAATCCAAAAAATATAAAATTTGGTCTAAGTACATTTTAATATGGAGATCACGTTGAACGGTTCGAATTAACTGTTTGAACTTTAAAAACATAAATATGACTTATAAGTATATGTCATGATATACTTATATAAGTAGTATAGTTGGACTCTATTTATATTACATATTTCCTATGAACGTTCATAGATGTTCAATAGTATTTTGACATAACTGGGCCAAGATGCAAATTTTTTTGTTATAATTTTTGTAGAATTTAAATACCGAGTCAACCAGGCAATGTCAAGCTAAAAAAAAAACCAACTCACTTGACCAGTTCATTAACAAACTTATCAGAGGCTCAGCTTGGAGCAAAGCCGGACAGAACCAAGCGCCAGCTGTCTTAATCAATATCTCCATTTTTAACTAACTGCAGAGTCAAATGATATAGTGATGCATTCAGATCACTCAAGTGATGCCATCCGTTTTGTTCTGACTGGAGAAGATCAAAAGCTTTTGCAACACGGAAGCGAAGCAATCTTTTCATGTTAATGGATTGTCAATCTGACGGTACATTGTAATCTTAAAATTTTGGATGGTTCGATGCGACTGCATGTGATGATGCACCGCCGTTTCTGTTTTAATTTGATGCATGAACCAGGTCTTCGTGAGCCGGAAGGCATCCTTACGTTTGATTGCATTGCTAGTTTGTTACTCTGCAACCCTGTGCAACAGTTCTATTCGTATGTTATCGTAATGATATAAATTTCGATAACCGAGAAGCTTTATCTCGCATTCCGTGCATGCCAGGTGAAAGGAGCACGTGCTCGACACGTGTAAGATGGAACGAAGCGTGGAACTGGAGTATTTTAATTTTTTCTTTTGAATGGTCTCTCTCTAAGAATCTTTGCATTTGAGCTCTTTCTTCTCCATTCCTTCCAGTCACTTGGTTTCTTCATCTTTTTGTTTAGGAGATTCCGTAATTATATATTAATGAGGAACTAAATTTTAAATAAAAGAATACTTAAAATAAAATGAAATTTTTTTATAAATATTTTGTTAGAAGAAGAATACCGTAAGATTTTGTTAGAAGAAGAATACCGTAAGGGTCCGGTAGAATTTAATATGTATTAATTAAATCCTCTTTATAACATGGAAAAGGATATCTCCATTATAGTTAACTGGAGGGGATAGAGGGAGAATCGGCCCAGGCACGAAATGCGCGTGAGGACACGTGAAGTAGGAGTGAGTGGGGAGGTTGTGAAACGTGACGGGCATTAAGTAAATCAACCTGATTTTTGTGCTACACGAAGTGTTGGCATTTGTGTAGTGAATGACCTGACCCTTGACAAGTGGCATCCGCCAAAGCTTAATTTATGCAATAACGTGAATACGTGATAGGTTTTGAATGATTAATAAATGAGGGAGCAAGGTAACGTGATGGGCGTGCTTGGATGGAAATTTTTGTAGAGGAAAATGCTTCCCATCTACAAGGAATTGTTTAAAAGTAATCACAAGTCACAGGTAGATGTTTGCTAAGAGATTGTCAAGTGGTTAAGGAAATTCTTAGTTATAATATTTTTTTCGCATGCGATGTTGATAGATTTTAAGACACCTTAATTTGAAATTTTAGTCATAGTATGTTGTCTCGTGATTAAATAAAAATAAAAGTGGTTTTAATCGCTCTCTCATGTAACTCGTCAATTGAAAGATAACACGTGTTAATGTTGTATTCAGACAAAAATCTAAATTGTTATTGCTTTACGTGATCTATTGTTTCGTGATTTGATAAAAAAAATTCTTAATTTTCGGTCGGATAAATTCATTAATGAAAAACGACACGTGTTGGTGTCCTTTTTGTGATGAAAATTCTATATCAGATTAGCTCACGTGTCATTCACATACGATTGTTTTGTGATTGGATAAAACAGAAACGATATTAATTGGTTGAGCTTATTATCTTGTCAATTAAAGATTCACACGTGTCATTATTGGCTTTAAAAAAGTTAAAAAAACATCATTGGTCCACGTCACTATGTAAGGATAACAACCTCGGAGTTGCATAAAAAACATATAGTTTTAAATGTCTCTAACTCGTCAATTAAAGAATGACGTGTGTTAGTATCACCTCCAACAAAAACTTAAATCGACACTAGTCGTGTGGTTGATTAAATTTAAAAAAGAACAGTCTAATTGCTCATACTCTCGACCCACCACTTGAAGAAAAACTTTGAAATTGATATTATTCCACATAATTATATAAAGACAATTTCATCCCATACATCTTTCGAAATAGTTGTAGAAATACCACAATTGTCTAGCAAACAACACCATAACATGTTATTTTGTCAAAATGGTTGCTCAACATACATGTGAAAGAAATTGTGAGTCTTTCATCACGAATTTTGATTCAATTTGAGTTGTACACTAAATTTATGTTAATTTTGAGACATTTGTGAGAATCACGTGTAGTCCAATGATTAAAACATTGCTCTCCACGTGGAAGGTCATAGGTTCAAATAAAAAAATAGTCATAATCACTCGCTCACGTAGCTCGTCAATTGAAGGATGACATGTGTTGGTGTTGCATTTAAGGAAAAAAAAATCTAAAATTGTCATTAGTACATTTGATTTTATTATCTCGTGATTAAAAAAAATACTAACTCGTTAATGAGAACACGATACATATTAGTGTTCTTTCTGCATTAAAATCTAAACTTGATTAGCCCCGACGTCATACAAAGACAATTGTCTTCAACCTTAATTGCTTGAGCTCATTATTTTGTTAATGGAAGATTCACACATGTTTGTATTGCTCATTATCTTGTCAATTGGTTGAGCTCATTATCTCGTCAATCAAAGATTCACACGTGTCGCTATTATCTTAGAAAACTAAAAAAAAGCCATTAGCCCACGTCACTGTGTAAGGATAACAACCTCGGATTGCATAAAAAAAAGTTTTAAATATTGTGCCTCTAACTCGTCAATTAAAGAATGACTTGTGTTAGTATCATCTCCAACAAAATTTTTAAATCGACACTAGCCGTGTGGTTAATTAATTTATAAAAAAAAATAGTCTTAATTGCTCATATTCTCGACCCAACAGTTAAATTTTTTTTTAAATTTGGCATTATTCCACGTGATTATATAAAGATAATTTCATCACATACACCCTTCGAAATAGCAGTAGAAGTATCACAATTGTCTAACAAACAACACCATAACATGTCAAAATGGGTGCCACGACATACATGTGAAAGAAACTGTGAGTCTTTCACCACGAATTTTGATTCAATTTGAGATGTACACTAATTTTCTATTAAATTTGAGATATTTGTGAGAATCACGTGTAATTCATTGATTGAAATATTGCTCTTTACGTGGAAGGTCATATGTTTAAATAAAAAAATATAGTCATAATAACTCGTCAATTGAAGAATGACACGAGTTGGTGTTGCATTTGAGGAAAAATCTAAACTGTCATCGGTCCACGTGATTCTATTGTCTCGTGATTTGATAAAAAAAACAGTAGCTCGTTAATGAGAAAACGACATATATTGATGTTCTTTCTGCATAAAATTCTAAACATGATTAGCCCCGCGTTATACAAAAACGATTGTCTCGTAATTGGACAAAAAAAGGACCAACTTTAGCTGTTTGAGCTCATTATTTTGTCAATAGAAGATTCACACGTGTCTTGTCTTGTCTGTATTGCCTATGAGAAATCTTCTAAATCTATATTGACTTGTGTCGTTATGTAGGAATAGTAATCTCGAGATTGTCTAAAAACAAATAGCTATAAATGTTGTGTCTCTATCTCGTCAATTCAAGAATGACAGTATTACCTCCATAAAATAACTCTAAATCAGCACTAGCCGCGTAGTTATAACAAGGATGATCGTTTTGTGATTGGGTTTTTAAAAAGAAGGCATTGGTTGCTCATAATCTCTGACTTTTTTTTTAGAACTTTGCAAATACTACGAAGTTGTGAGTGAGAATCAAACTATTTCTCCTTTTTTCTTGCTAACTGTACCACCTCTTCTTTTTCCTTAATCTCGACCCTTCACTTGAAGACGTTGGTACTAAATTCAAGGAGAACTTTAAAATATGAATTACTTCATGTGATTATATAAATATAATTTCATCACGAACGTCCTCTAAGATAGTAATAGAAATATCACTTCAAAATATTCTTAGTGCCCGTAGATAAATTTGTCATGATTTAGACATAAAATCTTATTGCTTAACTTATATATATATATATATATATAGAGTGATGTTACGGTGCTTTGGGAAGTAAAGATGGTGTTTTACTTCCCGCTCATATCTCCATTTTCAAAGTTCAAATAGTCGATCCGAACTTCTCAACATAATCTTCCTATTGATATGTGCTTAGAAACCAAATTTTACATTTTTTGAAATTTTTTTACTATTTGTTTACAATTTTTGAAAATCAAATTTTTTTTTTATTTAATGAAAAGCTGTGATTTTCAAAAATTGTAAACAAATAGTAAAAATTTCAAAAAAATGTAAAATTTGGTTTCCAAGCACATATCAATAGAAAGATTATGTTGAGAAGTTCGGATCGACTATTTGAACTTTAAAAATGGAGATATGAGCGGAAAATAAAACACCATCTTTACTTCCCAAAGCACTGTAGCATCACTCTATATATATATATGAGGAGGGATCAAGTTACAACAAAGTTGCAACAATCATTTTTTACATTTTGAAATTCCAAATCGTCGATCCAAACCGTTCAACATGATCTCCACAATAAAATGTGCTTCCAGATCAAATTTTACATTTTTTTGAATTTTTTTTACTATTTATTAAGTATTTTACAAAAACTAGTCAAATTCAGACCATTGAATTTTGTACCCATCTTAATAAATAGTAAAAAAATTCAAAAAAATGTAAAATTTGATCTGGAAACACATTTTATTGTGGAGATCATGTTGAACGGTTTGGATCGACGATTTGGAATTTCAAAATGTAAAAAATGATTGTTGTAACTTGATCCCTCCTCTATATATATATATATATATATATATATATATATAAATGTGATTAAATTTCATTTGACAACTTGTAAATTTAAAACGAAGAGGATGATCCAACAAATAGCGCCAGAACATTGTTTCTTTTTGTTCATTTTTTTTGGAGAGAAAAGCACCATAACATTGTTATTTTGTCCTATAGTTTGAAATTGTTTAGTTTGGTTTGTTAATTTTTTAATTTTTATGTGCATTAATATCTTTTAGCCTCTTTTATAAAATGAATTATATTATATTTAATTTTTCAACACCTCAGTCTCTGTATTTTGTCAAAATGAGTTTCACGACATATGTGTAAAAGAAATTGTCAGTCCTTCAGAGTTAGTTTTGATTCAACCTGAGTTGTGAGAATCTCGTATATATATATAGTTTGATAGTTAAGGCATTGTTCCCCACGCAAAAAGATCATAAATTCAAAACTCAGTGTCCACACTGAAGGTGAGATGAAGGATTTTGACTTTCATTCCATGCTAAAATATTAAAAAGTTAGTTTATTCAGAATAAATCAGAAAATATACAATTAATATCACAACCGGAGGCATTCAATTTTTAAATGTTATATAGAAAGGTAGAGACAAGCCATTGAGACTATAATATGATAGTAAAGCATAATCTATTACTTTGAAGACATGCATGCCACGAAATTAGTATGAAGAAAATAGAGAAAGAGATGAACTTTTTAAGGTTTTTTTTTATTTTTTTCCCGATAAACTCTGAACAGAACATGGCTCCAATACGTTTTTGTAATTTTCTCTTTTACCGCATAATTCTTCGATCCGGTTGTGTTTCAACAGTGCTTTGATATGTTATTAAGACTAATGCTTTGATATTCACACTTTGTAGTTCAGAGTTTCAGAGGCCGAACTAGAAAATTTAAAAAGAGAGTTTAAAATTTAAAATGTATAATAAATAATCAGGATATTTTTCCGTGAATCTATTAGTGATTTATGGGTCATCGATGCAACTATACCCTTTAAAGATAGACTTTTAGTGGAACTAATTAGAGGTGATGTCCTTTGGATAGTTTGATTAGAACGTAATCAAGTTTGTTTTAAAGAAAGTAACTCTGCTACTACTAAAGCACTAGGCTCTCACGTATAATTGTCTTAGCAAATTTTTAGTGTGTGTCTAAAGACAATGAATCTCATTTAAATTTGAGTCTCATTCTGCCTTCTGACATTAAGGACCTACCAGACTAGATCCAAGCCATGTCAAAAGACAACTCGGACCTGGCCACAACAGTGGAGGTTCTGGTGGCTATGGCCGAGGTGGAGGAGTACAGGGAGAATTTTTTTGGAGATATACTCAGGAGCATTTTGAGCATGGCAGCCCCCAAAATCAAATGTCTGGAGACGCCTAGGATGAGGAAGCCTCTATGGATTGGGATTACTGGATGATTAGGAATAATATGTTGTCATTGTGTCTTTTAATTGTTGTTATGTCTGTTTCTAGGTTAAACTTTTGATATAGTTTTGTGCAAGGTAGTGTGTACCTGCTTTTGTTGAACATATTTGTTTTCTAACTAAACTGTTGTCAGGTCTGATCTTATTCTTGGTACGTGTTTTATGTACTAAGATAGGGTCAGACTAATTTCAATAGAAATCGGTGGATATATCCACTAATTTAAAAAAAAATAGCCATGATTTTAACTCAAATCTTCACAATAATAAATTAGAACTCTAACTACCAGACTACAAGCAAACATATTTGTGATAATTTTTTAGGAGATTTTTTAGGAGAGCTGAACTCTAACTACCAGACTACAAGGAACACTAATACATGCCTTGTGCTGTATAAAACATGATACAATTAAAGTTAAAGTGGATTTGGAAATCCACAGATAATAAGTTAACTTAACAATTTAAATAATTTAAGTCAAATATAATATTTTTTAAAATGTAAAAAATTATAAATAAATAGTTGATGTATAGATTTTTTTAATATTAAATTTATACAATTTGAGTGTTATTTGTTATTCTTTTAAAAAAAATAATACAACCCGTTATTAATTTTAGATTATCTGACAAACGATAATTTTTTTAAAATAAAACATTACTATTAGATTCGATTGATTTTATTGTCAAAAGAAGATTCTCCATCAATTCACAAGAAAAAAAACTCACAATAATGTTTGAGCTCAATAATGATCTCTCCACTTGATAACTTGGCCAAGAAGCTTCCATGGTTTTCTTTTCCTTTTTTATTTTGTGATTTCCCTAATTAGCATATTTCCATGTGTACCGCGCTAATCAATGAAGCATCTAATTACTATTGATCGGACATATAGTTTAGAAATTAAAAATTAGACAGGTAAAGGACCTACAACAAAATATCAGAATTATTCATGTCAGATCAAAATAGTACTTAGAGCATCTATATCGGCGATTTTATTTGAATTTCTAAGACGATTTCTTTCTTACTTAGAGTAATGTACGCTAATTTCTTAATCAGAAAACTTTCTTTTAAAGAGTGATTTTTAAAGTCGATGCTGGCAAAAAGCAAGATTTTCATTCGCTAATGTTTTTTCGTCTCCCCTCTGCTCAGTCGCTCAAGCTGAAGAAATAAATTAAATTAATTTTTTCACCAGGCCACATTTTACAGATGTAGCGTCTTTAAAATTAAAGTTAAGTTAATTTAAATACAATTGTAATTAATTTTGTTTGATTTTACCGTTGTAGATGCTCTAATAACATATATGTGAAGCATATATGATTCCATAGCGACCGGAGCTGTATAATTTGATGCTCATTAGGAAAAAAAAAAATGCGTTTTCAAATTATACATATGTTCTAAGATGGGTCTGTAATTTCATATAAATTATTTCTTGAGTTTTAACATATTAAAAATAAACTATCTGAAAACGGAAAGGTTTAAATTATTTATAACCTCAGCATGTTGCTTCCAATTGGATTTGATAGATATTGTTTGACATCATTAACCCATAATTATCTATATACCAAAATCTAATGGCCAGTTTACAAATTTAAATAACTAAAAAATCAGCAGGAAGGGCCGATAGTTTTGCGTTCCATAGATTTCTCTAGTAGGAACAGTAAATCCATTTGACCATTTACTACTATTATTTTTTTGTAACAGAGATATATTTGAGTGTATATTATATATTGCGAACATGCTCCTCGTACTTTTGCATGTGCATTTATGTTGACTAAAACAAGACATGCTAATTATTTGGAGCGGTGGCATAGTGCTGATAGACATAATAAAACATGACGTGCTTTTACAATTAGAAACACGTAATTCAGAATCTGTAAATCCAAAATAAAATAGCAAATGAGTTTAAATCTTACAGTTCTGAATTGAAGACATCTTTAAGCGGAAGCGTTAATACTGAGATCTTCAATGATTTTCCTGATAACTGATGATGGACACAGCGTTTTCTCTTAATTCAGGAGTAAGAGATAGAGAGACGTTATTCTAATTGGTTTTCTGTATCTTATCAGGCAATCAATTGGGACCAGTATCTATTAATAGCAACAGATTTTTCCATCAAAAATGCTGAAGCCCTTTCGTTCATTTCTTTGAATGAACCTGGTGCATATTAATAACATAGGCCATAACATAATAAAATAAAACTAACAAGTGCTGCCAGAAAAGCCCATAGTTCGTGATTCGATTGACCTCGATTCAAAAAAGAAATTCACAATTAACTCGTTCGATTAAAGTTCGTTCTGAAACAAATTAAATCAGTTCGGTTCAAATCTTATTCAAACTCAAATTCAAAATGGGTATAATTTGTTCGAAATTGGTTCGCAAACTATTTAGGTTTGAATCTCAAATTAACAAGTATCGTTCAAATTAGTGCAACACCAATGGCTCAGTGCAAAATCAAGGTTTCATTTCAAATAGGTACCTGATATGATCATATAAGATCGAATGCAATACTTAGTTTAACCTATCCAATTTTCAAAAAATAACTAAAGGCGGTAGGGCTACCAAAAAAACTCGTAGTTCGTGATTCGATTGACTTCTATTTGAAAAAAAAAAAATTCGCAATTAAGAAAAAGAAAAAGGAAAAGGAATCTACCCTACACAGACAACGAAGGCCCAACTGGAGAAGCATATATTGGGCCGTAACGAGGCCCATGTCTGACGTGAGCCGTTAGCCCACTACGGCACTACCACATGGATTTTGTTCTTCCTTTTCCAACTTGCTAGCATGGATTTATTGTTGCTGAGTGCTGACCCGGATAAATAAAAAAGCATCTGATGATCATGAAATTTGTTGAATTACATTGTTATAAATTTTGTTTGTTAAATAATAAAGCATCTCATTTATAGTGCTTCTGTGTACGATGTTGATATTTGCAATCAATTTGAACTACATTTTTTATTCTAAAATATTCCAAACTGACAGATATCTCTAACTTGCCGAAATTTTTATTAATAGAAAATAAAATAAAAAAATATCGACATTGAAGAACGTTTTCGTTGAAATTTGAAATGTAGCAAAAACGTGATGGTCCATAACGTCCAGGGCACTGTAGTTGGACGTTATGGTCGATAACGTCCAGTTAATCTAATTACTAATGATCTCTAATTAACAAAAAACACTGTAGCTGGACGTTATGGTCCATAATGTCCAGCTACAGTGTTTTTTTTTTATTGCTTGCTTACTTCAGTTTGCGATTTTTTGAAAAAAAAAAATCACTATAGCTAGACGTTATAGACCATAACGGCCTGGTTTTTTTTTTTTTTTCAGCGCGTCCCTGGCCGTTATGGACCATAACGGCCTGTATTTTTGTTATACTAACGCAGGTAGTTAGATGCTAATCTGGCAGTGATGGTCCATAACATCTTTGTTATATTTCGAATTTCCGTCAAATTGTTTTTCAATGTCGATATTTATTTATTTTATTTTCTATTAATAAAAATTTCGGTCTAACTTGTGTCCAGAACAAATTTATTTGTGTGATATCAAACAGTAATATAAAAAAAATACGCATAAAAATATGTTTGAACAGATGCGCATAAACTTATTCATGCTAAGTCAAATAGATACATCAAATATCACGCTCAAAATTCTTCTAAAATGTCTATGTTGACGTTTTTAATTAATTTGACTGCATTTACAATTCTAAAATCATCAATATTGACGAACAGTATCTGTCCCATGTCTTTTACACGCCCATCATTTTACTCATGCTAAGTTGCCAACTCAACACATACATCAATTGTTAATGTCTTGTGCATAAAATTCTTTAAAAATGTATTTAAAATGTGTTGTGTTCCTTAGTTGACATTTGTAATCGGCCAAACTCATGATCATAAAATTACAAAAATTATCGGATAATCTCCAACACTGCAACCCATGTGCTTTTACATGCTTACTTTATTCGTCTCAAATAAATATATACATTAAATATTAAGAATATTTTTAAATTGAAATAACAGTAGAATAGTCATTTTGGCTTAAGAGTGCGAGAAATATTTCTGTCCTCGGCTTGGAGTAATTTTTACTATTTCTTCTGGCTGAAATATGATATCGAGTGAATATGAAAAAGGAAAATTAGCAAGGACAGGAACAAAATTCATATCGTTGCTGGATTTGCAAAATGGAGATTGGAAAGCACCAATGATCCTCTGAAGTAACTCAAATTTAGAGTTTACATCCGAACTGTCCGATTAGAATGAGGAGGAATGCTCTGAGTCCTTCAATATTCGTGCCAAAACAGATCTGACGGTCCGGATCTGAACTCAAAATTTGAGTTACTCTAGGTGATATGAATTTTCCCCCAGACAAAACAAAAAAAGAAAGAAAAAAGCGGCAGTGCCTCCAGCTGCCAGCAAATTCGCATCCCCTGAGATATCTCATATTTTGCGTGACTTACTGGAAAATCTCAACTGTTCAAATACGTTCTGCACGAATCTCGAAAGTAAATTAATACTGGCCCCTGCGCTATCCCCGAATAGGCACCGGACACGTCTGTCACACAAAATATGAGATATCTCAGAGGATACGCACTCGCTGCCAGCTCCCTCCTCCTCTCTCTCTCAGCTCATTTTGAAAAACCCTGCCAGGCGATCGATCGCCTTCTTCCCACTTCACTCAAAAAACCCTAACCCTAGAAACCTTTCCATCAATGGAAGTTCCGCAAGAAACCCTAGATAGGCTATCCACCTGGTTCCTTCAGTCCCTCTCTCTCGACGCCTCCCTCCGCCGCGCTGCCGAGTCGTCCCTTCTCTCCGCCGCCACTACGCCGGGCTTCCCGCTCGCTCTCCTCAAGCTCTCTTCTATCCCTTCCGTCGATCTTCAGATCCGCCTCGCCTCAGCGCTCCATTTCAAAAACCTCCTCAAGTCCCGGTGGGCCCCAACCTCTGATAACCCATTGCCCGATTCGGACAAAGCCCTAATAAAGTCTCTCCTTTTGCCTCTCCTGCTTCAATCCCCGCCTCTCATCCAGTCTCAGCTGTCGGAAGCGCTTGCAATTGCCTCATCTCATGATTTCCCTTCTTCCTGGCCCACCCTTCTACCAGACATCATCTCATCTCTTGGCACCTCCCTTACTTCGGGTGATTACACCTCAGTTAATTCTCTCCTTTCAGCCGCTAATTCTCTATTTCTCAAATTTCGCCATTCTTTTGACACTCAAACCCTTCGGCTTGACCTGAAGTACTGTCTCGACCTATTTGCAAAACCCTTACTTGAAACCTTTTTAAACACCTCAAATCTCACTACTGCTGCTTCTAATCCATCAGTTCTCAAACCATTGCTTGAGTGTCAGCGCCTCTGTTCTGAGATTTTTCATTCTCTCAACTCAATTGAGCTTCCTGAATTCTTTGAGGATCACATGCGAGAATGGATGGAGAAATTTAGGTTTTATCTGACAAATACCTTTGCTCCACAAGTGGAGACAGATGGCACAGCTGATGCCTTACGTGCTTCTATCTGTGAAAATCTCCAGCTATACATGGAGAAGAATGAAGAGGAGTTCAAAGACTATTTAGAGGGTTTTGCCACTGCTGTGTGGGGCCTTCTCATGAATGCCACGAAATCTCCTTCTCGTGACCAATTAGCGGTAACTGCTATTAAATTTTTAACCACGGTTAGCACAAGTGTTCACCATGCTCTATTTGGCAGCCCAGAGGTGTTAGGTCAAATTTGCAATAGTGTTGTATTTCCCAACTTGAGGTTACGAGATGATGATGAAGAATTGTTTGAAAACAACTATGTGGAGTATATCAGGAGGGATTCTGAGGGAAGTGATACTGACACTCTTAGGCGCACTGCTTGTGAGCTTTTGAAAGGGTTAGCAGTTAACTATAGAGAACAGGTTACAGGTCTCGTCTCGGCCCAAGTACAGTCTATGTTAGCTGCATTCAATACCAACCCAGCACAGAACTGGAAAGAGAAAGATGCAGCCATATACCTAGTGGTTGCCCTATCACCGAGACCTGGTGCAACGATTGGTTACCTAGTGGATGTGGAGAGCTTCTTTACATCTGTTATTGTACCAGAGTTGCAAGGCCAGGACCCAAATGCAGTACCAATTTTAAAGGCTGGTGCTCTCAAGTTTTTCACTGTTTTTCGTGAACAGATACCGAAATCAGCCGTGTTGTCTCTTTTACCTGGTGTTATTAGGTTCTTGGGTTCAGAATCCAATGTGGTTCACTCCTATGCTGCTACATGTATAGAGAAATTGTTACTTGTCAAGGACAAAGGAGCCTTGCCAGGCCCCACTGCCAGGTATGGGGCAGCTGATTTAGATCCATTTGTGCCTCAGATGTTAACGGGTCTGTTTAATGCGCTTCAAATGCCTGATTCACAAGAAAATCCATATGTCATGAAGTGCATAATGAGGGTCTTGGGTGTAGCTAATCTAAGTGGAGAGGTGGCAACAGGTTGTATTACAAAGTTGGTCTCCGTTCTGACCATGGTGTGTGAAAACCCTAAAAACCCTTTGTTCAACCACTATCTGTTTGAAGCCTTAGCGGCTGTTATTCGCCGAGCCGGTGAGCGAGATGCCAGTGTTATCCCTATTTTCGAGAAGAGTCTCTTCCCCGAACTTGAGAAAATACTGGTGAAAGACATATCTGAGTTTTGGTCATATGCCTTTCAGATATTTACTCTACTGATAGACCTGCGTGCCCCTCCCTTGTCAGATGGGTACATGGCCTTGTTCCAGGTTATTCTTGACCCTAGTTCGTGGAAGAGGTCGGGAAGTGTACCGGCTCTTGTCAGGCTGCTACAAGCATTCCTACGTAAGATGCCCAATGAACTAAACAGAGAAGGGAGATTAGGGCAAGTGCTCGGTATTTTCAGCCAGTTGATTTCCGTAAATTCCACTGAGGAGTTAGGGTTTTTCGTGCTAAACACTGTGGTAGAAAACCTGAGCTACGAGATAATTTCACCCTATGTCGGTAACATATGGGGAGCGCTATTTGGTCGTTTGCAAAGCCGGCGTGTATACAAATTTGTCAGTCCCTTGGTGATTTTCATGTCACTGTTTTTAATTAAGTACGGGCCTGCTGTGTTGGTCGACTCAATAAACTCCATACAACAAGGCCTCTTTTTGATGATCCTTCAGCAGTTCTGGATACCATATTCAACAAAGATTTCGGGTACTGTTGAGCAGAAACTGATAACTGTTGCTTTGACCCGTTTGATCTGCGAGTCACCTCTATTGTTGGATCCCGCGGCTTCTGAAAATTGGGGAAAGTTGGTCGATGGCATTGTGCAATTGTTAACCAATTCAGATCAAGCTGGCGCTGACTTGGAGGATGATGCGGCAGATGTGCCTGAAACAATTGAGTACACGGGTTCATTCGCCAAGCTACATAGTGCGGGTAAGAAGGATGATGACCCATTAAAGGAGATCCGCGACCCAAAGCAGTTCTTTGTTAGCTCCGTAGCCGGGCTCTCTGCGCAGTTCCCAGGCCGGTTTGGTCCAGTTATACAGCAGTTTGTCAGCCCGGCTAACCAGACAGCATTGGTTCAGCTTTGTGGCACTTACAATAGTGCTATTGTCTAGGTATGTTTTGATATGGTACTTCAATTATATTCTTTGTATTTATGGTTACTTTATTCTATTGCTTAAAATTGAGTAAGTCTTCTTCAAGTACTGACCGACTTGTAATGGACAAAAATAAGAGAATTGGTAAAACTGAAAAATGACAAAACCAAGTACTGGCTGTTCTAGAAATCTATTTTGAGTTATCCTATAGTTATGGTTTGTTTTAGACTCTGTACCTGCGTTTAATCTTTTAGCATTTTCTTGAGTTGATATTTTAACTTGGATGTTATATAACTATGGCTAATATTTTATGGTGGGACTGTACATTGTTGTGTAGCCAATTTTGTATTGAAATCCTTTTGTTTAATTAACAATAGCTTTTGTAATAACTAAAGCAAATCCAGCGACGTTAACTGATATAATTTTTATGTTTAAGCATTTCCCAGTATCTGTAAAGCAAATCCAGTGACAAAAACTAAAGAAAGTTTCTCATTGGTGTAGCTCACTTTAGATACCAAGAACTTATTTGAGATATGTATCTGTAAATAGTTACCATTCAGCATTTCCCCAGCTTTCATGTCATGTGAATGTCTTTTATATCATTAGATATAAGAGTAAAACCAATTATCCAACTCTATATTTTCTTTGTACTGTTTTTCAGGAAAATGAATCTGAGCTGGAGTTAAAAAGGACGTTCTTCCTTTTTGATCAGATATCTGTTGGGTAGGTTGGAAAATGGAGTTGGCAATCAAATTCTGGATGATTCTACTTTTGAGGTTTTCTTTGGTCAATACGATGATCAAGAGGTCAGGGGTTTAGCACAAGTCTGGTTTAGTTATTGAAGGGGGCATTTCTCGTGGCATGGTCAGTATAAGTCTGTCTACTGGACTGGTAAGTTATGAGAGAACATCTTTTTTTTTTTTGGTGTGTTATCATTGGATTTTTGTGGGAAATTTTGGCCAGTGCACATTGAATTACCGGCAAACAATTCAAGTGCATAGAGTGATACTTGGTATTCTGAGTTGTTTTATATTTTGCATCTGCATGGTCCCTCTATGCATAGCACCCTCCCCTTTCCCTGAGTTATGTTATCTGATGAATCTTGTTTTTTATTTGTTCGGCTTTAACCTTTTTTTTAAGCAATCGGCTTTGATTTAATATTAATGTATATTGATTTCAGCCTGATTGTTGGCTAGTAGCTAAAGTTGAAGATATTTCAATGTGTTTCTATGAGCTGTGTGCATAATTTCTGTTTACCTAAGCAATCAGTTGTGATTTGTGAGGAGATATTTCTTTTCCTTCTACTCTGAAATTGGTTAGCAACTAACTAGCCTCAAGCGAACACTTCCGTGATCCGAAAGATAATAAACATTACCTGCGTGCAGATGAAATCAAGGGAATTGAGGCTTAGGAGAGGATCTCAGCACGAATTTTTTATGCACAAATGACTTCAAACTTGAATCATGTATAAATTTAAATTCATATGTTTACGTTTAATAGGAAAAAATTAATCAGATTTACGCTTAACAAAAATCAATCATGTTATTTAATCATACAAGCACCAATTTTGGACAAGTTCAAATTCATATAAAATTCACATTTAACATATACAAGATTCATGCTTGGTCATTCTATTAAATGCAAACTTTCTATATATTTAGATTTATTCGTGCTTAATTTGTTTACAACTAAGACCATTTTGTGCATCAAAATGCACTGGCGAATCGAAATATGTTCTGACGATAAAAATCATTTCTTAAAAAAAATATCAGAGCACTACAAAAAAGATCTTCAAATGCTCCTCTTTGTTTCTTGTTTTTACCTATAAACCACGGTGAGGAGAAAGTACAAGTAGAAAACACTAACATTCTGTTTTAATCAAAAGTTAAATAAAACTCAACAATCTCCTACAAAATACAACAGATAATGTTTGGTGGGGATGAGCAAAACATGCTACGGCAATGCAAAGCGGATACCATTAACTACGCTACTTCTAATAAATTGATAATATAACGACAAAGATTTAATTAAATAAATTCTCTGCCATCCGATCGGCTTTACGATCTGTGCAAATCTATTTGATATTTTCTTAAAGTAAAGTTAACTAGTAGAATGCCTTGTTTTGCTTCGGCAGTAATAATTACCATAAGTTGTATGAATTTACAATGTAACAAAAACTGTACATTGCAAGCATTAATTTACAATGCATATGAATAACAGAACAACAACTGTACATATGCAAGTATTATTTTACATATAGAAGAAAAAACTGTGCACAAGAAAAGTTAGTACCAATGCAAGAAATCGTTGTATGAATAGAATAATTACAATTCTTGATACAGAATGAACTTGCATATAGCAATCCTACTACACCGCAAAAACAATTTGATGAAAGTCAACTAACACATTTTTTCTGTTTATTATATTTATTTCTAAAGTAAATATTATTCTGGGAAAGATGAAAGTCAACTAACACATTTTCTTTTATTGTTGTTTGTTCAGAAGTAGCGTAATTGTTCAACATGATCAATAACAGGAGAATAAAAGAGGTAGAGAAAATCCTAACAATTGACAATTTGACATAAAGCCATGTTGGAAAAAAAAGAGACGAAAATAACCTTCTCCGCGAAAGGCAATAAAAGATAAATATTTTTTTAACAGACCCATATGTTGAAAATATTCTACATTTATACTAATATTATACTTTCTGATTTTAACAAATAAATTTCACACTTAAATTTTTTATTCTAAATCATTTATACACACAAAAAGAATAAAAAATATTCAAAATGAAAATGAAATCACAATTGTATATTTTACTTAAGCAAAGAATAAATAAGAGTACATAGGAAGGAGTGAGAGGGAATAAGTGGAGTCCACAAGACATTTTGTTAAAAAATTTAGAAGGATATTTTGTTCTATGTTTTGAAAAAAAAGACACTTTGTAAAATTTCTCCGAAAGAAGGCATGCGGATTCCAAAAGATCCTTTTAAGAGGAGTGACCTCAGGATCAAATTTAATATCAAATTCCCTTCAAGATTGGCTAATGGTCAAAAGTCCGGGGTTAAAATTAGGTTAGGCTTTCTTTTTCTTTGGATAGAGTTGGGAGTTTGGGTCTTGTACTGTACTTAGCATGGATGTGAATATCTGTGTGCTGAAGTTCTAGCCAGATCATTATTGTGTTTAACTGTATGGAATTTTTTATTCACTCGAAATCGAATTATTAGATAACAAGTTAATTGGCAGTTTTCTCAAAATATTTCTTTTTTATAGTTGCCGACAACGGATATATTGATAAAAAAGATTTATTTACAATATAGTAAGTATACAAATGTCCGTCCCCACTAACTATACAATGGGGCAAGCATTTGTCTCCTTCACAACTAAATGCTTAAAAATAAAAATTCACTCAATGATTCCTAGATACTAGCCCTCAGCTGCTCAATCTCTAGTGTTGTATCGTTGATTAGACGATGCATCTGCTTTTGTTTATTCGAGAACAGTCTTCTGTTCCTCTCTCTCCATAATGCCCAGCCACCCGTTGCCCAAACCATACTCCATCGAGTTCTCTGAGCCAGTGACTGATGCAGGCCTGGATGGGTCCAAATGTCCCTCCGTGGAAGGTAACGTTGTACTGTGCCATCAGACCCGTCCAGAATCTCGTTGCGTACACGAAAAGGTCCAGATTGCGTCCATCTCTACTTTTTTAACCCCCCCCCCCCCCCCCCCGCGTCCATTTGCACCAAGCAAGGATAATAAAAGAGAAGATTTGCCAGGTTATTTACAAAGAACGATGATTACGGCCTCAAAGACCTTATGTAAGACACCGATCCCAAGCCATGTAATGCCCCCACTGTTAACGGCCAAAGCCCATCCAGTTTATTCTTGATTCCCATAACCATTTAGTTACAAGGCGTCGTTCTGGCATCTGAGATCAATGATGTCTAAATTCCCATTTATTTTCAAGGCATTGCCGGGATCTTGAAAGCATGCGTGTAATGGAGTGGCATTGCCGTGGTATTCCGCTTTTATGAGTATAATTCTCTCCCCGTAAGATAAGAAGTTTGAAGTCCAACCTTCTATTCAATGTTGCACTGCCACTATCATTGGCTGATTGGCTGATAGTCAAATTTTTTTTTTGTTTTTTCACTGATAACGACCGCCCCAGGTACCTGATCAGCAGTTCCGCAGGATGAGACTCTATGATAGTCTGTACTACCTGATACAGGTTCTGTGGAATTGCAATATGCTCGAAATATTCTATCTTTAAGCAGCCTTTTTTTTCTTTTTTCTCTCTCTGTACAAGTTTTTTTTTCTTCTTAATTTCTGATATACGAGATACTAATATTTCTGTGGTTATGGTATCATATTATTCACGCAGCTCACACATCTAAGTTTTTGATTGCCTGTCAAGCAGATTGAACTGTTTAAGTTTCTTGGGGGATTTTTTGTATTAAATTTGCATTGCATAAGTGTTACACGGGTTAGAATCCAAGATAGCTCACTTCAGATTGGTAATGAGATGCCAGCATTTGCGGCAATCAGGTATCCTTGGTACCAAGTCGGACTAATTCCAATTCCACATCTAAAGCTGACTACTATACGAAAATCATTTTTGTGAATAAAAAAGCTTGTACATAGGGGTGTTCATCGGGGCCGGTTTATTTGGTTTTTAACCGAACCGAAATAGTTTGGTTCAAACGGTTCGGTTTTTTCGGTTTAATTGGTCCGGTTCGGTTCAATTTTTGATATAGATCGGTTTCTTTAATATGGTTCGGTTTATAATATCTAAAAACCGTAATAACCGAACCGACCGATTTCTTTAACATGGGTATTAATCTTTACAGTGAATTTAATATTTACAGTGGTACATGGGTATTAATCTTTACAGTGTTGTACATGGGTGGTTTCAACTTGTGAATTTAATCTTTACAGTGTGGTACATGGGTGGTATAGTGGTACAATGTTTCACATTATTGCTGAATTTATTATTTACAGTGTATTAATCTCAACTTGTGAGCTGTAAATGCCTTGTTTTATAACAATCTCAACTAAACAATGGTTTGTTCGGTTTAACCGAACAAACTGAAATTTACTTTGGTTCGGTTTTAATCGGTTGCTATGTTTACTTTGGTTGGTTCGGTTCTATTTTTGAAAACCGAAATAAACTTTGGTTTGCCTATTTTATTTCGGTTTTAACCGAACCGAACCGATGAACACCCCTACTTGTACATATAAAAATTACAAGTAGAACAGTTTGGGGACCAATTCCGGTGAGGTGATATTATATGTACTTCATTAATTTAACAACATATGGCATCTTTTATACAATTCGTGAAAAAAAAAAATTAAGGGTCAACTCACTCTCACTAAGAAGTGTCAATGAGACTTTTTTTATCCGTTTATCCAATTCGTACTATATTACAAGATGACTATGGATAAATTTTTTTTAATTAACCTATCAAATACGAATAAAGATAAAATTATTTTCTTTTTTTCATTAGCAATAATAGATAAGAATATGGATAACAATTATTTTTTACCCGTCACCCTATGAATTACAACTAATTCTTAGGATTTAAAAAATCACTGTTTTTCATAATAAAAAATAAATTAAAAAAAATCTGAAAAAAGTGATTCTTAAAAATTCATAAAAAATAATAAAAAAATATAAAATTTGGTCTCTAAGCACATTTTAATATAGAGAACATATTTAGCACTTCAGATCGACTATTTGAACTTTGAAAATTACAAAAATAAATTGATAGTAGTACTAAGGCCTTGGTCATCTCACTATGACTTTAGCCCATCTCTTTCGAAATTTTTATTAATAACCTTAAAAAAAATCAAAATTACAAGAAATAACTATGTTTTTTTGAAAAATTCCAAATAAATATTTCCGTTAAATTATCCCGCAGAAGTCTAATTCAATACCACTGAATTAATTCAGCAGAAAGAGACTTATTTAAAAAATCCCGTTTCTGCTGGATTTTCCAACAGAAACTCTATTACAGCTGAATAATCCAGCAGAATTAACGATTCTGATTAATTATTCAGCGGTAACAGGAATTCATCCGTTTTTTATTCAATTGCATGGATTACTTTTTTTTGTTTTTATATATTAAAATATTCTCAATTTTTACGTTTGACGGTTCAATCCAATATTTTAATATAAAAACTATATTATAATATACAAGTCATAATTACCTTTTGTTTTTATTCATTATAATATTAAAAAAGTTAACGTTTGGTTGAATGAAATTGCATTTTAATTGCAAAAGTTTAAGATTTGTCAATTCAAGAGCTTTCCAAAACCGTTGGATAATCCAACAGTTTTACTGTTAATTACAATAACGGTAATGTTATTTCTAAAAATTTGTTGAAAACTAATTTTTTAATTTATTTATTTTATAGGTTTATTAATAAAATTTTCAGCAATCTCTCTCAATACATATATTTATATAGAGATGACATATGATACCAATCTCAACAGTATTGAAAAGGACGAATATTGATAAGATTTTTTCATTAGTTTATTGGATATGAATAAAGATAAAGTTTTTTTCGTTATCATAACACATACGGGTATGAAAATACTTCCACTTAATCTGAATTGTAGCTGTTGATACCCCTAACTCTCACACAATTAATTCTACAAATTTAAAAGTAATAGAAAAGTAAAGAAAGTATATCAAAAATTATTAATGTGAATTTCAATTCCAATAGAAACTAAAAGGGCAATTGACGGAAAAAAAAAATACTGTGTTGCATTTACCATAGAGAGATTCCACTCATTCCAGTTTCCAATTGGCGTAAGGCGAAACAACTGAAACGAGATAATTACAATTATCTGAAAGCAGGATCGTCCATTTGTGGACCGTTCGTTCCTTGTTTGGCCTCCTCTTCAGTCACAACTCACAAGACTCACAAGCGAGGTCCCAACTCCCGAGAGAAGAGCAAAGAACGGGCCGCGCTGTTAAAAAGCTTAGAGACACAGGAGCAAAACCACGTTAGGATAAGATGATGCACGCGCTGTCTCTCACCTCCTTCTATTCCCTTCCACCTTCAGCTTCCCTATCCCAATTCCAATCCCAGTTTCAATACCCATCGGCTTCTCGTCATGACCTCTCCCTTTTCTGCTATGGCATCAATCATTTGCGTGCTCAGTATGCTCTCCAGAACCCTCCAACCTCAATCATTCCCTACAATCAATACCTGGACGCCTTGGTTCGCAAATCTGACCCCTCTGTTTTTTTCTTCTTCAACCATATAATCCAAACTGAAGGAATCAGTCCTGATGATTATACCTATGGGATCATGATCAAATACTGTGTCCAAACCAATCGGCTCAGCCTAGCCTTTTCTTTTCTCGGACAGCTTCTCAAAGAGGGTCAAAGAGCTAAGGCCGCGACAATCAATCCAATACTCAAGGCCCTTTGTTTTGAGAATAGGATCGGTGAGGCTACAGCTATTGTGATCAACAAAATGCCTAAGCTGGAATGTATACCCAATGTGATCTCGTATAACATTCTTATAAAAGGGCTTTGCTCCAAGGGCAACATTGGCTTAGCTCTTCAATTGTTTTTTAAAATTGTTAAACATGGTGCTGAGTGTGAACCCAGTGTGGTCACGTACAACACCGTTATAGAGGAGCTTTGTAAGGTGGGTGAACTTGTTAAAGCATTTGGTTTGTATCAACAGATGCACGTAGCTGGGGTTATACCTGATACTGTAACTTACAACTCGTTGATTGATGGGTTGTGCAAGAAAGGTGAAATTGAGAAGGCAAACAAGTTGTTGCTTCGCATGATTTTCAAAGGGCTCGAGCCTAATGTTGTGACTTACACCACTCTTATAGATGGGTTGTGCAAGAAGGGTAAAATTGAGAAGGCAAAGAAGGAACTTGATAGCATGATTTTAAAAGGGCTCAAGCCTAATGTTGTGACTTACAACACTCTTATAGCTGGCTTGTGCAAGAAAGGTGAAATTGACAAGGCAAAAGAATTGTTGCATAGCATGATTTTCAAAGATCTCAAGCCTAATGTTGTGACTTACAACACTCTTATAGATGGGTTGTGCAAAAAAGGTGAAATTGACGAGGCAAAAGAATTGATGCATAGTATGATTTTCAAAGGGCTCGAGCCTAATGTCGTGACTTACAACACTCTTATAGATGGGTTATGCAAGAAAGGTGAAATTGACAAGACAAATGAGGTGCTGTGTAGCATGATTTTAAAAGGGCCCAAACCTAATGTCGTGACTTACAACACTCTTATAGATGGGCTGTGCAAGAAAGGTGAAATTGAGGAGGCAAAAGAGGTGCTGCATAGCATGATTTCAAAAGGTCTCGAGCCAGATGTTGTGACTTATTCCACTCTTATAGATGGGTTGTGCAAAAAAGGTGAAATTGACAAGTCAAATGAGTTGCTGCATGACATGATTTCAAAAGGCAAGGAGCCCAATGTTGTGACTTATAACACTCTTATAGATGGGTTGTGCAAGAAAGGTGAAATTGACAAGGCAAAGGAGTTGTTGCATGACATGATTTCCAAAGGGCACATACCTGATGGCGTAACATATAACACTCTTTTTGATGGGCTGTGCAAGAATGGTGATGTTACGAAGACAGGATGAGTCAGGGTTTTTCGTTCTAAACACTGTGGTAAAAAACCTGAGCTACGAGATATTTTCACCCTATTTCAGTAACATATGGGGAGCACTATTCGGTCGTTTGCAAAGCCGGCATGTATACAAATTTGTCAGTCCCTTAGTGATTTTCATGTCACTGTTTTTAATTAAGTACGGGCCTGCTGTGTTGGTCGACTCGATCAACTCCACACAACAAGGTCTCTTTTTGATGATCCTTTTTGCAGTTCTGGATACCCTATTCAACAAAGATTTCGGGCACTGTCGAACAGAAACTGACAACTGTTGCTTTGACCTGGTTAATCTTCAAGTCACCTCTGTTGTTGGATCCTGCGGCATTCGAAAATTGGGGCAAGTTGGTCGATAGCATTGTGGAATTGTTAACCAATTCAGATCAAGCTGGTGCTGACTTGGAGGATGATGTGGGGGATGTGCCTAGAAACAATTGAGTACGCGGGTTCTTTCGCCAAGCTACATAGTGCTGGTAAAAAGGAAAATGACTCATTAAAGGAAATCCGCAACCCGAAACAGTTCTTTGTTAGCTCCCTAGCCGGGCTCTCTGTGCAGTTCCCAGGCCGGTTTGGTCCGGTTATACAGCAGTTTGTCAGCCCGTCTAACCAGACAGCATTGGTTCAACTTTGTGGCACCTACAATAGTGCTATTCTCTAGGTATGTTTTGATATGGTACTTCCATTATTTTCTTTGTATTTATGGTTAGTTTATTCTGTTTCTTAAAATTTTGTAAGCCTCCATCAAGTATTGACTGACTTGTAATAGACAGAATATAAGAGAATTGGTAAAACTGAAAAAAATGACAAAACCAAGTTCTGGCTGTTCTAGAAATCTATTTCTGTTATCCTATAGTTGTGGTTTGTTTAGTCTTTAACTGCAAATTATCTTAGCATTTTCTTAAGTCGATATCTTATATAACTGTGGCTAATATCCTGTAGTGGGACTGGACACTTTGTGTAGTTAATAGTGTATCGAAATTCTTTTGGTAAATTAACAATAGCTTTCAAGAACCGGCCTTTGTCTAGTGGCAAAAGGCAACACCCTCTAAGTGTGAGGGAGTGAGAGGTCGCAGGTTCGAAACCCAGATGGGGGGTCCTTTATTGATATTAAATGGAAGTGCTAGATCTCCACCTTTCTTACATAAAAAAGATATAGCTTTCAATGTAATAACTAAAGCAAATCCAGTGACATTAACTGATATAATTTTTATGTTTAAGCATTTCTCAGTATCTGTAAAGCAAACCCAGTGACAAAAACTAAAGAAAGTTTCTCATTGGTGTAGCTTACTACATACCAAGAACTTATTTGAGATCTGTATCTGTAAATAGTTACCATTCAAGCATTTCATGTCATGTGAAAGTCTTTTACATCATTGAATATAAGAGTAAAACCAATTATATTAACAAAAAAGAGTAAAACCAATTATCCAACCTATATTTTCTTGTACTGTTTTTCAGGAAAATGAATCTGAGCGGGAATTGAAAGGAAGTTTAATCTTCCTTTTTGGTCAGATATCTATTGGGTAGGTTGGAAAATGGAGTTGGCAATCAAATTCTGGATGATTCTACATTTGAGGTTTTCTTTCGTCAAAAGGATAATCAAGAGGGGTCAGGGTTTAAGCATAAATCTGGTTTAGTTATTGAAGGGGACATTTCTCGGGGCATGGTCAGTACAAGTCTGTTTACCGGACTGGTAAGCTATGAGAGAACATCTTTTTTTATTTTTTATTTTTGGTGTGTTATCATTGGATTTTCGTGGGAAATTTTGGCAGTGCATCATTGTATTACCAGCAAACAATTGAAGTGCATCAAGAATTGTATTAAATAACAATTATGTTAGTTCGGATTTTTGCTTTCTGTATATATATAGGGGGAGGAGGGTGTTTAGAAAATTGTTATTTATGTGGCAATCCGAACTAACATAATTCACAAGAAAATAGTTATATATGAACCTACTCTCTTAGTCTCTTCTCCTCCTCCCGCAAGTGACAATGCATGTGCCAGTTCCTGCTTGCGTGCTGATCCTGTTACCTGCATGTGTATGATTTTTGGTACTTCTGTTTTGATCAAATTACTCTTTTAGAAAAAGAAATTGAGTTTTAACCATAAACTTTTAATATCGTAAACTTTTCCTAAAAAGTTTTGAACAAGAGGATGGATTGTCAAGCCACTCAACATCCTTTTCAAAATCTTGTTATTACAATAAAAAATTTCTCCTATCCGAATTTTTATCCGAATTTCGAACTCATGTTCATATCAGAGGACAGAAGACGTGTTTTTCCACTTAGACCAAAAACTTTTTGTTAGTAGGCATGACAGCACTACAGTCAAATTGAAAAAAAAAACATACAAACTGAAAAAACATAAATAAAATGAGAAAAGTACAACCGAAATTAAAATAATTACTTGCGGTTGAAATCCTTTTCTTTTAAGGATAAAAAATTCTTTTTCTTGGCCCATATCATATTATGTATTTACATTCTCTAAAAGCTAAACTATTTTTTTTTCAAAAAGAAAATATTTATTAAAAAAAATAGATAAAAGAGGTCAATTCAGTCCAACAATTTTAAGTTATCATTACTAATTAAAACATTAAAAATTGTAGGAGAATATAAATTTATCCTCATTTAGTCTAGTCAATATAATGTAACAGAAAGGCACCAATTAAATATTTTTTGGCTAAATTTAACGATTAATATAAATGGCATATATATCTATACCATGTTTTCAAATAAAAATGGAAGTAGAAAAAAACTACGTAGTCTATTATTTCAAATAAAAATGGAAGTAGACCTATATAATTGATCTGGAACTAGAGTCAGTTGTTATAACCTAGTCAAGCAGCACGTTAAAGAAAACGGGAGCGAAACCAAATTAGGATAAGATAATGGATGTGCGGTCTCGCCCCCAATTCTGTTCCATTCCACCTTCAGCTTCCCTATCCAAATTCCAATTCCAGTATCAACCCTCGTCAGCTTCTCGGCATGGCCTCTCCCTTTTCTGTTATGCCGTCCACCAATCCAAATTTACCCCACAGAATCACCACCAGACCAAAACCAACACCCTCTACAACTAATGTCTCCCGTGATACCGATGTTGCCAACACGATTCGGAGGAGGTCGCAGCAGCAGCATTATGACCTCAATCATTTGCGTACTCAGTTGGCTCTCCAGAACCCTCCAACCTCAATCATTCCCTACAATCGGTACCTGGACGCCTTGGTTCGCAACTCTGACCCTTCCGTTTTTTCCTTCTTCAACCGTATAACCCAAACCGAAGGAATCAGTCCTGATGATTATACCTATGGGATCATGATCAATTACTGTGTCCAAATGAAACGGCTCAACCTAGCCTTTTCTTTTCTCGGACGGCTTGTCAAAGAGGGTCAAAGAGCTAAGGCTGCCACAATCAATCCAATACTCAAGGCCCTTTGTTCTGAGAATAGAATCGGCGAGGCTGCATCCATTGCGGTCGACAAAATGCCTAAGCTGAGATGCATACCCAATGTGATCTCGTATAACATTCTTATCAAGGGGCTTTGCTCCAAGGGGAACACTGGCTTAGTTCTTCAGTTGTTTTTTAAAATGGTTAAACATGGTGGTGAGTATGAACCCTGTGCAATCACGTACAGCACTGTTATAGATGAGCTCTGTAAGGCGGGTGAACTCGCTAAGGCATTTTGTTTGTATAAACAGATGTACTTAGCTGGGGTTTTACCTGATACTGTGACTTACAGCTCGTTGATTAATGGGTTGTGCAAGAAAGGTGAAATTGAGAAGGCAAACAAGGTGATGTGTAGCATGGTTTCCAAAGGGCTCAAGCCTAATGTCGTGACTTACAACAGTCTTATAGATGGGTTGTGTAAGAATGGTGAAATTGACGAGGCAAAAGAATTGCTGCATAGTATGATTTCCAAAGGGCTCAAGCCTAATGTCGTGACTTACAACACTCTTATAGATGGCTTGTGCAAGAAAGGTGAACTTGAGAAGGCAAATGAGGTGCTACATAGCATGATTTTAAAAGGGCCCAAACCTAATGTTGTGACTTACAACACTCTTATAAATTGGTTGTGCAAGAAAGGTGAAATTGGTGAGGTAAAGAAGTTGCTGCATGACATGATTTCCAAAGGGCACGTACCCGATGGCGTGACATATTACACTCTTTTTGTTGGGCTGCAAGAAAGGTGATGTTACGAAGACATGATGAGTACTAATTGCAAAACTCTAGGTTCTTTGGGCTAAAGAGCTACTAAAGTAATCACAATAAGTGGATTATTTTGAGATCTATATAGAAAATTCAAATCTTAATTGAGCGTACGTATTGCACAATTAGAAATCTTGTGAGAAGAGTATGACTTGTAATGGTTTGTTGCAAAACCAAACTTATGCCAACAAAAATAAGAATTATACAAGATACAACTTATGATGTGGTCTTCTTATATATTAATGGTCACTGGCACTAGAGCTAAAATATCCTTGGTCAAATTGTTGTTGTACTTCTGCATTCACATAGTATAAGCTAACAAACTTATTTGATTGTTTTGTAGAGCCAATAAATGCCGACAATAAAGCAGCTAATGAAAGATGGATATCCGTTCAGTTTACCTTGGAAATGCAAGCAGCTGGACATAAACCCCCAAATAAGAGTGATTCTTGTTGATTGGATATGAGAAATGCACCACAGATTTAGTTTTTGGTTGCCAGAGACTCTTTATCTGAAAACCTGCATTGTCAGCTTGTACGTTTCTCTAGAGGCATGCCAGAAAGAAAGCTCCAGCTTGTCAGCATGTGTGCAATGCCAAGTGCTTGCCATTATTAAGAAATTACGGATCTTGAGGTATACAGGGACACTGCATTTTGTCCAAATCCTAAATTATTGCGGGTCGCTATTATCCTAAACTGAGCATTTTCCTTATGCAGGTGAGTGATGTCATAGACATGGTGAGAAATGTATACATGAGAGGGGGTTCTTGGGATGGAAAAGGAAGTGGAAAGAACAAGTTCGACTTGGAATCGAAGTTGATTATTGGTGTAGAATTTACCACACAAAGCCTCATGGTGGAAGAAATGGTGCTCAACGCTCAGATTTGGGATACAGCTGGAGTAGGGAGGTATTAATTGTTTCTAATTGTAGTGGAATTTGTTTTTGTATATAGAAAAGGTAGCACCTGTTTCAGTCTGCTATTTTTCTGAAAAACAATGTTTGTTAATTTCTTGTTATTTTACTTAATTAGGGTAAATACAGATTGATCGAGAGTTAATTTCTTTACAAAAGCACTTGTAATGAGTATCTTTTGTCAAGAATATTGCAAAATTGTTAATCACTGTATTATCTGTATCTAAAAGGAACATGGAAAACTACTAGAAATGCAAGCTTATCATATTGATTGTAAGACAGATTGATGCAAGTGTTGCAAGCTTATCAATATTACCAAAGAAGTTGCAATTCCCTAGTTGCAATTACTCTAAAGATGCAATTGTTGATGCAAATGGGGAAGCACTGGCATAAGTACTGACATCTCAGTTAGTCTTGGAGGTATCACTCAAAAGCACCCCAAGAGAGCACTGTACATTATATCCAAAAGGCTGAGGAGACGCTAAAAAATATTATGTGGTTGGGGTGGGGGTTGATTGCAGCTAGCTTGTGTCGAGTCAATGATGCTAACCTTAGCAGCTTAAACATTTTTGTACCAGTCAACCTGTACCAGTGAGCTATGCTTAGGTAGTGTGATTTGTTGTTGAGTTGCTTTAATGAGGCATAATGAATTGTCGAGTAAGCTTAATACTTTAGTTTTGGAAAAGTAATGAGATAGCATTGCCTGTAGCTCTTGCACCTTGTCCGTTGAGTCTGGTATTGATATTGGTACTTCATCTAGTTGCATAAGGTGGTAAGTCTCTGGTGCTCACAGACAAAAGAAGATTGCTGTACTCTCAGGGTGAATGGAAATATTTCGTACTTTTTAGCGGCATTTTGGTTATAGTATAAACTCGAGAACTAGAATAAAAAATGCCTGTGTGCTCTTTTGCATTGTAGCCCCTGCCCCTGACGTTAATGTATTAACAAAGGTTTTCCGTTTTCCTATAGGAATGGGATTTTACTGGTACAAGTTACATAAATATCCGAGTTGCGCTTTCAGTACCTTGGTCCAATATATTAGTGGTTTTGTACAAAATTTGTAAATGTACATCCATTTTTCCATTTGGCCCTTTTACTATATGTAATTTCATCAGACTGCAGCCCAATCATTCAAACAGAGATACCTGCCTGTCAAGCAGATTGAAATATCTAATTTTCTGAGAGGGGATTGTTTGTAAATTTGTATTGCATAAGTGTGACATTGGTTGGAATCCAAGATAGCCCAACGTCAGTGTTGAAAATATAGATTAGAATAGATGGATTGATCTCAGTCATCCATCATTGATCAATAGGCTAGGAATAAAGCAAAAAAGGCAAATTCTATATTAGGCAAAAGTTCCAACGGTACACTGTTCATAGGTACCGAAAAGGGATAATAGGCAACGGTATAATACCAACGGTAAAATAAGGCATTGTAATATATATAGAAGCTCACATGTACCGATATATTTTAGATTGAATGAAATACATTTTTATCTCCTCAGAATCATACAATTCAACATGGTATCAGAGCAAGGCTCGATAATCCAATAATCCCCATAACCTCTCATAATCCAATATCAGTATCATAGAATACTGAAAAAACCACAAGAAGCAATTTCAAACAAAGGCAAGAATACCAGCAAGCATGTCACAGATGGGGCAACACTCAAACGAGGCTACCAACCATTCGAGACTCACCAACACCCTGCTCAATGATAGAAACTATCTATCTTGGGCAAAATCAGTCACTCTATCTCTGAGTGGAAGAGAAAAATACGAATTCATCACAGGAGAGAAAACCAAACCAAAATTCAATGATCCAGCAAAACCAACAGAAGAAGAAAAACAGTCAATACGACAATGGCAAGCCACAGACCACAAAGTCATGGCTTGGCTATTAGACTCCATGGAACCCCAAATCTCAGACCTCTTTCTTCACAGCAGTACCACATCACACGGGCTGTGGGAAGATGTCAAGGCATTTTTCGGCCAACAACAAAATCACGCACACATATTCAAACTCAAACAAGAGATTCATACAGCAAAGCAAGGCACAATTACCAACACCGAATACCTTGGCCATCTCAAGAAAAAATTCGACGAGCTCAAAATCTATCGACCAATAACCACAGACCTCAGTGAGCTAAAAAAGGCAACAAGAGGATGAGATATTTGTGTACCTCGCGGGTCTAGACGACAGCTATGAAGCCGTGAGGTCGCAAATCCTTCTCGGGGCCGAGCTCCCCTCATACTCGGCTGTAGCAGCCATGCTACACCGAGAAGAAACAAGAAGGCACACGATGGGCGGTCCACAAGCCAAGAATGGCGAAGGACACGAGACCCACGGTCTCGCAGCAAAAAATTTCAAAAACCCTAGCTTTCCGAACCGACAAAATTCCAAAGAACGGTGCTCTCACTGCAAGAAAGAAGGACATACCCACGAGAGGTGTTGGTTTCTCCATCCACACCTTCAACCAAAAAAATGGAAGAACGGCGGAGCTGAGAGATCGGGGAGAGGAGGCGACCGAGAAGAAGAGAGAAAAGGCGGAAACGAAGCAGCGCCTCACAGAGGCTATTCAGCGCAAAAGGAAATGAACCAGACGGACCGGGCCTTCTCGGCTCAAACCGAGTCGATTAAACCGACTCAAAATTTTGGCGGAAACGGGTCAGTGCCTAGCGGGTCAGGCGGTTTCAAAGATGAGGATCCAATGCAGCAGATGCTGAAGCAATTCTCTGCGTGGTACACTCAACAGAACTCCTCTGGTTCATGCGGTACTGTTTCTCAATTCCAAAATTTTAATTTATTTGACCAAATAATTGTAGATAGTGGTGCCACCGACCATATGTTTGGTAATGTAAAATTGATTACAAATTTAGACCCGACAAATAAAAGTCAATACGTAATGGTAGCGAACGGTATGAGAACAAAAATAGATGGCATAGGCAAAATTAACCTCTTTAACAAACAAATTGATAATGTACTATATTTAAAATCTTTTCCTATAAATTTAATTTCAATTAAAAGATTAACACAAGATTTTAATTGTGAGGCAATTTTTTCTTGTAAAAATGTTACATTTCAGGACCGGAAAACCGGGAAGACGATTGGGGAAGGTTTTCTTAAAAATGGACATTACATTTTGAATCTACAAAAATTGAGTTTAGGTGCTTCCGCAAAATTAGTTAGTGGGGATCTATGGCACAAAAGACTTGGACATCCTTCCGATAAGATTTTAAATAGCATTGTAACATTTCCAAATTTAAATTGTATCAATTGTGATGTTTGTAAAATGGCCAAACAAGCAAGGCTTCCTTTTTCCCATTCAAATAGTAGAAGTGAAGCCATGTTTAATTTGGTCCATTCCGATGTATGGGGACCGGCCCCAATTGACTCGTATAATGGATTTAGATATTTTGTTCTATTTATTGATGATTTTTCAAGAGCTACTTGGTTATATTTATTAAAATCGAAAGATGAAGTATTTAAATGCTTTGAAGAATTTCTAAATTTAATAGAAAATCAATTTGATACTAAATTAAAAATGTTTAGATCCGATAATGGTACGGAATTCATAAACAAAAATTTCACAAATCTTTTTAAAATTAAAGGGATTATACATCAAACAACATGCATAAATACACCCGAACAAAATGGAATTTCGGAAAGGAAAAATAGACATTTGTTAGAAATGACAAGAGCATTGTTATTTCAAAATAACGTTCCAAAAATATATTGGTCGGATGCCATTCTTTGTGCCACCCATCTAATTAACCGATTGCCAAGTAGTGTACTTAATAATAAAAGTCCATTAGAAATCCTTTATCAACAAAAATATAATCTAAATTATTTAAGAGTATTTGGTTGTGTATGTTGGGTAAAAATTCAAAGAAAGGATAAGTTGGATTATATGTCAACAAAAACTATTTTTTTGGGATATTCTTCTTTTAAGAAGGGATTTAAATGCTATGATCCAAAAAATAAGAAACTATATTTTTCTAGAGATGTCATATTTTGTGAAGAGGAACCATATTTTAAAACCAAAGAAAAATTAAATGAGCCACTCACTAATGGCCAAGTTTGTCCCTTAGTACCTCACACAAATGAACAAGAACTCTTAGAAAATAAACCATATCAATGATCATGAAGAAGAAACAAGTGAAAATAATAATAGTGACAATGACAATGAAATTGAAGAAAATTCGGTAGTACGAAGATCATCAAGAATACCTCAACCGTCTACAAGACTTAGAGATTTCGTAACATACACCGTACAATACCCCATACAAGACTTTGTTTCATATGAAAACATTTCTTTGTCATACAAAGCATTCCTTACTTCGGTTAGTAAGGAAATAGAACCACAAAATTACCAAGAGGCCATAACAAAACCAATATGGTGTAAAGCCATGAGGGAAGAATTGAGTGCCTTAGAAAAAAATGAAACATGGGTAATTGTAAAATTACCAAAAAATAAAAAACCCGTTGGGTGCAAATGGGTATACAAAACGAAATATAGAAGTGATGGTACCATAGAACGGTACAAGGCAAGATTAGTAGCCAAAGGGTATACCCAAACCTACGGAATAGACTATAATGAAACCTTTGCACCGGTAGCAAAAATGAACACCGTTAGAATTTTATTTTCTATTGCGGTAAATAATGGTTGGAATCTATACCAAATGGATGTGAAAAATGCCTTTCTTCAAGGGACACTTGAAGAAGAGGTTTATATGAACCTACCACCCGGTCATAAATTGGAAAACAAATCTAATCTAGTTTGTAGGTTAAATAAATCAATCTATGGATTGAAGCAATCTCCACGGGCATGGTATGGAAAACTTAGCTCCTATTTAAATTCTTGTAATTTTAAAATTAGTAGTGCCGACCACTCTTTATTCACCAAAATTGATAAAGAAAACACAACCCTTGTATTAGTATATGTAGATGATATAATAATTACCGGAAACAACATAGAAGAAATTAGGAAAATTAAAAGTCAATTAAAAGAAAAATTTGACATTAAAGATCTTGGATACTTAAAATATTTTTTAGGAATAGAGGTAGTACACTCTAAGTCCGGCCTTTTTATTTCACAAAGAAAATACACTTTAGACCTATTAAAAGAAACCGGAAAATTAGGTTGTAAACCAACTTCTACCCCAACCGACAATAAATGTAAATTAAATAGTGAGGATGGTAAACCATTAGAAAACATCAACCATTTTCAAAAATTAGTAGGCAAATTAATATATCTTACGGTTACCCGTCCGGATATTTCATTTGCAGTAAGTCAAATTAGTAGGTTTATGCATTCACCAAGAACTCCACATTTAGAAGCAATACATAAAATTTTGAGATATTTAAAAAATAACCCCGGAAAAGGAATTTGGATGAAAAACAATAATTCTAATGATATATGTGGCTATTCCGATGCAGATTGGGCCGGAAGTTTCGATCGAAAATCCACTACCGGTTTTTGCACATTTGTAGGCGGAAATTTAGTCACATGGAAAAGCAAGAAGCAAAGTGTTGTGGCACGATCTAGCGCCGAGGCGGAATATCGTGCCATGGCATCAACCGCAAGCGAATTAACATGGCTCAAGCAATTACTCAAAGACATGGGAATTACTAGCGATCAACCCATGAAGATGTATTGCGATAACAACTCCGCTCGACACATCGCTTCTAACCCGGTGTTCCATGAACGAACCAAACACATAGAAGTAGATTGCCACTTCATTAGAGAGAAGGTTCAATCAAAAGAAATAGAAACACCGTATGTTAAAAGCGAAGAACAATTGGCCGACGTTTTCACTAAAGGATTAGATCCTCGACAATTTGAAGATATTACAAGCAAGCTCGGATTGTACGATATCTACACTCCAAGCTTGAGGGAGGGTGTTGAAAATATAGATTAGAATAGATGGATTGATCTCAATCATCCATCATTGATCAATAGGCTAGGAATAAAGCAAAAAAGGCAAATTCTATATTAGGCAAAAGTTCCAACGGTACACTGTTCATAGGTACCGAAAAGGGATAATAGGCAACGGTATAATACCAACGGTAAAATAAGGCATTGTAATATATATAGAAGCTCACATGTACCGATATATTTTAGATTGAATGAAATACATTTTTATCTCCTCAGAATCATACAATTCAACAGTCAGTTTAGTAATGAGATGCCAGCATTTGCGGCAATCAGGTATCTAGGTACCAAGTCGGACTAATTCCAATTCCACATCCAAAATTGACTAATACACGACTACATTTAAAAAGAAAATGATGTACATATAAAATTCCTAGAAGAAAAGTTTAGGGACCAATTCAGGTGAGGAGGTGATATTATATGTACCATTCGTGTATTTTAATCTTCATTATTTTAACAACATACGACAAATTTTTTTATACACCGTTTTTTTCATTTTTAGCTTTTGCTTTTTTACGAATTTGATTCCAGAAAATTAAAATTTATACAAAAGTTAATGAAGCATATAAAATTACAGTAATGTGAAATTCAATTGGAGCTCAGGTAATGACGGCTAATAGAGACTAATTTAAAACAATGCGTGATTAACGGGAAAAAAAATACCGTCCTCCATTTACTATTGAGAGATTTCAGTTCCCACTCCCAGTTCCCAAATGGGGTAAGTGTTTGTAGTGCGCACATGTCACGTGTAAATTAGAGCAGAAACGAGATAGTTCCAGTTGAATTCAGATGCAGTGAAGTAACTCAATTTTTAGGTTTTAGATCAGGACCGTCCGATTTGAATCCGCGACAATTCATTCTGAAGTGGAGCGCATACATCTCAAGCGACGGATTCGAATCGGATGGTCCTGATCCAAAACCCAAAAATTGGGTTACTTTAGGGGATCCGGATCCGTTCCAGTTCCCCATCTTTGTACCGCTCGGCTTCTCGTACTGGCGTCTCGCTTTTCTGCTATGCAATCAACCGATCCAAGTTTCAACCCCTCAGAATCCCCAACAGACCAAAACCACCACCATCTAAAACTAATGTCCCCGTGATACCGATGTTGGCAACACACTCAGCACAATTCGGAGGAGGTCGCAGCAGCAACATTATGACCTCAATCATTTGCGTGCTCAGTTGGCTCTCCAGAACCCTCCAACCTCAATCATTCCCTACAATCAGTACCTTAACGCCTTGGTTCGCAACTCTGACCCCTCCGTTTTTTCCTTCTTCAACCGTATAATCCTATCTGAAGGAATCAGTTTTAATGATTATACCTACGGGATCATGATCAACTACTGTACCCAAACGAATCGCCTCAACCTAACCTTCTCTTTTCTCGGACGGCTTATCAAAGAGGGTCAAAGAGCTGATGCCGCGATAATCAATCCAATACTCAAGGCCCTTTGTTCTGAGAATAGGATCGGTGAGGTTGTATCCATTGTGATCGACAAAATGCCTAAGCTGGGATGCATACCCGATGTGATATCGTATAACATTCTTATCAAGGGGCTTTGCTCCAAGGGCAACACTGGATTTGTTCTTCAGTTGTTTTTTAAAATGGCTAAACATGGTGGTGAATATGAACCCTGTGCGATCACATACAGCACGGTTATAGATGAGCTCTGTAAAGAGGGTGAACTCGCTAAGGCATTTGGTTCGTATGAACAGATGTACTCAGCTGGGGTTATACCTAATACTATGACTTACAGCTCGCTGATTAATGGGTTGTGCAAGAAAGGTGAAATTGAGAAGGCAAACAAGGTGCTGCGTAGCATGAGATCCAAAGGGCTTGAGCTCGATGTCGTGATTTACACCAGTTTTATAGATGGGTTGTGTAAGAAAGGTGAAATTGAGAAGGCAAACAAGGTGCTGCGTGACATGGTTTCCAAAGGGCTAAAGCCCGATGTTGTGACTTATTCCACTCTAATAGATGGGTTGTGCAAGAAAGGTGAAATTGAGAAGACAAACAAGGTGTGGCATAGCATGAGATCCAAAGGGCTCGAGCCTAATGTTGTGACTTATTCTACTCTAATAGATGGGTTGTGCAAGAAAGGTGAAATTGAGAAGGCAAAGGAGGTGCTGCATAGCATGATTTCAAAAGGACTCGAGCCAAATGTTGTGACTTATTCCACTCTTATACATGGGTTGTGCAAAAAAGGTGAAATTGACAAGGCAAAGGAGTTGCTGCATGACATAATTTCCAAAGGACACGAGCCCGATGGCGTGACATATCTTTATAGATGGGCATTGCAAGAAAAGTGAAAAATGATAAGGCAAAGGAGTTGTTGTATGGCATGATTTCAAAAGAGCTTGACCCTAATGTTATGGCTAACAATAGTCTTATAATTGGGTTGTGAATATCTCTGTGCTGAAGTTACTTGCTAGATCATTAGTGTTCACTGAGACATCTCTCATTAATAGCACCTAAGGCCTTTACTACATGGACTATTTTTACTTCACTTGCAATAACTGGCAGTTTAATTTTTTGAAATATTATTGGGCAGCTTTATCTTTCCTCTCTGCAAGTTTTTTCTTAATTTCTGATACATGAGATAATAATATTTCTGTGGTATCATTTTATTTACGCAGCTCACGCATCCAAGTTATTTATACTACTACTATTCTTTTCAAATCTGTCATTCTGACATTCATTGAACCAGTTATTCATGTTGTTGTTTATTATATCAGTTAGTCAATCTGTCATTCTGACATTCATGTTGTTGTTGACCCTCAATATGTGAAAACAGTAGTTGATATCATGCATTTTGGAACGATAATCATTGGGTGAAATCTTTTGTATAGTAACAGTTACTTCATGAATAGTTTCTTTCAAATTTTCTGAAAATTAAAACCTCAACCCAGTATATCAAACAGTTTTTCTGAAGTAATGGTTTGTATTGGGCTGTCTGCACTGAATGGTATCGGTCACATGTACCATTTCCTGACTAGTACAAGTGTCGTGACATGCTGTGTTCATATAATGCATCTCGTGCTGGTCATTTGTGAAATAGTCCCGGCAGGTAATCATCGCAACTTTCTTTTTTCACAAATCTTACAATTAGGAGAAATTTACATGAGTGCAAGCTATCCAAAAAAAAATTAAAGCTCTTGCAAGAAATATGAAATGTCTGCAATGGGGTTTTATTATGCACAGGGGCTGACAAATTACAACACACTTTATGTCTAGCAAATTCAGAACTTATGCAACACCTCCACTTATGAAAATTTACTCAATCGGAGAGACGAAACAAAAAGAAATGAAAATTAAATTGCAGTAAATGTCAACAACTCATATGCTGCTGTGTTACTTCTCGATGCCTTTTCTTCTTATGAGATTTCCTGAACTTAGCATTCTTATGCATTTTTTGCTTTCTGTATAGGGGTAGAGGAAAATGTTAAATTGTTATTTATGTTGCAATCTGAACTAAAATAATTCACAAAAAAAAGTTATATGGAAATTACTCTCTTCTCCTCTTCTATCTGGGCTTTGATGTAGGAGTACATTGCTACTCCCGCAATGGCAATGCATGTGCCAATTCCTGTTTGTGTGCTGATCCTGTTACCTGCATAAGCAACCTTCGTATCAGCACCAACTAAACAAAAGACGGATTAGGACAAAGAAAGAAAATATGTCATGTTTAGACAAAATTTAGAAAAAAAAAATGAATACCAAAGATAACGATAGAGAATCCGATGACAAAGACACGTTTCAGCACATTGCCAACTGCATGCGTGAGTGGAGCAACCCGTTCCAATGTGTTTGTAGCCACCTGTAATACACAATTTTCCATACAGACTTAGAAAAATTACAGGTGTAGAATACACGTAACAAGATGAGAAAAAAGAGAGCACTTTTTTTAGTTTCACACTATCAGTCTATAACACTATATGGAGACTGCATATCAAAAAATATTGTTAGGTTCTTTGAAAAAATTATAAGAAAAAAAAAAAAGAATTAGTACCTGATTGTACAGGTGATAAAACATTCCAACCCAGAAAAGGTCTGAAATGAACTTGGTTAGCCCAACGTTTGCAATTGCATCTTTGAATCCATGCTGGAGTAGTTGAGGCCCTTCAAACTACAAAAAGAATAATTCACATTTGCAGTTTGAACTTGCAAAAAGATTTTGAGAAACTATGCAACTGAGATAAACCAACTACACTTTCTTACTTGTACCTGATACATATCTGATACAGTTATATACTCCGAATTTTCAAGAGGAAAATTTACAAAAGAACTATTCCTCCCATTTATGCCCAAAGAATTTCATTTATTATGTTTCCTCTTTCCGCTTTTCTTACTATTTGCTTTAAAAATGTTATACTTTGTTTTCTAATAACTGAAAACCGTGCACTCAAACTTTTTATATAAAATGATATATGCACAAATAAATCAAAAAAAGGAAAACACTGTCTATACATAATGCGCACGTTATCCTGAAATTTTACAAAAATTGTGTATTGCCTTATTCGTATTGTACCAGATACAACACTGGAATCCATATCCATGGACCTGGTAAGCAGAAAAGGACCACTTTACCACAACATCATTGATAATGTTATTTTGTATTTACCAATTTTATTTCATCTTTTTCAATTATAGTTTGAGTGTTCATTCTACAACCAAAATTATTCACTTACAATTAGAGCGGGTGGAATGCAAACAACAAGAGCGATAATCGAGATGTATGCATAGACATTTGTGCTGTCCATATCAACCTGCAAAAAGAAAAATTATCTTTGTAAGTTCTTTTTTTGTTTCTTTAGTGAACTTACTAAGTTAGCAAATCACGCCACAGAGAACTCGTGGTATAGGTCATATTTCGAAGAATAGATTTCGTTCTTAGTACTGGTACCATCCAGACCAAGTGACACTGCAATACAAGGTCACAATACAGAAAAATAGAAGAATGGAAATGTTCAAAATAAGTAGAAACGAGAGAGAGAGAGAGAGTAACCATGGCTTTCTTGGAATAGATGCTTCTGTAAGTGAATGATATATTTGAAATCATAGCACTGATAAATCCAAGCCAGTTGAAGGACAGTTCGGTTAAAGATGCCATCGAGACACCTAATTTTCAACCAACATAAATTATTTGATAAATTAATCATAGATAGAAAATGTGTATGATTGTTGGTACTTCTGTTTAGGTCAAATTACTTTTCTTTCTACCAAAAGGTAATAGATTGCACTTCCATTGGCTTTGCACTAACGCGGGACTTGCTTGTAAATGACTGCACGAGTTCCTCAAGCATTATGCTCAAGTTTTGTTTGATTTGAGAGGAATCGGTAAATGTACCTAAATAGTAGTAAAAAAAGGCTTTGTGATCAGAAATTACCAAGCACAACAGGAGCTAAAGATAACCACAGTGTCAGGGGCACTGGCTGGCCGAGGATGAACTGAGAAGCGGCCGCATTGAAAAACGGTTCCAAAGCTGTGTCAAATTAAATAGAAGTTAGAATGTCGGAACACAATTACAAAATTAAGAACAATCATAAATGATTGATACATTTGATAGTGTGCGTGAATGAGACAGCAACAGCAGCGAAGGATATATTGCTAGTGACGTGACCCAATGCATGGCAAACTGCAACTGGAACGAGCAGCTTGAGCAGATCGGAGTTGATAGGCTACAAAAATATATTTCATTAGCTAATACCATTTTTTACAAGGAATGCAACTGGTTCGAGGGCTGAAGAAACACGAAAAAAAGAACTGCCGGCGTAGAGACAAAAGACAAAGAATAAAAGAGTGAGGCTATGGTACTATGCATAGCGCATATTGGTCCGTGCTATGGATCAATATCTTCATTTTCAAAGTTAAAACAATCGATCTGAACCGTTCAATGAGATTTTGAAAATGTACTTGTCGGTCAAATTTTACTTTTTATTAGAATTTTTTTACTATTTTTTTAGATAGGTAGAAAATCACTTGATCTAAAGTTTCTAGACCACTCAAAAGTAGTGATTTTCTACCTATCTAAAAAATAGTTAGAAAATCCTAAAAAATGTAAAATTTAGTCTGCAGGTATATTTTTATATGAAAATAACGATGAATGGTTCAGATTGACTATTTGGACTTCGAAAACGGAATTAGTGATCCGTAGTACGGACCAATCTGTGTTTTGCATAGTACCATAGCCTTACCGTAAAAGAGTGAAATGTTAACAAAGTTTTCTATTTAACTTACCGCACGCTTTGGTAGACCCACGGCCCAGCTGACAAGGCAATACACCACTCCCACACCCAGATGAATTACTGACACAAAACTGCCGAAAAAGAAGGGTGGATGTCAGCTTACTTACTATAAGTTCAACAGCCCGACATTGGGCCCCGCACTATTTACGCAAAAAAAAGAAAGGATAGCAAGCAAAGCCAAATAACCACATACTATGGGTATGGGAAGTAATTGTAGATCTTCTTGTTAAGGATGTTGAAGATCACATTGAGGAAATACCTGCATGCGACAGTACAAATTCGTAATATATTAGCAATCAAGTGATGCACTAATTAATATATTTGAGAAAAATGAGATGGTTTCGGTAGTAAGCTCACCACATGAAGAAGAAGAAGCCAGTAACCAGCGCTGGGTACTTCTCCAGGAATCCAACTTTTGCCTCACTGAAATTAGTTTTGGAGAATAAAAAATAGAGGGCACATAACAATTAGAATTCTCATTGCTCGAAAGGCAAAATAAGGAAATAAATAAAACGTGGCTTCTCAAGCAAGGTAGCATGACAAAAAAAAACCCGAATATGTTTCTTCCAAAGTAAACTTATTGCCTACTCGCTCTCTCATTTGAATTCTTGTAATTGAAAGAACTATTTGTTCAAGAAAAAGCATATTGCATTAATAATAATAGAAATTAATTAAAAATTGAAAAAGTGCTCATATGGGATATTATAATTTACGATGCCAGTTTACGGTATATGCCAAGAATTGCTAAAATTTTAAAAACAAGCCAAAAATTAACCTCAATAAATGGCCAGTATGCTGCAATAGTACTTTAATCATCTATCTGTCTAGATCAGTATAATATAAAAAGTAGCCAACGGAGAGCACGGGTTTATTAAAATTGGACTCCAAGAATATACGGACGATGATAAATGCAATTGGATGGTTTTGCTATTTTGCATCGCTTTCAAAAAATGTGACCTCAATAAACTATATGCTGTACTGGTGGTGAATATCATTAGTAGTATTGGATCACTTTCGGCCTCTCTTCTTTCCTAATTTGGTATATATGTGATCATATGATTATAGTTAGTTATACTGTATATGTGATAAAGATTAGCCCTGGGTGGTTTCTAGATTATTTTAATAACAAAGTAAGAAATCAACTCTGTAACGTACTAACAAATGTTATCTAATTTTGGCCATACTATTTCCCTCTTAGGTCAGCTCAGAAAAATCTGTTGCTATTTTTTACAGTGGCATGTTGGTAATTAAAACGATCGTCACAAATTCTACAGTCCAGGTTCTTTCAAAGTCGCCATGGAGGAAACGGACCTCACCCTGCGGATTCGCCCCCCTCGGCCGGTGTCGAGGCGGCGGAGGCAACAATGAGGCGGGTCTGACGAAGCGGCTTCAGCAAATTAGGCTCGAGAAGCAGTGCTGGCCGGAGCTGTCGACCTGATATTAGGTTTCCACCTTCAGAGAGAGAGCTCGATGAAGCTCTGGTGGTGGCAAAGGAGAGAGAAGTTGTTGGAGCCAGTGAGGTGGGCTGGCGGCGGAGACGGAGGAGGCCGGAGATACCGCCGCCTGAGCCGGAGAGTGTCCCGACAGACGCCATGGCGAATGGCGAATGGGTGAGGTGGTGTGCAATGTGCAGTGGAGAGGGGAGGAGGCAAGGGAGAGGGATATTTGATAAGTTGATTTTTAAATGTGGCAAAAATATTGATTTTGGGTGGTGGGAAATTTGTAGATGATCGGATTACAGAAGAGAAAATGACGGATGAACCCGGTTCAAATTCGTATTATTTGCGGAGGGTTTTGAAACAGTGAAAAGATACTAGTTTCCTCTTGTGGTTGTGAAACGGATCTTTGTTTAATACCTTATATCAAATCATTCTTTTGCAAACGTAACAATTTTCATTATACTCCGCAAGTTGATATAATTTTTTTCGAGAATCGGACAACTATGACATCGTATGATTTCAATTGTGATGACACTAACCGTAAAAAACCTAGCAAATATGTTTCAAACTAAGAATCTAAACTGTTAAAGCTGGTTTACCTTACGAATAATGTACGAATAATGTATTTACATGTAAAAATTTTAAATATTTGAATTAATTTAATATGAAGTCGAGTGGTAAAAAAAAATAAAAAAAAATGCATTAAAATTAACTCAAAAACCTTCATTTTGACCACTTGATTTTGTACGAAATGAATTTGAAAATTTGTAAAATTTGCATGTATTTGCATCACTTGTAAGGTAGATCGGTTTGAACGGTTTGAATTCTTTGTTTGAAGCTTGTTTGATGGATTTTGGAGTCAATGTCACCACGACCGAAATAACAACGATGTCATGCTAACCAAACTCATTTTTTTATTATTAAATTATTAAAGAGTTATGGTACACTCTAACATCTTTTAAATGTTACTCTTAAAAATTGAACATGTATTCTTTAAAAAGAAATGAATACTTGTGCCACTACACTAAGCCCTTCTTTAATAGTCACAATTCTATTTTTGTTGAGTTCTTTGACACTTTAAGGTCATTACTTATAAACTATGTTGCACGGATACGCCTAAACAGGCGATGTACGGTATCGGACACGTATTGGATACCGATATGCGCCCGATATGGCACCAATACGTATCTGATACGCCAGCTGGCGTATGCGCCTACGTGCCGTATCCTTACGTGGCCGATACGGTCGCCGATACTCCGTTGAAACACCTGGATACGCTTGCGAACCACCCGCACCCGTGAGCCGCGCGTGAACTAGCAAATTTTTTCTACTTTAAGCGCGAATCGAACTCGGACACAGCCTGTGAGGGTCAAAAGCTTTGACCACTAAACCAAAGTTTCATTTGTGATATATTCTAGTAACTATAGTATTTAATATATTCTTATGTTATGCCTTTAATTAATTTAAGTTGTGATTATCTAAATACAATATATAAAATAATAAAAAATAATATATATAATAAACGTATCATATCCTTGATTTTTGAAAATTGTCGTATCGCCGTATCTGTATCGTATTCGATATGATACCCGTACTCGTACCCGTACCCGTATCCATGCAACATGGCTTATAAGTACTTTTATTTAGATTTCTAAATTAAAAGGTTATGTATTTTTTGACAACCACTTGATGTAACTGTAAGTTAAAATGAGCTACTATTACTATAAAGATACTAAAGCAATCATCATTTAAGTCGGGTTATGTATATTTAATAAAAAAATAGACGTCGGACTATTGAGTTATCCAACTATTTAATATACACAAAAAAAAATTTCATTCGAATTTCGAATGTACAGCCTCCCACATATATGTCTCTTAATGTTTTTTTTTATAAAAGGCACAGAGGCTCATTTCATTAGAGATGAAATCAAGTTAACTTACATATATGTCTCTTAATGTTACCTTCATACTCATTTGTCATATCAAGTTATATATATATATATATATCTTAATTTTACTCACAGATGCTTATTCATCCCGTACATCATCTACTTGTATGAATAATCACAGGTCCTTTAAAATTGCAAATCTCTTTATTCCAGAAGATATTATTAATCTTTCTAAATTATATATATTCTTCTTATGTGTATCGTGTATCATCGCACATAACAGAACGGTCATTATGTATGAATTCAAAATTTCACATAAGTACTTAACAATGGCACTAAAATGATAATTTCATCAAAAAACACACAGTATATTTTGATTATTTATTTTCGCGCGTGTCTTTTTAATTATTTCTATTTAATATTTAATATATATTGTGAATAAGCTACCTATTTATAAAGATCGTTGACTTAAATGAGATTACAAAAGGTACATAATGTAAAATCTTTTTTAATTATTAGTTATTGTTAAGTTTTTTTAACACAATAGTTGCAGTGTTGCACGTTCTGTGAACATTCTGATTGAGCATTACCTAACGACTTTTATTTATTGAACAACAGTATATGAAGTTTTTCGACAATTCTCGCTCGGTATCATTACGATCCTTATTCCTTAAAGTTATAATATTCTAATTTTTTTTAATTTAGCATTAAAAATAATGTTGATGTAATTTTATAATCAATTCAGATAATGTAGATGCTAATATTATTATTCAAGCATGACATATCAGTTTAATGGATACTTACATCGACAAGTATGTCACTATAGAATAATTAAAAAATATTAGTACACGATAAGGAAACTCATCAGTATTTTTCGTTCTCTTATATGATTAGTCATATTTTACTCCATTTCACACGAATTGTGAGGAGTAATAATAAATGAAATATAGGAAGTTACAAGAGAATATCAAATATATAACTTCTGCATGCTAACATTACTCCTATGTTAAATATTCAACCAAACAAAAAATATTTATACAATTTTGTTTTCCTCCCTTTCTCTACGTGACGAACAAGGCAATAATCAGATAAATCCGTACTTCGGTGTTAACATTAATTTATGCGCTTGGAGCTACTGGCAGCCATTTGAAAATCCGATCTGGCACCAAATTTTCCCAAAAAATTGTAGGCCCGTCTCAAGTTTGTTAAATAAAGACAAATGATGTCTAATTAAAAAATATTTTCGAAATTATGACTATTTAAAAATTAATTGTATTCAGCCATAAAAACTTCATACAACTATACTATGGTGACCAGGGGCGGAGCCAAACTTTCAAGCTATGGGGGTCAAGCGTGAATGGAATCAAGTATATAAAAATTTTATGCTACGAATGGGGTCAATTTACACTGTCCATAGTATTTTACTTTATATTATATAAAAATTTATGCTTAAATACAAAAATTTTAAAAAATAATAGAGGTCAATTGACCCCATTCAACACACATAACTCCACACTCATAATGGCTGCAAAAAAAATGACAAATTAGCGCAGATATATTGGCAATGACACGTCATCAGTGATCTATGATACTCGACGTAAGGGAATAATATTCTTTTAAACACACATATATTTGCTTCTTATTTAAAATAACAACCAACCAAAGAAAGAAATAGTATCCAGTTGATTGATGATGTTGTTGCAAGTTGCATGCATGCTGAGGTTCTAGTATGTATAACTGCATAACTAAATAAAGTTTTTTTCTTACAACCAACACTAAAGTGGGGCCCATAAACTTTGTCATTGAACGAAGATATTTCTTTTTTTTTCATACACAATGTAAAATGAAGATGGAATCACAACAGCATTGTAACCGTGCTGCTTTTGAAATCGTTCCGATCCTATTACAATTAAATTTTTTTAAAACATAATACTACCGATTTAATTATTTTTTTAATGCAATGATAAAAAAATCGGGCTCTCAAGGAGTTGACTGTTGACCCACAATTAATAAATTTCTCTCGAAACTTGTAACAAGGAAAAAAAACACAATGATATCTGTACTACTCTTCTCGAAAAAAAAAGGGGTAAATAAAAATAAAATATGTAAGGGGTGGATGGACCGATGGAGGCATGGAGCGGATGGCAAGCAAAGGAATATCAATCCCATCCATGATCCAACCTTATCCAAAGGAGAGAAAACGAGAGGTGTTTGGAAACGCGCCAATCCCGTGCAACCGTAATCATAATCCCTCATTCCCTCTTCCCTCCTTATCTGCTTCTTTTAATGGATGTATGGAGAAACGGACACTGCGTGAACAAACCATGTCATCATATCACATCAATCATCCTCTCTGCTGTCGTTATGTTTATGTCCTCCTCTCCAGTCTCCAGTCTCCAGTGTGGCGATGATCGAGTTTGAAGTAACAAGCAGCTGTTCTTAGGATTAAACTTTTGTAAACCGTGTGATTTATAGTTCTGATGGTCATCTAACTGAAATATGTGCCACGTACGATCTAAGCCGTCCGATCTGCATTGAGAGTCACATGGACAATTTAGATTCTCAGGATAGTTGATATTAGTGCAGATTTAAATTCGCTCGCACGAATATCGACGCGGATCGAACAGCTAAGATCAGACATGGCTGAGATTAATAAATCAAATTTATGGGCGCTATATATCTCCCAAATCGACTACAGCCATACATCCATTCACTCAAAGGTAAAAATGGTACCCCAACTCTATGTTTGTTCTTCGTTAAGCTGCCGACTGTACTGGCGAGAGCGACTGAAAGGGCGGTGGTTGAGATGGTTGATAAGAACCCCTTGCTTTGATCCATAGCAGCATTTGTCTGATGACTACGACGACGATGATCATGATCATGGTGTGATGATGGAAGAATATTAATGTCCAGATCCGTTTCTTACAGCCCACACATGACATGGACAAATGGGCTCTTATCCTCTTATCTTTGGGCCAGTCTTTCTATGTTTACATTTACTATAACATTGGGCTAAGATTCTAAAACTTCTTTCCTCATTTCATTAATTTAGCCCAGTATTTTTTAAGAATTACAAGATGGGGGAGATTGCCTATGAATTTGGGCTGTTTGGATAAAATTCCTGCACTTGGAATTTTATTTCATTAGGCCCGGTAACATGCGCCAATGGAGAGCACTACTGAGTTGCAGATTTGCAACAAATGTAATGAAATTTATGTAAGTTACATATCATAAGAGAGAATTCAAAATAAACAAAGAAAAAAAGCGGCACCACTTATTAATCGCCAGCAGCGATGATACCCCTCTCCGCCACTACTCGCCTCCACCGTTCCGCTCCTGTTCTCGAACGCTCACTTTCTACACCTTATTCTTGCTGTCTTAGTCGCTGTTTTGAGTGGGTGCTTCTGATTTCGAATTTGGTCACTATTTGAGCATGTGCTTCTGAATTCAGATTTGGTCGCTGCTCTTGTTACTTTTGTCTTGCCATTTTGGAGGTTCTTTTTTCTTCAAAACAAGCGGTATGCGGACTCTTATTCTCCAAGACAAGTGATGTGTTTTTTTTTCTCTTCTCCTGAGCTCTTATTTTTCTCTTTGGCAATGGAAGAGTGAGCGAAACGAATTGTACATTTAGGTTACTATATTATATATTTGTCAGTTGTCTGTGTTTGTGCTTGGTTTGATGTCGTTTCTTTCCTCCTCTCCTTCTTCTTCTCCTTCTTCCAAGCTCATTTTCTGATTTTGACTCAGCTCTCTCTCAGAGAAGTAACTGTCTTGATCCGGTTGATTCAATTCCAGGTCAAGTTTGATTTAGTACCTTCTCGGCTGCACTCCTCTGAACGGTGACTGTTCCAGTCTAGTTGATTCAGTTTTCGGTCCGTTTGATTCAGTGTCTTCTCGGTTGTGCACAATGAAGGATTCAATACGGTGTAGTATGCCAGAAGGAACAAGACAAATATACACACAGAGAAAACAATCACTGGACTCCTATCATTATAATCAAACAAAAATGATCAAATTTGAGTCCACATGATACATATACTCTTGTGTGTTTTTATTTGTTTATAGCTGAATGCTTTCAGAGACACTTTTTATCCGATATCATGTAACAACTAACTTGTAACTTTTTTGCATCAATACAATCTTCTACTGGTTTTCAATAAAAAAAAAGTTAGAATAAACGATGAAAGTAAATGAGGATGGATTTGCTGATCATATAACATGAGTTTGGTCTTTAAGCTCTTGTCGCTGCATATAGATAGATTTTCAATTTGCTACTAATTTTGTTTTCAGTCAATCCAAATTTTACAAAGAATAGCAACAATATATTTAATTTCAAAATGTTTTAGATAACATACCTCAATAATTACAATAAATTAAAACTCTACATCTAAGTACTATTTAACTCATTGTTGGACAATATTCTGAAAGAAAGGGATTTATATTGACAATTATATTTATCTTACACCTTCAACATGTGACAATAATTATTATAAAAAAAATACAAAATTATAGATCCATTTTCTAAATTTATATTTTGATTTATAGTATCCGTTCAATTTTTTGTTATAGTTATTAAACAAATATATTGTCAGTACAATACATTATATTTGATGTAATGTGTGGGTTGAAACCTCGTGCATAAATATTTTGCTAGTGCGTGTGAGAGAGAAAGAGAGAGGGGAAGATAGAGAGAGAGTTATTGGGCGGCAGTCTTCTTTGACTTTTAAGATTTGTTTCCCATCACGTTTGTAATGGGAACAAAAATCATATTTTTATTAAGGCCACGTCGTCTATAGATCCATACAAAATATGCAAACTTTACAAATTGTGAAAGAGATAACAGATCATAGGTTCAAATAATGCAATTCCCAATTAGTTAGTCAGACAACTTTTTGCAAGAGGCTATCAAAGAATCCATAGATGCTGCCAGAAAAGTGAAATGCTATTATGCCACTGTGTGTTAATTAGTTGTGCTTGAAAATAGCAAGGGGAGGGTGACAGAGAATGTACGTAAAATACTAAAAATTAACATCATAGATGTGTATATAATGAAAAATGAGAAACTGAGGAACGTTAAACAGGGGCATAGTCAAAAAATTTAGTAGGATGAAGCATGATAAGATTCTATTTTTATAAAAAAAAAAATCGCAGAGTGCCGACACAACTCAGTATCTTTTAAATTATATTTTCGATAATAAAATCTATATTGACGAGACTCGTGGTACTGCGCTAAAGTCTGTGGTTCACAAGATTAATTGTCTTCTGTCAGGATTGAACTCAGGTTCTGTGGGTTGTGCACCAAATCCCTTTACCACTAGACTAGCTTGCCTTTGTTTTTATTTTTTTACGAAAGAAGCATAAAGAAAGAAGAATATTTAGAACTAAATATTAGAGTGAGACATAATTTAATAAATTTTAAATTTTAAGTATATTTTTTATAAGTTATTACGAGAAAAATATAAAAATAGAACTATGCTTTCAAAATTACTTCGAGCCAGAAGGAGCAGATGATCCCCTCTGGCTTGACGTGTCTTCAGCACTGATGTTAACATCGCCGGTCTATAACAGAAAGTGATGAACCTCAGAGACAGATTCAATTCTTCAGAGCAACATCTAAAAAAGTGCATGTGAAAATTTACAGAAATTCTTATTTAAGAAAAAAAAAATATCATATCTGAATAAAACCTACAGAACATAGATGTTGTGCTTTGGAGCTGAGACAAAAATTATATACATAAAATAATATGGCTCTAAAATAAACTCTACAGAAGCAATTAATATTTTGATTCATTATAACAGCTTGTACAGATTAGAACAATTTGCTGAGAAAATAAGAATGAAAAACTCTTGAGTTGAGTTAAAATGTCCCATTGGTTTTGTGCCCCATCATGTCTCAACATTACTATCTTTATTTTCAAATTCTAAATAATCGATCCGAACCGTTTAACATGATCTTCATACTAAAATGTGCTTGGATAACAAATTTTAGAATTTTTAGAATTTTTTACTAATTGTTTAGAGAGGTACAAAATCACTATTTTTGAATGGTCCAGAATCTTCTAAAAACAATGATTTTGTATCTATCTTAAAAAATAAAAAAATTTATATCCAGAGACATTTTAATATGAAGATCATATTGAGCAGTTCGAATCGATTATTTAAACTTTGAAAATAGAGATGACGATGTTGGAGCATGATAGAGCACAAAACCCATGAAGCGTTTTAACCCTACTCTGAAAAAAATTTATGTGGCAATTGCCCAATTTTAATATAAGAAACTCGTCTAACTTTTGATTATCTCCATACCGTTCCTGGAGACTAATCTTGAAAAGAAAAGAAAAACAAGAGTCTACGGTCAAGGTCTATAAGTTGGCACATTTCCATAAAGAGAAATTATTGGAGAGGTCTATGATAGCAATGATCACTCAGTTTCCACTTAACTAGTGAATAATTAACTGATAGAATTTTTATTAAATGCCTTTTTTGAAAATGTCCGGAATAATTACAAAGTAATTAACTGGTAGAAAATTAGATATGCGTTCAGATTGGTTAATAAGTAAGTAATTTAAGTTTGCACAAATCTTAAAGCATATCTCCTATAATTTAAATAAGTTCGAATTTTTTTTTACTCGGCTTTAAAAATACCTGATACGGTCAGATACCGCAAGGAATATTAATTCGTCCTCTTTCAGGGGCACTTAATAAATAACTGGTAAACAATTACCAGCTAAATTATTTGATCTAGATCGGGTACAGATGTTTCAATTTCCATCAATTCAACGAAACATAAATGATTGCAAATGAATGACACTGTAGCATTTATTTAATATAGAAAGAAAAACAGGATAACAACAGTGAAGTTGTAGGCACAGTGTTTTTTTTTCCCTTATAAAGAATAAGAAAGCATGGAGCAAATTAAATGTTATTAAAACTGGAAAAAGAGAAACATGGGCATGATCTTCTTTCATACATATAAAAAAAAAGTGCAATCTGTAAAAAGCAGAAACACATTAATTTGCATAAAAGAGTATTCATCAGAGGATTATGATAGCTATGATCACTACTACACTTATCCTACTTTAAAACAGGCGGTGACATCCCATGATTAATCTCATTATCTGTGTCAAAAGTTTTCCAAACTTAGTGCCCCACTTATGGAATTCGTATCCTGCGTTAACTCAAAAAAGAATCTTTTGAGTTAATGTATCTAGACCGTCCGATCAGCTTTATGATTCGTGTTGATCAAAATTGCACTAATATTAAAGGACTTCCTACTTTATAGGCGGGTGCCGGATTGGCTCCGTTTAAAATCAGACGACCAAGATGTATTAACTCAAAATATGCTCTTTTGAGTTAATGCAGACGATGCGGACTCCCCACTTATGCATCTATAAAAAGGATGTTTTTGGACCCCACTAGTCAGAGAAACCAAAATACTCTTATCTAGAAGGACCTTTTTGAGATTTTTTTTTATTAATCAAAGTTGGTACTATTTATGGTTTACGACAGAGATAAAATCACCTTTGGAAAAAGTTTGTGGTGTACTGGTGTTGTGTACTATTTTGGTCTATGAATCTAGGTATTAAGGTACCATTTATTTCACCTATACTTGGCAAAAAATATATATATTTTTTAATACCTTGATGAATTTATATCAGAAGGATAGAGAAACTAGAGGGAATTCTTCAAGTAATCTTAGGCGGTGTATAGGAAATGTGAATTATGTTTGCAATTAGGAGAATTAGAAGGGTATATAAGCAGATGTTTCGCATTAAAATAAGAAAAGAATTACAAGGTTAAACTGCTCCATTATCACAGGCTTAGTTCTTTAATGCACCGCCTTCCTCCTTTTTATAAACTGAAAAATCAAAAGTTTTTCAAAGGAGTTGTAATCTAATCATTTGTATTTTTCCGACCATGTTCTAAGGATTTTTTTTAAAATGAAAAATTGTGCAAAAGTGAGAGTCATCATGTGTCGTAATCAAGTAGCGACATTAAAGTATTATATTTTTGGCATTTCATATAGAATATTAATTCCTAGTTGCATGCCTATTTTTTTCTTTTTGAGGAACAGCCCGTAGGCATAGTTGCATGCTTATTGCTCAAAGACAAGTGCCATTAGAATCAGTTTGTATCATCATTCATCACAAATGAGCTCAAAATCGCCAGTAATTTGGTGGGGCCCACATATCAGCGGCCTACCGACAAATTGGGACTCATTTGACATTATCTCACACTCTCACCGGTCACCGCATAATGCTAGTATAGTAAATTGATTTTTTAATAAAATTTTAATATTTATGATTGTGAATTTTATTCTTATCATCTATGTACGATTGAACCATTAACAAACATTAAATTCGGTTGTTTAGCTCCTCAGTTGCATTTATAATGCTACATTGAGATTTGTTAAAGGTAAAACTGGTACATCTGAAACTTGCAATTTATACTACTGATATTGTTATCTTTGCTCTTTTCAAAAATATAATCTAAGGTGAAAATCTGTGTACAGTTATAGCAAGTTAACTTTAATATTATATTTTATTTATTTACCAGCATTCGTAATGTCACAAATAAAAGGATTGAGTGAGCTGATTCTAACTCTAATTTTTGCAATTATTTGCATGTTAGCCTAAAATCAAAAGTACAAGGTAATTAATAATTTTGAAAATCTCTCTAATATTATATCGATCTTATAGTAAAAATAAAAATAAAAATATTTATATCTGTATAAATTAAATATTTTATACAATATTATGAATGACATGTCCAGTTAAATAATACAATAACACATTAAACTATTTTATATATCCAATCAATTGATATAATGTCAATTCGAAATCATCAAAAAATCTAATCAAACTCGAAATAATTATGAATCAAACGTGAAGCAACAAGCAATTAAACTCACAATCATCCGTACTGGCTTCAGAAAAAATCTGGACAAGATATTGCCTCGACTTCACCATTCACCAATTTAATTATATTTATATTCGAATTATACTTAATTTTAAATACAAAATCAAGAGGGACCCTGAATAATTGGGGTACAAAAATACTAGACCATTATAAGCTCAATAGAATAGGCACAAATATCCAAACAGGTACCTGCCACGCTGGCAGAGTTATTATCTAATAATAAAGACAATTTCTTAGGTATATAATAGACCTCCATTGACTTCTTTTGAAAAAAAAAAAAATTTAATTAATTTTTACTGTCAGTCTGTGATAAATTGACTAATAGAGTAATAGTAAATGCATTGTCTTTACTACCAGGTCCCCAATTAATTAATCAATTAATTTTGTATCTGTCCGGGGAACCTAATCAAGGAGTCAATCATGACAGAGCCTGGTCAAATTTGAGCGGCTTGATTTTGTTTTTACACTGGAGGAACCATCTGCTGCTGGTCCCCTTGTGGGGCTCACTCCTTTACTCCATGCTGTTGTACCTAGGGTTTCTACTATTTTTTACTAGTCGGTAACAATCTTCTCTCTTTAAATTGATGTAATTATTTAATAAGTAATGTATTATTTTCTTTGTCTTTTTTGTTTGTAAATAGAAAACTAACTGTTTTAATTACTGTAAAAATGTTGGTGTTGATAAACTAATTTATCAATGAAACTTTGTTAATAATTAAATTTGTTTTGTTTGTCTGAGACTTCTCTATTTAAAATAATCACGAGAGTGATGTAGATGAAGTATATATATATTTTTTAAAGTACTACCGTTCTAATAATCATTCAAAATATTCACAATTAATTAATAAAACTTAGAAGGAAAAATAAATTACAAAATTGATGATGTAACAACATATAAATTGATCATTTATTTTATTATAATAATAGAAAATATGTTTGGAACTAAATTCTTAACTTGTTATCCAAAACTATTGTTAATTTTTACTAATAATAATATTATTATGTCCAAGTAAAATGGCTTCTTCTCACTATATCTTTTTTAATATTTCCATTTTTTTACTATGATAATTATTTCACTAATCGACAACATCATTATGTACTTTGTTAATATTCCTCGTTATATCGATAATATATCCATTTCAATTTTTCAACAATCTTTCAAAATTGACAGCACTTTTGTAAGTAGAAAGTAGTAGACGGGCTGTGTGATGTTCAACTATGTCCCCAATATACAGTTTCATTTCTCCGTGGAACTTAACTATTAATTTCTGGATACAGCGAGTTATCATCGGTTCGGTATACGACCCGTTACACATTTCAAAACAAGATTACTGCTGCTGAATATCCCTAGAAACTTATGAAAAAGCATTGACGTCTTTTTCTGACAAGTGAGAAGTGAGAGAATACTATTATCTCCACGCTGGTCCTTGTCTGATTCGGCATCAGTTCGATCTGATAAAAAGCGATGCTTGTGTTAATAATTTAATATTCGCTCTCTCTGATTGGGGACAGAGACACGAGAGAGCAACATTGAGTGGAACTGAAGTGAAAAGTGGGATTGGTTTCTACTTTCTAGTTTCTACTGTGTGGTGAGAAACTCTCAAATTTGACATTGGGAGAAATCACATCACACAAAGATTTGAACTGTTGAGATTTTTTGTTTTGAGTGGTCGACAGTGGAGAGAAGGCACGCTTCGTGATTCGGTTGGGGAATTGAAATTCTGAAATTTTAAGTGCGCGCGATTCGATCCGGGGGAATAAAAACTTATAACTAAAAGGAATCGAGGTGGTGCTTTGATTGATCGATCTATGGGAGCGCGTGTTGTCTTGTTTTGATTGAGGGATAATTAATAGGACAAATATAAGTTTTTTTGAGAGAAATCAATCTTTTATTACTACGAGGACGACGATATGAACAGTGAAAGCGTTGCACGGCACCGACTGAAGAGTTGCCTGGTCTGATTTGGGGGTAATTTTGTGTTTCAGTCCTCTGTTTTTTGTAACCTTCCACAAATATTTATTTTTATTTTGGAAAGTTTACAAATGTTAATTAGCGAACCAGAATTTTAATTCTGTTTATGCTGGGTATTAGAAATGCAGCATTTTTACGCAATACTAATTTTTTTTGGAAATATTGTATTATTATTACAGTGTTGTCTTTGATTATCTGCTATCAGATAGATTGCTACGAATATTACGAATTTCACCAAAAAAAAAAAAATTTGAATCGTATTGCTCTGAAAATATACGATGCAATTATGAGAAGCGTGTGCGATTTTTTCGCTCTTTAAGGAAGGTAAATTTTGTATATTGTAACTAGAAAACCTCCAATTGTCATATGCAATTATAAAACATGAAATTTTAAAATGGTGTATATTAAACTTCCTAACGATGTCAATGATAGTACCAACTGATTGTTATTATATAAGTTTCGTGGTGAAACACACAAAATTCCTTTTGTATAGGCCCTCTAGCTATTGGATCCTAGATAGGGGTGTCAACGGGTACGATAGGGTCGGGTGGAGCATTTTCATATTCGTACCCGTCATGATAATGAAAAAAAATCTTAATCCTTACTCATTTTTTCGAATACGGTACGGATCGGGTAAACAGATAAAAAAGTATCATTCACATCTCGATTTCTAATTTTGATAAAAAAAAATTCAAAACAAGAAAAAAAAGAAAAAATAATAATGAATACAACTAATTTGTATTATGAAAATTTAGTAAAATACAAAACTTTACTGTATCATGTATTATCTTCATACAATTGTATATCTATATGTATATTTTAATTTTTAAAAATTATCTTATAGGATAACGGGTAAGATAACGAAAAACATTTGTTACCCTTACCCGTACCCGATATACTAACGAAAAAAAAAATCTTATCCTTACCCGTCTTTTCGGATACGATACGGGTCGGGTAAACAGATAAAAGGGTATCATTGACTTCATTTATAAGGCAGAGGAGCTAATGCAAAATTTCTGAAATTTGTATTAATATCCAAAAAAAAATATTAAATTTCAAAATCTACACCCCATGCTGCGAAATTTCGAAATCTGCCCAAACCGCAAAAATTTTTTGTGGAAATTCAGCTTAAAATCGTAAAAAATATTTTGCGGTTTTAGGTTTTGAAATTCCAAAACTGCAAAATAAGTTTACGGTTTTATGTTTTGTTATTCCAAACTTCTTTTTTTAAGTTTTTCTTATTTTTTTTAATTAAACAGAAATATTTATAAAAATTTTGTGTTAAAATATTATAAAATATTTATATATTTCTTTGAAAATAGATAAAATACTATTTAATTTGATTTATTAGAAAAACTGCGACAAATAATCCGGATCAATATTTTTCAGGCCGGATTTTTTGCAGCTTTGAGAAAAATTAAAATATTTTTTTGTGTTATTGGAAAAAAATAAAAATATTTTGAATCTGAGTTAAATATTCCGGTTCAAAAGTCACTTCTAGGTAAATACAAAAAATATTTGAATTCTTCTATTTTTGAAAAAACAAAAAAAATTCTCTGACACGGTTCTGACAAAAAATTTTCTTTGAAATTCTACATCGGTCTTCATGTCTTTAAAATTGTGGGTCTTTCAAAAATCCCGGGAACCTCACTTTTATTAGCCGGCCACACCATGCGGCATGTCAATACAAGTCACAGAGAACCTGGATTTATCAAGATTGTACAGAGACTAACCCGGGCCCACTTATTTCGGAATAACAAAACATAAAACCGCAAACTTATTTTGCGGTTTTGGAATTCCTAAACCGCAAAATAATTTTGCGGTTTTAGGTGGAATTTTCGTCAATTTTTTTTTTTTGCGGTTTGGACAGATTTGTAAATTTCTCAGCATGCAATGTAGATTTTGAAATTTAATATTTTTTTAGATATTAATAAAAAATTTCGGGCAAAATTTACATCGGTGGAAACATTTTTATGCCAACAGATCAACAACTTTTTTTCACACATTATGTCACCGCTTTATATTACATTAATAATTCAGATTTTAAATTTTAAAATATAAATTTTAATCATTGGTCTTGTTTAATATCACAAGGAGCATCTAGTTATAAAGAGTTACAAAATACGGAGATTAATTATTTGATACCAGTTGTTGATTTTTTAACCATCTTGATCTTTTAGTAAACAAACTCTCAATGCAATGATTTTCGGTGCATGTGTTTTGTTTGCAATATTGGACATCAATGGCAAAAATTTTGTTTCAGTGTTCATCGTAATCAGAATAGATCTGTCAAAAATTAAAAATTTCTAAAAATAAAAATTTTCGTTATTATTTGAATTAAATCATTACATGATGAAATAATACTTTTTGAAAAAGTTGGTTCGTAAGGAAAAAAATAAGCTCATAAAATCAGGATGTTTCGAAAAGAATTTTTCTATTAGCACATTGGGTAGGCTCGATATTTGTTGGTCAGGAAATTAGGAAAATTTCCCTTGTCAAAAAACATAGTCCAATTTTGTGACACTTTGAATTTGTAATGTACGTAGCTTTTTTAATCAGTTCCAGGTTTATTAAGTTAACAATATAATTTAATTATTTATATGGTCGGCCATAGCAGAGTAAACTTTACAAAACCTGGGACATGTCCGATGGTGGTGAGAGAAGAGAGGCCATGTCCTCTTATAGATGGAAAATTTAAATTTAAACTATTGTTTATTTAAATTTATAATTTTTGTATGCATTAATAATTTTAAAAAAAAATTAATATTGAAATCAATTATTAACAAAAAATGACATCACTATTTGGAAAAATCCAACCGCTGGATTGTTTAGCAGAATTGTATTAGTCTAATTTCGATGCATTATTCGGTGATTTTTTTTTTAATTCCGCTGAATTATTCAGCGGATTTTTTCTTCTTCTAATATCGCTGGATTCCTACTCTTAAAAATAATTAATCCCGTTGAATAATCCAGCGGAATTGGGAATATATAATAACAAAAAAAACTAGTTCGGCTGAATAATCCAGCGAAAATATTGTTTCTATAAATTTTCAAAAAGTGATATCATTTTCTTTAATTTGATTGATTTTAATGTTATTAATAAAAATTGCGGAATAATTTTTCAGCTCTCTTTACGGTACGCTAAATTTTCAGCCGACCAATTTCAATCCTTTTATTTTGCTCCTTAAGTACACGGCATGCATATTTTGGGACGAAACTCGATGGAAACATAATCGAGTTTAAATCATTGGAGCTTAAACATGGATTTGTTAAATAACACAAACAAATGCAAGCTCAACGAAACAGACCGACTAACAACCAATGACTTTGTTTAAGCTCTCAATCAATGTCATAACCATTATCATTAATCAAGAACCTAAAATAGTACAATCTCCAAATCGCCTTTATATGTCATTCCAATCGGTTGGTGGCCAGACAAGTTAATAAAACATGATTCTCTCAATCATATGGTTGATCAAATTAATCAATGGATCTATCTAAATTAGGTGTACATTTGGCTTCATGACATATTAAACAGTTGCTCCATTTTTTTTATGGGTATTTAATTGTTGGAAATTTACGGAGCGTGGCCTCTACTAATTATATTTTCATAAATAACATATAACATTATCAAACCCGTAATTTTACAAGTAACAATCGCCAATGAGAGTTTTGCCCTCGGTTGTGACATAATTCATGAAATAAATACTTTATTCTGCATTTATGCCGTCAGATATGAATAATGTGTGATGTAATAATATAGCATAATAAATCGCTTATGCTGTCATACATTAATCCACTTATTTTGGTTGAATAACTTATGCTGCGTTTCTCCTCTTAAATTAATCTACATATTCATGTTTAACCTATGAGTTAACTTTAACCCACAATCAAACAAGAATATCTTATGTCGTCATAACGTAGAATAAGCAACTTATGCCATCATAACTTTAACCCACAACAAAACATGACTTACATGAATTAAGTACGAGTGGTGCACAAATTATTTTCTTAAAATATGAAATTTATAAAAATTTAAATATGTACATGGTTCACATTTTTTGTCTGTTGCACGCTCAAATGGTGTGTAACTATTGATGACAAGCCGAGGATAAATTTCTCTGGCAAACCAAGTTATTTCTCTAAGTTTACTTCAATAATAACAAACGCATTATGTTTTTCATTGAAAATTATTTTTGATATGGAAATAATTATTCATTTAGATTAGGAACGAACCTGGCCTAGGATGTTAAAAAAGGAACTACTAATTAAAAAAATAAAAAAGAGCAGGCCAGGCTGATTGCTTTTATGACATTAATAGAACTAACAACAAGAACCAACTTTTGTCATATAAGATAAATCCTTTAAAAGGTGCAAATTCCACAATTTGCAATTTCTACTCATCTTTCATGTAGTCCATTCATTTAGGTAAATTACGTCTAAATTTAATTTTTAAAAAAGTATATAATTTAAATATTTGCGAGGAATGAGAAAAGAAGCAATTTTATCCTGTCAATGCTTACAGAAGAAATGAAGAAGAATCAATCCATATTCTTTGTATTTGGGGAAAAAAATAAAACCAAAGTCCGAGGTCTAATCAGCAAAAGAACCATTGCCTCCAATCCATAGTTAATGAACTGATTGCCCATGGGCAATAGCGAAAGCATTAGCCTTTATTAAAATTAGAAAACAGCAAGCAAAGAAGCAAGCAATGAAGCAACCATAAAGGCATTAACCCAAACCAAAGCACACACGCACGGTAAACTAAGCATCGCAGAAACCCAAGTCTCGCTTTTAAAAATTTGACAGTCTCTCTTCTCGTCTTGGAGTAAGTGCGCCTCTCTCTCCCCATCTACTCATCTCATCTCTCGTCAGATTGATATTGAGATCATATGAGAGACATTGAGACAGAGAGAGCGACAGAGAGCACACTACCCCATGGACCCGCCTTCCCTTCCATTCTTCTTTCCTCATTTAGGGCCTGTTCGGATGTCACGGGATTACACGGGATGGGATTTGACGAGGACGGGAACCCACTTTTGAAAAAGCAGGAACCCATGGGCGCGGGTACGCATAGGATTAACTATGGGAATATGTTGAAATGAGTGTTCGGTTGTACCGTGGGATTAGTTGTGGGAAATCGTATTTTTCTTTCTAAATGCTTGATATTATGCAATTTTTTATTAATAAATTGATTAATAAAGTAAATTAAATAAAATATATTAAATAATAACATAATGTTGCTTATCAATTACTATTTTATAAAATATAAAGATTACTTATTACTTATTAATTATTACTTATTACTTATTATTTTATAAATATATATTTTATAAACATTTATAAAAAAATAAAACAGAAGTGGCAACTAACTTTGAAAATATATTTTAGATGAATTTTGAAATGAATGTACGAGTATGTACGAGAATGTGTTGAAATGAATATTCGGTTGTACTGTGAGATTACATGCGGAAAATTTTATTTTATTTCTAAAATGCTTGATATTATATAATTATTCTTATTAATAAAATAAATATTATAATTTAATAACATTGATTAAAAGCAATATACAATAAAAATATTTATTTTCTTAAATACATACATAATTCAAAAATACTTCATCATTTTATATTTTTAATAAAAAAAATAGAGATTATTGGACAAAATTATTTTTGATATATATGCTCTAATAGCATTATAGCAATCATGTTTTTCCAAAAATAAAATAAAAATCAACATGCTATTACATAATTAATTAGCTGGTAATTTATTTTTATGAGTTAATTGCATTAATATTGAGAGAAGAAAGAGGAGAGAGTAGATTTGGGAAGAAAAAAATCGAGTCTGAGATGATAATTTTTTTCCCACAAAATTGCACTTATACAGGAACAATTGGGAAATATACTCGGGAACCCATCGGGAAAAAATAAGCCAGCCGAACGGGGTTTGAAAAAAAATAGAAAATTAACCCCATTCCTATTCAATTCCCTGTGGGAACGGGGCTGCCGAACAGGGCCTTACACTTGTAAACCACCCCACCTCAGGTGACCTCATGCTTTCTCTTCACCTTCCCTTCCCCGTCACTCAAACAGAGTAATTACTACTAAACTATACCAGCACCACCAGAAGCAATAAAGAAATCGCCTTCACCCAATTAACCTTTCAAACATTCTCTCTCTCTCTCTCTTGCGCTCTTTCGAGCTCTCTCGCCATGAGAAATTTGCTTCTTCTCTCATTCCTCCTCTTTTACCATGTCTATTTCTCCTCCTGTGTCAACCAAGAAGGTCTATCTCTGCTGGAGGCCAAGCGTGGTCTCGTCGACACGGCAAACTCTCTCACAGACTGGAAAGAAGGAGACCCGACGCCGTGCAATTGGACCGGTGTCTCCTGCACCGGCCCCACTGTCACCTCTCTCGACCTGACGAACCTCAACATGTTGGGACCCTTCCCTTCGTCTCTGTGCAACCTTCCCAACCTCACCTTCCTCTCTCTATCTTTGAACTACATAAACTCCTCTCTCAATGGGTCGGCCCTTCAGCTCTGCCAATCCCTCACGCACCTGGACCTCTCTCAAAATTTGCTCGTCGGGCCGTTGCCGGATGCTCTCGATGAGTTGCCATCTCTAGTCCATTTAGATCTTTCGGGGAATAATTTCTCGGGCCTGATACCTCTTTCATTTGGCAAATTCCCGAAGATTGAACGGCTCTCTTTAGTTGCCAATCTTCTCAACGGTACCGTGCCGGCATTTCTCGGTGACCTCCCCACGCTTCGGCAGTTGAATCTTTCGTACAACCCATTTGCACCGGGACCCGTCCCGTCTTCTCTATCCAAGCTCTCTTCTTTGGAAGTGCTATGGCTAGCAGGCTGCAACTTGAATGGCCCGATACCTCCTTCTCTTGGTCTTTTGACTAAACTTACCAATTTCGACCTCTCAATGAATCATCTAACCGGTACGATTCCCGGTACTCTCTCTGGACTTTCAAGTGTGGTTCAAATTGAGCTGTATAACAATTCACTTACCGGGTCCATCCCAACGGGTCTCTCGAAGCTCACCTCACTTCGCCAGATGGATCTCTCCATGAACCAGCTCGAAGGGCCTCTACCTGCTGACATTTTTGACATACCTTCTCTAGAAAGCCTCCACATTTACTCGAACAGGTTAACCGGTCTGGTACCGTCAGGTGTTGCTAAATCCACTTCTCTCGTCGAGCTCAGACTTTTTTCAAATCAACTAAATGGGACCCTCCCGACAGACTTTGGCAAAAATGCACCTTTGATGTGGCTCGACTTGTCAGACAATTTTCTTACTGGTGAAATCCCGGCAAGCATATGTGACCGTGGCATGTTAGAGGAACTGCTCTTGATCGATAACATGTTCACTGGATCGTTGCCACAAGGCCTTGCCAAGTGTAGCAGATTGACACGTGTCAGGCTGAGAAACAATCAGTTAACCGGTGAAGTACCGTCTGGGCTGTGGGGCCTGCCTCATCTCTATCTCCTTGATTTAACTAACAACTCTCTAACCGGCAAGATTTCACCAGTCATTTCGAGTGCTGCCAACCTCTCTAAGCTAGTGATCTCTGACAATGAATTCACTGGAACCATCCCTTCTGAAATTGGTATGTTGTCAAAACTTTATGAAATTTCTGCTGGTAATAATAGGCTAAGTGGGCCCCTACCATCTACACTTGGAAACCTGGCTGAGCTCGGTCAATTAAACCTGGATAACAATTCCCTCTCGGGTGAATTGCTTCGAGGTATTAAATCGTGGGTTAAACTAAGTGAACTCAATTTGGCGAAAAATGATTTCATCGGAGAGATTCCACCCGAGCTTGGTGCTTTACCAGTGCTCAATTACCTCGATCTATCAGGTAATCTCTTAACAGGCCAGATACCAACTGAATTGCAAAACCTCAAGCTGAACCAATTGAATTTGTCAAATAACAAGTTAACGGGTCCTCTGCCTAGTTTATTTGCGAGTGAGGCATACAGAAATAGCTTTTTGGGCAATCCTGGGCTTTGTGGGTACTTAACGGGCCTGTGCCCGGATTCCGATGCTGGGTCCCGAGCCCGACCAGGGTATGTCTGGATGCTCCGATCGATTTTTGTTTTTGCAGCAATTGTGCTTATTGTTGGTGTGTCGTGGTTTTATTGGAGGTATAAAAATTTCTCAAAGGCTAAAAAGGGTTTTGACAAATCTAAATGGACTTTAACCTCATTCCACAAATTGGGTTTCAGCGAATATGAAATTGTAGATTGTCTTGAAGAAGATAATGTGATTGGTAGTGGTGCTTCTGGCAAAGTTTACAAGGCTGTGTTGAGCAATGGAGAGGTTGTTGCTGTAAAAAAACTCTGGGGTGTGGTAAAAAAGGATGGTGATGGCTTAAACCAAGCATCACTAATAGATGATGCTTTTGAAGCTGAGGTGGCAACTCTAGGTAAAATTCGGCACAAGAACATAGTCAAACTATGGTGCTGTTGCATCCACAAAGAATGCAAGCTTTTGGTTTATGAGTACATGCCCAATGGTAGTCTCGGTGACTTATTGCATAGTAGCAAAGGTGGCATGTTGGATTGGCAAACTAGGTACAAGATAGCTTTAGATTCGGCCGAAGGGTTATCGTACCTACACCACGATTGTGTACCTGCCATTGTGCATAGAGATGTGAAGTCGAATAATATTTTGTTGGATGCTGAGTTTGGAGCGAGAGTTGCTGATTTTGGGGTTGCTAAAGTTGTGGAGACAATAGGAAACGGGTCCAATTCTATGTCGGTCATTGCCGGTTCATGTGGTTATATTGCTCCAGGTATGTGCTTTTCTACTGAAAATTATAGACACGCAAAATAAACAAATACTGTTACAATTTTGCAAGTTAGCAGTACCCTCGGATATACTTGGTTTTGAGATTTATGCAAACAAAAATAATTACCGGTAAGCCACATGATACATCATGGTGCCTGATCTGCATATAGGTACTAAAAAAGTTGAAAACATATAGCTGATGTTTACTAGTACAAGCTGGTCTGCTGGTGTACTAAATTACACAAACATTCCCTTGTGTGTTCAGTTATTTGTATTGTTTGACAAAGGAGGCAGTTTTTTTTATTTTTTAAAATAGCTATTTAAGTCATTTGTTTCTAAAACTTATTGAAACTTATTTCTCTGTTCAGAGTATGCATATACGCTTCGTGTGAATGAGAAGAGTGACACGTACAGCTTTGGTGTGGTTCTTCTAGAACTTGTTACTGGCAAGCCGCCAGTAGATCCTGAGTTTGGAGAAAAGGATTTGGTGAAGTGGGTGGCTGCCACAATCGATCAAAAAGGCATTGACCATGTCATAGACCCGAAACTTGACCTAGGGTTCAAAGAAGAGATCATGAAGGTGCTAAACATAGGCCTCTTGTGTGCAAGTTCGCTCCCGATAAACCGGCCTTCGATGCGCCGTGTGGTGAAAATGCTACAAGAGACACGGGCAGAGTGCAAGGCCAGGTCAGAGAAGAAAGATGGGCAGCTTTCACCTTATTTCCTAGAAGAAGCCTCTGATCATGGTAGTGTAGTGTGATTTTAGTGCTTTGTCTTGAAGGTGTTTGTTGAAATGCCCGACTGACCAGTAAAGAAGGCAAGCGGCAGGGTCATTTTTGTAATTTTGTCTCCCCTTTCCGCTATTTGATTAGGAGGCTTGATGCCAGTGTAGTTTCATGATTCCCGAAATTGGTTGCTTTTAGATGGTTTTGAGCTTGTGTGGTATGATATTATTTTGCTTGGAGATGCTTGTAAAATATAATAGCTTGAGAAATTAGGAAGGAGAAAGGTGGGTTTATTGGCCTTGGCGCCAAATGTAACAAGTGAAACTTTTTAATTTCCAAAATCTCTAAATGGAAAAATATCTTAATTTGCCACTTTTAAAGGTAGGAGCATATTAACTTTCCGACATTTGAAATAAAAATATTCTAAATTCAATATGGCGAAGAACGCACAGGTTAAGTTGGAGCAAGATTAGTTTTCGAAATTTGTAATTAAAGTGTTATGAATATACATTGAAATTTTGAATATGGATATGTTTAACTTCAAAATCTCGAGTATGTTCAGAAAACAAAAAGGAAACAGTTGATGCCAATGAGGCAAACTATTACTAAAGTTGGTCTTCACTTTATTGGTTTATTTACATACTGTAACAATCTGAAACGGCTGGTAATGTGCCAGACAGGATTTAATGCTCTGCAATTCATTTTCTTTTGTTTTTAGTTCCAACTAACACAGTGGAAGATTTCAAATTCAGCAATAATTCAAGGAGACTATAAAAGTGTATGAAATGAAATATAATAGATGTATGATTGCAAAATAGTTCCTTTTTTTATAGTAGATTTAAATGTATTAGTATTCTGAATTTTAGAAAGAAACGAGACACTGCAAATAATTTGGAAGTAAAGAATAATTCCGAAAAATAATTCATAAAAGTTGTTTATTCACCTCATAGGTTATGAAAATGAATAATTTGATATAATATGTTAATTATTCGCTAGCTTACTAATTAATTGGCAGTGGCTACCTGATTAATATAATGTAGGATCAATTTTTCTTATATTTTATAGAGTAAAAGTGAAGACTGTGGCATCCCTTTTCTTTCTGTGCCAATTAATTATAAAATTACAAATAGACCAATCTTGAGGGAAAAAAAATTATTTTATCTACAAACTCAAGTTTAAAAAAAATATTTCTTCTACAAACTCTTTAAGTTATACAAATTATGCTGCGCTGTCTTCTGAAAATGTGCTCCAAAACGAGATCGGATGGAAGACCAATGTCACCGCTGCCTAGTGCAGCTGGTTAGGACACCCCACTCTCCTACGGGAGAACGTGGGTTCGAATCCTGCTTTTAAAAAAAGTGTGTGTTGCCGACGGGCTATAATAAAAAAAAAAAAGAAAAGAAAAGAAAAGATGGAAGACCTCCTGACTGCATTCGATTACTTGTTCCAAAACGACAAAATCAAAAGGAGGGTGGACTGGGGGAAGGAACGGGAGCAGCGATGAAATTGCTTAATAAATTCAGCGATATTTGTTACTCCAAATCAGAATGTAAAGAAAGTTAATAATTTATGCTGTGCACTCATCTCTCCTTCCTTTCATTCTTTTCTTTCTACACACTCCGCTCGGAAGCGGACAGAGTGGGCTCCAACAGTCCTTGTTAGTGCCTCTGAGGATCCTCTATTCCTTGGACATCAGCTCTGTTGTTGAAGGCTTGACGCATTGCATTTCTCTCAATTCGTACCAGAATCAATGCACGACCCATGTTGTTGAAGACTTACACGCATTGCATTCTCTTGGCCCATTACTGATTTCAGTGACTTCACAAGCTGCTGTCAAAATTAGGCTTAGTTGGGCCTTGGTAGCTTCCTCCTAGTTTTAGTCTGAGTTGGGTTTAACAGGCCCCTTCTTCTCTACAATTTCATTGTGTGGAATATTTATTGTGTTAGGCATAAAAAAATAGTACAAATATAAATCGTCGTTAAGTTCTTTTAATAAATTTAACCCTTAAAAGTGTTTTTGTTCCTTTTTAAATTTTCAAGGACTATAATATAAATGACGGATATATTAAGGACTATTTATGTAATTTACTCTGTAACGGGGGCGTTTTGATGGGCATCTAGCCCAATTCGATCTGACATCTAATCGGAGCCGTTAGATCAATATTAAAATTCGTATAAATAATTAATATTAAAATTCTCTATGTGAATCTAAACATACACACAAATCATAAGGAATTTTTAAAAAAAACGTAATTAAAATAATTAATTTAAAAAAAACAACTTGATTACCTCGTTTTTTAGAAAAACCATAAAAACCGAATTGGCAATTCGGTATGAACGTTTTTTTTTTCTATACCGAATTGCCAATTCGGTATAGGCCTTTTTCACAATTCCCGTTGCTTTCCCTGTAATTTTGTGTGTAACCCCTTGTAAACCGAATTGCCAATTCGGTTTAGAGGCATTTTTAGCCCAGACCAAATTGGCAATTCGGTCTAGAGACTTTTTTTTTTTTTTAGAGACACTAAGAAGAGCAAAATAAAGAAATCTAACACTGAAAATTTGAATTTTTTTGTTTAAAATATTTGATAGATTACTTCTTTTGATATATAATTAGCATATTTATACTAAACTACGCTAGATTACTTGAACTTATGTTGAATTACACTATATTAAGTTAAATTACACTAAATTACATTACATTACGCAAATACGGTAAATTACGCTAAATTACATATGAATAGGGACGATATCTTCACTGAAAAGGTAAAAAACGACGGCGAAACTTCAAACGGTCATAAAACGGCGCTCGAGTGTCCGATTTCAGCAAATTACCACTTTTCGGAAAGCTTGCGAAAATACGCATGCGTCCGTGCCGGCTATGCCGGATTTCAAAATTCAGAATTGCCAAAAAACTAAGGGAAGAGCCTCAAAACTTGAGTTGAAGTTTCCGATTAAGATTTTCATTTCTATTATTCAATCTAAGTAGCTCAGTAAATTAGTTACATAATGAACTTATAGAATACCAATTTTTACTATTTTTGAATTTTTTTACTATTTTTTATGATTCATGAAAGATGGCACAAAATCAGTCTATTTTAACGTAATTTACCGTATTTCAGCATAATTAGCGAAATTATTGTAATTCAGCGTAATTTAGTGTAATTCAACATAGTTTCAAGTAATTTAGTGTATTCTAGTATAAATATGCTAATTATAAATCAAAAGAAGTAATCTAACAAATAATTTAAACAAAAAATTCAAATTTTCAGTGTTAGATTTTTTTATTTTGCTCTTCTTAGTGTTTCTAAAAAAAAAACAAAAACAAAAGCCTCTAGACCAAATTGCCAATTCGGTCTGGGTTAAAAATGACTCTAAGCCAAATTGGCAATTCGGTTTACAAGGAGTTACACACAAAGTTACAGAAAAAGCAGCGGGAATTGTGAAAAAGGCCTATACCGAATTGGCAATTCGGTATAGAAAAAAAAAAATCATACCGAATTGCCAATTCGGTTTTTATGATTTTTCTAAAAAATGAGGTAATCAAGTTGTTTTTTTAAAATTAATTATTTTAATTACGTTTTTAAAAAAATCCCAAATCATAATGCAGATGAAACGATTCGGACCAAACATCGAATTGAATTTGGTAAAATGACCATCGGACAGCCCTCTTCACAGATTTACTGTAGCAAAATTAGACTACAACATCAGTACAAACAGTGACTGGTACAAAGTGATCAGACCATACATATGGCAGGACATAGGACATGGTCAAAGCTCAGGACGTAAAAAGTAAAAAACATATTTGAAATTTATTCTGGACAAGTAAACAAGTATTTTTGACAAAAACAACATCTACCAGTGGTTCACATGGTCCACTAAAAATGGGGAATAAATTAACCTCCAGAGGGCCGTAAAAGGCCCACAGCACATGCCTGACAACCCCAAAGATTTTCTACTTCAAGAAAGTATACCCATCTGTGTAGTATGGCACTGACAACAGATTTTTAACCAATAAAACGTTGCCAAAAAATCAACCTCAGAAAGTTTGTATGGATGAGTTTTGCACCGCCACCGTATCTGTTTGTTGGCATTTATGTCCACATTCCTTCTCTGCATTATTAATTCAATACTAATAATGTGGTTGACGGAAAAACACTTCGATATCCAATCTGCTCTTGCCAACTCAGCTGATGTGCAATATATTATTATTCTAGCATGACAGAACTCCCATGTGGAGTTGTGTGATCAGAAGCTCCATCTCAGTCTTGGCCTCAGATCTTCTGTTACACGTCCTCTGTAACAAACTCTGATGCTTGTCACTGACAAGTGTGGGTCTCTAAACGTCACGCGCGCTGGAACTGCTTGTAGAAATAAGCTAGTGACTTATGACAGGTTTGCTTGGGAGAAAGATTGAACAGGGGATCTGAACTCAATAGGTGGAGCATCCAATATATATCCGGATAGCAGGATTTTTTTTTACATCAAAATCCCAGTGTTATTTTCTAATTGATATTTCTTCTTTTGATAAACAACATGTGCACCATTTTGAGAGACTGGAACTAAAAGTCAAATTAGTGAATGATTGTTCACATGCTAACAATTTCAAAAAGGTTGGTATAGAGAAAAATATTCACTTATAAAGTAATCATATATTATAATTATACACAATGAAATAATTCAATCCTTCTTGAGAAAAGCTAATTATATTTTCTTAACCAATAAATGGAAAATAAATACATTATATGTGTATAATGTTTTTCTTGCACTTTCATGTATAATTATAAATTGCTCAGTTATATTTTAGAGTAAAAGTTGGAAATCAAATTATCCAACTATTTAATATCTACAAAGAATTGCTTCTTTCAGATTTCAAATCTACAACCTACCAAAATGTCTTTGCCTTTGCCACACAGAGAGTAAATTGCTGAGTTATATGTTAATACATGGTGTTCCACCAAATATGATTGGAATGTCTAGGGATGAAAAAAAAACATCATGATCGGACATGTCACGATAAGTGTTGTGACTCCTGTGTTTTGGCTACCAAATTTGACATGCATGGCATAGTACGTTATGTGAATTACCTTGATCATGATATGACACTACACAACATGTGACCAAATATCATTTACATAATCAAAACAATATAAATTTTACGTCATTGTTTATCCCATACCATGACTATGATCATGATGCGACACTACACGACACGTGATCAAAACAACATAAAATTTACTTCATTGTTTATCCCACACCATGACTATACGTAACTATTTTTTTTTTTTAGTCGGCACGGTACAGAATCCATGTCACTATAGGACTAGTTGCGACCCGAACTTAAATCCCTAGAAAAATCTGCCCTTTGTTGTAATAATTTTCGTTCAAATACTGGTGCAATCCGCAATTTCCAGTCTTAGGGGCAAAAAAGGAATAAGAGGAAGAACAGAGGGACGTGAAGCAGTGCCAGTGGAGGTCCTAGCCAGAAAGATTCCTTTTTAACTCTTTTTCATTCTCTCTCCTCGCTTTATTACATCCTTCGTCACACCTCTCTCTTTTTGTTCTTACTCAAGCCGTCTAAACTAAAGCCACCAAAACATGAGTTCAGGTGTCCAATTGGAGAAGGCCACATCATATGGGGCTACTATAGGTCTCCCAAAAGATGCCAACCTATTACCCATGGATCTTTTGGATGAGTACTGGTTCTTCAACAACACCTTAAATGCAAGGAAAGATTATTCAAAGCCACCAAAAGCACCTCAATCGAATAGAATCGATGACGACTCAGTTGCCGATCAAGAGCTGCTTAGAACGCCTTCGCTTCCACCGCCTCGTGTACACCCATCGGAGGAGACGTCAAATGATGAAGTAGGAAATGAAGATGACGAGGTTTTGCCGATACCTCTGATGCGGGCTCCGTCGATGCCCTCGCCATATAGTAATGGATTTGATGATGCTGATCATAAAGAAACACCACTTAATACTAACATGAAACCGAAGGCTTCGAAGTCGCGGCATACTGCGAGTAATTTGGGATGCCATCACTCTTGGCATTCTTCTTTTGAGGTAATACAAATTATATTTCTAGTTGCTCAATACAAAGATTCAAAATATTTATCTCTACATGGTGTTAAATTAGCATTTGGAGAAATAGATATTACAATCATTGAAGGTTTTTTAGTTATTCAGTTCTAATTAATTTTGTTTTTACCTTTTATTTTCCCTATATATAGATGCATTAGTTTCACTTCAAATAATAATTTGTTTTATTTTACAGAAAGTTGCTAGACCGAGCCTGACAAGGCAGCATTCCTCCATGTCCAGCAGAAAATACTGCCTTTACCACAATTACCGCTTAAGCGATACAAATTATCAGATGTTCCAAGATAAAAGATGGAAAGGCTCGAGCGACCTCGAGTCGATTGAGGTGCAAGGGTTTAAGGATCTCGGATTCAGTTTCGACAAGAAAGAATTGAAAGAGAGTCTTGCAAATGTCATTCCGGGGCTCCGCAAAAAGAATCAGAATGAGGAAGAAGACGAAAAGAAAATTACTCGGCCGTACTTATCAGAGGCGTGGTATGTCGACAGATCGGCACCGCCGAGATTTGACTGGATTGAGAAGAAATCAAAGGCTGAGATGAAGGATCAGCTCCGATTTTGGGCCAGGGCTGTTGCTTGTAATGTCAGGCAGGAGGGTTGACCTGACAAGAGGGAAATCATATTTTTTAAGCAACCTCCACATGGAATTACAGGATGATAATAGAATTATTTACAATAATTATTCGCATGTAAATTTTGTTACACGTCAATGAGATCAAAGGGTTATTGAGTATTTCATATTTTTATGCTACATTTTTGTTATGAGGAATAGAATATTTACTGCAAAAAAAAAATGTCATTGCTCAATTCAATAGCACTTCATTTGCGCGGTCATTCTGACCCAAAAAAATTATAACCCTGCTTTTTTTTGTTTGAACCGTCTGATCTTAAATAAACAAATCAAATTCACATAAAATTGTCTTGTTAATTGAATTATCGCTTATCTGTCCATGTGTTTCAGTCTCTCAGATCAGAGGCACAATCAGAAAAAATAGGATCATACTTTTCTAGGAGAGCGAACATCGATGGACATTAAGATCGAATTCCGTATGAACCCATTCCATTCGTGCCGAAGTTTGTGCGAGTCTGCCTTAAATTTACGGAGCAGGGTATAATTTTAATTGTACATACGGATCTCGGCGCAAATAGAACAGTTCTATCGAAAACCCGTCCATTTTCTAGAACAAGGAATAATAACGGATATGAATAAACCAGAAATTGTATTCGTAGGTCGTAGTCAAATAGTCATCAATCATTATCTCATTAAACAAAATTAAATTAAGTGTCAACTTCCGCTTATTTCATAAAAGATGATTTGTACAGTATTTTAGGCCACATGTGAAATTTAAGCTTATCTTCAAAGAGAGGCGTAATTCGCAATATTCTGTATGTACGGCTCTTAGAGCCACTTTGAGTCGTTAATTCTTTCTCAAAAACATTTTGGGCCGTTAATGGGTTAATTTGAGTTGGGCCAGAATATTTTTTGACTCAAGTCTGGTTAAGGTGACACAATCATATAACAGAATGGTTAAGACAGGTTTTAAAAATCAGCGGTCTGTTTCCGATGGATATGGATCAAATTCGGTCTGATGTTTCATCTAAATCGTTCGATTAGCCTCAGAATTTAATTTATATGTACAATTAAAATTATACTGTTAAATCGGAAAAACGAATTTCAACGTGGATCGAAGGATCTAGATTGAGTATCATATCAAATTTGGTTCAATACTCATCGGACCCCTTCACTGGTTTTTATAAAAACCTTTCAACTTGACCTGTTTACCATTTAATTATGATGTTAAATGAATAAATAAAGATGCCCAATTGCTTAAAAAAAATAAGAAATAGTGGTGAAAATTTACTATGACCATCTGCTTTAGATTTTACTATGAGTTAATGCGTCAAAATCCGGTAAACAATTATGATGAATTTTATCATTTTTTTCAGATTAAGAAAAACCGTTAATTCAGGTTGATGTTAAATTTGTTAAGAAGGCACATTCAGAGTGGTTAAAATTAGATTGTCTGAGACTCAGAGAAATTTAACAACATGTCAGATATATCATACATGAATGGTCAATAATGTGTAAATACCAGGACCAGGTACAAGGCTAAATGACACACTACCAATAGAGATGCATGTATTCCAACTAACCTTTCATTCCAGCCAGGGATCAATTAAATGCTGCCAGCTGGTGCAAGGAATTAATGTGCGTGTGTAACATTTGTATGATCATTTATACAAATTGCCAAGCTTGGAGGTTAGAAAAATACAAATTTTGAGCTGTATAGTTGGTGCATGTGTGGGTCTGAAACTGAGGTTAGATTTGGTGCAATATCTACATATTGGTACGCTGCTTTTGTTAGTAAATTTGTAAAGTAGTAATTAAGGGGTACTTGACAAAATAAGGGTCAGATAATTACTATATTGAATCAATATGGCGGAGCAATAATTATATTTTTGTAATTTCAAGTACAGGAGAGAAACTTATTGTTGATACAAAAAAAAAAATTCTTTTATAAAAAAATATAAAAATAACACGCAAAATATAATTACTATATTGAATCAATATGGCGGAGCAATAATTATATTTTTGTAATTTCAAGTACAGGAGAGAAACTTATTGTTGATATAAAAAAAAAATATTTCTTTTATAAAAAAATATAAAAATAACACGAAAAATATAATTAGGAAAATGACGTTAACGATCTTAAATTTTAACTGGAAAATTGATATAGTATTTCTAAAATAACATGAATATCGACTAATCAACCTAATTGTGAATTAATTAATTAAATTCTTAGCACAAGTAATTACTAGATATTTATCCTTTTATATTAATTTTCACATTCAAGCATGTTCAGTTCTGATTTGAAAAGTTTCACATTCAAACAAATTAATTTTCCCTTCATCGCAATTGCATTTTCATTTTGTGGATTTAAAAAGTTGTAGTAAAAATTAATTTTCTGATTTGCTTTTGTAAGGAACAAAAGCAAGTATATTCTGAAAGCAGAGAAGTAATTTTTATTTTTCATTCCATTTGAATTGGCGCATCCGGTAACTACTTTAGGTAAATAATTTGTAACAGGTAACATTACTCCAACCAGTAAATTCACAAGCAAACAAAACTATAAGTTGCATAGTATGCTGTAACACTTGATTAATTCTCTTGACCTATCTATCCAGAGCAAACAATTAAGTAGGAAAGCTGTCACTATACTTAAATTTAAGGACCACAAACCTTGCCTCAAACTATTAAAATGAACAAAGAGAAATGAGAAAATTTCATTATATCCACTACTTAAAGTGTTTATATTAACAGTTCAATCTATATATAGCCCTGAGAGAGAACTACAGATAATATTGCTTTCTAATTAACTTCATAATGGCTTATCATCAGATCCTCCTGTGCATTGCAATCCTAGCCTCATCGGTTCTCCTACCGACCAATGCAGCGGTCGCTGCCGACAGCCCGACAGCCGCTCCAGTCGACGTCGAGAGCATTCTCGTAAAAGGAAGCCAATATGGCACATTTATTAAGCTCCTCAAGACAACTCAAGTCATGACGCAACTCTCGAGCCAACTCAAAAACACCTATGATGGAATCACCGTGTTAGCACCGAGCGACAATGCCTTCAACAACCTGAAAGCCGGTACACTCAACGGGCTCACTACCCAACAACAGTCCGAGCTGATTCTGTACCACATCCTTCCCAGGTACTATAGTTTCAGCACCTTTGAAACCACGAGCAACCCTGTTCGTACCCAAGCATCGGGCAACGAAGGTGTTTATACTGTGAATGTGACCAGCACCAGTAACCAAGTGAATGTATCAACTGGCGTCAACAATGTCCCGGTATCCACCGCACTGTACTCTGACTTCCCTCTTGCTGTGTACTCACTTGACAAGGTGTTGCTTCCAAATGAGTTGTTTGGTGTTAAGCCATCGGCACCAGCACCAGCACCGGCTCTGGCTCCATCTGGTGCTGAGCCCAAGACAAAGGGTAAGAAGACACCTACGACTGCCGCGTCTGTGCCGGCTTCATCTGAAACTGCTGATGGGACCGCTTCAGACGCCGGTTTCAGGAGGAATGTCGAATGGGGCTTTGCTCTTGGATCTACATTAGTTGGTTTCTTGAGTCTTTTTTGAAGGGGAATTGCTTGAATGCATGTCAATAGTTTAATTATTCATGATTTTCTCATATTTTTGTGGTTTTCTTCTTGGCTTGTAATTTATTTGTGCACCTCTTTGGTTTATTTACTTTTTTTTTTTTAATTATTTTACCATGTAGTTGTTCATTTCTTTGTTTTAATTTATGATGAACTTCCCCCCCTTTTAATTACACAATAGGTTTTGAATGCATGTATTAATTTAGTACTTTCAAATGGACTTTGTCAACGGCCATGCTTATGTAACGGTCAATTAATCCGTGCCGTCAGATCCAATCTGGCTTTGATTGAACCCGTCTGATTTTGTATAACCGCATTAGCAACAGGTGATGTCAATTAATTAGTTTGGTAACAAATTCTGGGTACATCATTTAATTTCACCTGCTAATTTGGTTGAGTTATATATGTTTCCCCAATTCTGGGTTAACAATCCTTGTAGAAAGAATTTGTAGCATGTTACTAACTAGTTTAACTAATTTTGGCTACATCATTTAATTTCACCTACTAATTTAGTGTTTGCATTTGTGTATTTGTATCTGTGTTAGGATTTATAAATAGAGAAATGTTAAATATCGTCTGGAGAGTCATTGCCTTACCTTTGTTCGGACGCTTGTACGTATTTTAATGCGCCGATAAGGATAAATATTGTACAAATTCAAATTTGCATGTATATGGTTTATTATTTTCAATGCATTAAAATTTTGTATAAAATTCACATTTATGCTGATTAATTAAGAAACATCGTCAAGAATTGCTAACACATTTTTTTATACTGTGCTCATAAATTTTGATGTACTCGAAATGATTAATGGTGTATAAATATTTAATGCGCCCAAAAAGATTAAACCTCGTACCCTTTTTGACACATCAAAATTTATAGACGTGAATGTCAATATTTATACTAGCGTTCGGACCCCAAGCGAATGTTAGCAATGTCATATATAATACAAGGGATGATATTTCTTCTCATTAGAAAGCAAAAAAAAAAAAAATAATAATAATATATATATATATATATATATATAGAGAGATAGGCTATGGTGAGTTGTTTTACTTCACACCATATTTTCATTTTGAAAATCTAAACAACCGATCCGAACCGTTCAATTTTTTCTAAATATTGAAATGTGCTTGGAGACTAAATTTTACATTTTTTGGAATTTCTTTACTATTTATTAAGCCACTTTGAAATCGCTGATCCACTGTGAACAGTAAAAAACAGTAAAATTTTCTGGACCACCGGATCAGCGATTTTCAAAGTGGCTTAATAAATAGTAAAAAAATTCCAAAAAATGTAAAATTTAGTCTCCAAGCACATATCAATATAGAGAACATGTTGAGCAGTTCGGATCGGTTGTTTGAATTTTCAAAATGAAAATATGAGCGTGAAGTAAAAATGACATCTTACTTCACACAACTCACCATAGCCCAGCTCAATATATATATATATATATATATATATATATATATATATATATATATACATATATATATACGTATATACATATATAGAGTAAGGCTACGGTGCTTTGCAAAGTAAACCACCTCGTTTACTTCGGGCTACTTTTTGGATTTTGAAAATCCTAACAACCCATCTGAACCGTTCAACATGTTCTAAACATTGAAATGTGCTTGGAGACCAAATTTTACATTTTTTGGAATTTTTTTACTATTTATTAAGCCACTTTGAAAGTTTCTGATCCGGTGGTCCAGAAAATTTTACTGTTTTTTACTGTTCGCCGTCGGATCAGCGATTTTCAAAGTGGCTTAATAAATAGTAAAAAAATTCCAAAAAATGTAAAATTTGGTCTCCAAGCACATTTCAATGTTTAGAACATGTTGAACGGTTCGGATCAGTTGTTAGGATTTTCAAAATCCAAAAAGTAGCCCGAAGTAAACGGGGTGGTTTACTTTGCAAAGCACCGTAGCCTTACTCTATATATATATGAGTGAGGCTATGGTGCTATGCATAGCACAGATGGCTAGTGTACTACGGCTCAATATGGTACTTTTTAAAATCCTAACGGTCGATCCGAACCGTTCAATGTGATAACCATATGAATATGTACTTGCAAACTAAATTTTATATTTTTTCGAATTTTTTTACTATTTTTTTAGATAGGTAGAATTTTGATGGTCCAGAATTTTCAGAAAACACTGATTTTTCTACCTATCTAAAAAAATAGTAAAAAAATTCAAAAAAATATAAAATTTAGTTTGCAAGTACATATTCATATGGATATCACATTGAACGGTTCGGATCGACCGTTAGGATTTTAAAAAGTACCATATTGAGCCGTAGTACACTAGCCATTTGTGCTATGCATAGCACCATAGCCAACCTCTATATATATATATATATATATATAGAGGTTGGCTAATATCAAAACGTTTGTTCCGGAGCCGTGGTGCAACCAATTAGTTTTTCAATTTTCAAAGTTCAAACGGTCGATCCGAACCGTTAGATGTGATCTCTATATTAAAATGTGCTTGGAGACTAAATTTTACATTTTTTGGAATTTTTTTACTATTTATTAAGTCAGTTTTAAAATAGCTGATTTTAATAAACAGTGAAAATTTTCTGGATCATTAAAAACAGCGATTTTAAAATTGGCTTAATAAATAGTAAAAAAATTCAAAAAAATGTAAAGTTTGGTCTCCAAGCACATCTTAATATAGCTTGAATGTTGAACGGTTTGGATTGACTGTTTGGACTTCGAAAATGTAAAAACCGAAGCATTTGTTCCACGGTCTAGGAACAAACGTTTTGATATTAGCCACTCACTATATATATATATATATATATATATATATCTTTCTATTATTTAACATACCTTACTAAACCGTATAATTTTATTTATATACATGATCATAATCATGCACAGGCAGGATCACTAAAAGTATTTACTTCTATAATTTGATAACATATTGTATCATATCAGTTATAGATTTTACTAGCCAATCATAGCATTAGCATATATATCTTGAATAATATTTAACGGATGAAACCTATTAAGGAGTTTATTTTCTTCTTTAGATAAGTCATATAAATCAATTTTTAATTTAACTTCTTAGTGGAAAAGATTATTGTTTGATATATAATTGATATATTAGTTCCAATTCAGAAAATAGAATTAACAAATTGAAATGACATTATCAATATTTGTAATATTTTATGCTAGCTCTTAATGCCTTTTTTAGCAATAATATTCTAAATTAAATGCTTATATTCTCTAATCTCTATTCATTTTTTCCGGATCATTATGGAAGTAATCAAGATGGTTATATAATTGATTCATAATTACAAAGGTAATTATAAGAGCATTTAATTAGGACTTTCCAGTTTTCTTAGTTATAATAATTAATTATGTTATTCGGTTATACAATATAAGAGTTAGATTATAACAAGGGTCTGATGAATGCTTACGTTATTCATTTTTATTATTTTATTTAATAACAATTTTTCACCGATAACTCTAAAAATTTATTTGTCGATAGCTCTAAATTTATTTTTATTACAAGGTAGTTCAATACTTAATATTTATCAATAGTTTCATTCTTCTTTTCTAAAAAAAATTTAAATCTAATTACTTGTTTTAAAAATAACAATGACGAAGTCGTGCCTTGTCGTACAACGTTACTTTTTTCTCGATGTACTCGTCCAAAAATTTGGAGGCAAGTACTGATATTAAATTTAAAACTCTTTTTTCCAGATGGATGCTACTGGCCAACCAATCTGACATATCCTGTCCATGGTTAGAAGTTAGACCGATATTTTTATTAATACCCAAAAAAAAAAAAACAAATTATCAAATCTGCCCCCACCCCAAACTTATTTTTATTTCTACCCTAACTGCCCGTGGGCTGGGCGGTCCACTTTCCCCACCTGACCGCCCAGCAGCTGGGCGGTCCACTACCCTGATCTGACCGCCCAGCAGCTGGGCGGTCCGCTATAAAACCCCTATAAAAGGAGTTTTTTTCTCTCATGATGAGCACAGTATTCATTCCCCTAATTTCCAGAACCGAAAGAGAGAAAGAGAGGCGATTTTGAGGCGAGTAGAGGTATGGACAGTAACAAACGAGGTAAGAAAGCGAGCAACCGAGATCGTGGCGTAGCGAGAGGAGGGTCAATTAGTGATCGAGGTAAAAATGAGAAAAAAAAGTACAAGTGTCAAATATGTCGTGATTTTTTTAATTGTGAGACATGTAAGCTGGAGGAATGGAGGAGACGACATGTTCAGTATGAAATTTCAGACGATGACTTTGTGGAAAACCCCTACGGCTTTGGTTTGAAAAAGAAGAAAGTTGATCCAGAGCCTCCAGCATCGGACGATAAGTTTGTTCCGTGTACTGGTAAGGCTACCACTTCGTCTGCTGTGACTGATCCAGATCAGGCAAACTCTGATGATGACTTTGTGCCATGCACTTTCAAGACTCGTTGTAAGAAGTAGATTTTTTAGGAATTTATGTTGTAGAATTTTTAGGAATTTATGTCGTAGACTTTATTTCATTAGTTTTGTGTTTGTTTATATTTTATGTTGTTAGTTTTTGTATACGTAATTAAGTAATAAAAATAACAAAAATGAAGCATATAAAATAATCGAGGCAAATAAAAAATTACATAGTTCACAAACTACCAATTAGAATAGTTCACAATATACATCTAAAATAGTTCATAACATAATTTAACAAAACTTGGTAATCAGCGATGACGGCCTCACAAACTCAAAATACGACGTCTGGGTCTGGGTGCAGCTGGTTGTGCGGCACTACCGGATGTCTCTTCATGGCTACTACCGGTTCCTGGGCTTTCATGAGTGCGGTGGCTACTACCGGTAGCCTCAGCAACAACTCTAGCATTTTCTCTTTCGTTGGCTTCGTTAATGGCATCTGCATTGCATTCCAGTTGAAATAAAATCAAAATAAAATATAAGTAAACAAATAAAATATAAGTAAATAAATAAAATCAACCGTACCTGCTCGCTGCCTGTCAGTTGTTGAACGGCGGGCCTGATGTTCCATTCGCCTACCTTCCATCTCGTCCATGGTCATTACTTGACGCTTGTGGGGTCTTCTTCCTTTTCTGATCCACCCGCTTGCGGGACAGACTCTATCACCAACATAGGGCGGCCACTGATACTGGTTGGGATAAGGATGGAAAGATGCACCCCAAGTACTCGCAAGGTAATCGGTACGGTACATGTCAGCGACATAATCATCCTCAGAGAAGTTTCTCTCTTGGCACACCGCCATAACATGAGAACAAGGTAGGTGGGCCAACTGGATTCCTTGGCAAGTGCATGTTACAGTATTGTCAGGTGCAAAAATAACAACATACTTGAACATCCTTTTCACAAACTCCATAGTCCCATCCGGTCTACGGCCGGTTGGAGCAAACTCATTTGGACAGTGCACTTCGAATTCCAATTGGTTCTCCCCGTACGAGACAACTTTCATAACTGTACCTTTCTCCCTATGTTTCCTTAGTTTCTCCTTCACCCTTGTTGAAAACGTTTGATTCGTGGACAGTAATTCAGAAAATATAAGTCAACAATTAAAAATATGCATACCTTGGCAAAATCTCTGAATAAAAATATACATACCTGGACAGTAATTCGAGTGCTTTAACACGCCTTTTCACAAACCATACATTTAACTTGTAGAAGGTGTCCTCCACAATTGCTGCCACGGGCAACTGCCGGCTTTGCTTGAAAACAACATTCAAGGACTCAGACCCATTTGTGGTCATAATTCCCCATCGGAAACCTCCATCACGGGCTTGCAATATCTTCTCATATGCGGGTGGCTCAGCCAGATCGGCGGGATTATTTTTTTCCCACCTTGAGTAAGTACAAATTTGCCTTTCGACAGTACTGTAAAAAAAAAAAAAATTCAGATGAGCAAATTTAAGTAAATAATTCAGAAAATATAAGTTAACAAATAAAAATATACATACCTTGGCAAAATCTTTGAACATCTCTTCCATCTTTCTCGGCTTCTTCTTCTTGCAACCAATTCTGAATGTATCTGCAACCCATTTTTCAGATCCGCAGTTCTTGTGTAGGTTGTCTGTAACATGTTGCATACACAGCCTGTGCACACAATCGCCGTTCGCTGTCGACCACCCGAAATCTGGGCGATCAAAAACATATTTGATTCCTTTGTGCTGGTCTGATATGACACAAAAGAACCGGTCGCCAACACTTGTCTTCTTACGAACTTCATGAAAAATCCCCAGTTTTCTCCGTCCTCCTTCTCAACAATTGCAAAGGCCAAAGGCAACAACTGGTTTTCAGCATCATATGCACATGCGATCAGCAGTCTCCCGTCGTAACGGCCAGACAGGAAGCATGCATCTACACTGATGACCGGTCTAATGTATGACACAACTTGAATACATGGACCGAACGCCCATGCTATGGCCTTGAATTGCAACGCGTTGTCGACAGTCGGTACGCTTATATTCCAACATTCAAAGACAGTGCCGGGATTTGTACTTGCTATGGCCTGCAGCAATGGTGCAAGCAAGTTGTATGAACCATGCCAGCTACCGAACATTCGGCAAATCGCAAGTTCACGCCCTCTCCACAACCTGTTGTACTTTGGGACGACATGCTTGTAAACTCGTCTGACAGCTCTACCGACCTCCTTAAGGCTCATCGATGGGTCATCCTTAACGTCATTCTCAATTACATCGGCAATAAGTGAAGCCGTAAGCTGTGCATGGTCTTTCCTTGATGACGGAGCCTTGCATGTGTGAGGTGGTTCACACTTCTTAATAATCCATGCCTCGCCCTTACCCACAGGGGTTGCATATAGACGGAAGTGGCAATGCGCTTTGTCGGCACAAACAATTACTAACCTTCTTCGGTCCCTTTTTTCAGTTCTGCACTCCCAGTTGCCGTGAACATGGACCTCATTTATTTTCTTCACAAGTTCATCTATGTTGGTGTAAACCTGCTGCGGAGCAAGCTCTTGACTGTACCTGACACGCGGCCCAAAAAATGAGATGTCTGCCTCTTCAAAAGCAGTGGTATCGTTGAATGTGGGGCACAGATGCCTATCTGTCCGACCTCTAATCGGAAATATGTCTTCCTTAGGTAAATAATCTCCATCACCTTCTGACAGGTGATCAGAATTCCAATCCCCTTCCCATTCGTCACATGTTTCCAAATTTCTTTGTGGTACGGCATCGAGCTCAGCATCAAGGTCAAGGTCTCTCCGGGTAGCAACGGGTGACACTATAGGTATTGATGGTGGTACAGATGGAAATCTGGGTTGGATTGGGGTTTCAGGAGGAGGTGGTGGTGGTATATCGGTGGTAAAATCAGGTACAAAATTCTCATAAACGGGTGATACGGGCGGTTCATAACTCGAGTGGCGGGGGTTGTCATACCTCGAGGGGCGGGGGTTGTCATAACTATAGTGGCGGGGGTTGTCATAACTAGAGTGGCGGGGGTTGTCATACCTCGAGTGCTCATGACCCGAGTTGTCATAACCCGAGTGCTCATAACTCGAGCTGTCATAACTCGAGTGACGCGGGTTGTCATAACCCGAGTGATCATAACCTCTATTTTCCCTAGATGTTCCAACCCCGGGTTTACGCTGAACCTCCTGAAATATAAGTCCATTACCATTACCCCCTGTGACTCAAAAGTGTTGTAAACACTCCTCCATAACGACTCATCTGTTATTGGATACCTGGTATAGTAAGGTCTACCACCACTTACTGTGTTAATCCGGGTAGCTAAATCTATATCACACCGGTTGGGGTTCACACCGATTTTTTCATACACTATTCCCTTCAGTTCAACAAATGAGGTATTTTCATTTACCTCGAAGCCGTAGGCTGCTTCCTTAGTGTACTGTGCTCCCTCCGCACCCCGGGTAAACTTCCCGCCCACATACAGTGCAACCAACATATTTCCGTTCTGGAATTACTGTGCTGGAATTACTGTTCACAATCGCCTCAACATCGCCTCAGAATCGCCTCAAAATCTCTCATTTGGTTCTGGAAAATTGTTGGAAATTGGGAGAATGAATACTGTGCTCATCAGGAGAGAGAAAAACCCCTTTTATAGGGGTTTTATAGCGGACCGCCCAGCTGCTGGGCGGTCAGATCAGGGTAGTGGACCGTCCAGCTGCTGGGCGGTCAGGTGGGGAAAGTGGACCGCCCAGCCCACGGGCGGTTAGGGTAGAAATAAAAATAAGTTTGGGGTGGGGGCAGATTTGATAATTTGTTTTTTTTTTTGGGGTATTAATAAAAATATCGGGAAGTTAGAACACCATCTTTGAAATACACTACTTTTGGAAAATATATTTCTTCTAAAATTAATAAGGGGTATTTTGAACATTTACCACCACATGTTATATGTAGAACAGAATTGCAGAGGATTAAATATGGGCCACGCTAAATGGAATGGAATATACGGCCCATATATATCTCCATCCCCAAAACATTTTACTCAAATTCAATCAAGGACTACTCAAGATACCAAAACAAAACCATTCTCATAATTAAGACACAATAATTTCACTGATTAATCTAGCATATTTTAATTATATTATAGTATTTCATCTTTAATTTGTCAATGACAATGTGGCCAGTTCAAGCAAGCTGTGACGGAATCGTGCCTTATCGATCGTGACAAAGCCGATTACAATGTGACTTTTTTTCTCTCCATGTAACACTCGTCCACAAATTTGGAGGCAAGTACTGATTTTGAATTCAAAACCATTTTTTTCCAAATGGATGTTACTGGCCAACGAATTTGACATCATCCATGGTTAGACCACAATGAAAGCAGATCAAAAGAAGACCATCTTTGAAATACAATCCTTCTGAAAAAAAATATTTCTTCAAAAATCAATAAGGGGTATTTTTAAACATTTACCACCACAAATAAAACAGGATTCACAGGATTAAATATGGGCCATGCTAAATGGAATGGAATACACGGCCCAAATATATTTCTGTCCCCAATATATATACCTAAATTCAATCAAGGATTAGTTACTCAAAACCATTCTCATAAGACATACATTAATTTCACTAATTAATCTAGCATCCTTTTTATTTATATTATATTATTTCATTTTTTGTCTATGCCAATGTGGCCAGTTCGACCGAATCTATCTCTTGATCTGCTATACCCAATAGATATGCTAAATCTAACATCTTTAAAGCAAACAAAGTGCATCTCAGGACCACTGTTTTTTTTTTTTTTTACCTTCTTTTAAATTCCATTTATATATATTTTAACCTTTTAGAAAAAACAGCACAAAAAAAATGCAATCATATTTTTCACTTTGTTTTGTAAAAAGCGGTTGTGTGCGTGCTGAAGCCTACAATTTTAATTGAATTTAGAGATAGGATGATATTTACAATATTAAAAAAGATAGACTTAAAATTTAAGTTGTAAGTCACAATTTCATGATACAAACATACATTTATTTACTATTTTTTCAGAAAAATATTTTTCACATTTTTTTGGCCAAAGTGGTTCTAATTAGTTAGCTAGCGTTTACAAAAATTTGTGCAAATTTGAACAAGACCCAAAAACAAGAATCCTAAGTATCACTGTTTCCCCTTTCTAAATTCCAGTAATATTTATGTTTACCTTTTACACCTTGTTTGAATGGAGAGTAGAGGAAGGAAGGGGAGAGGTGAAGAATAGAAGGAAATGGAATGTAATAGAAAGGAAGATTAACATATTACTTCGTTTTTGGATGATTAATGAGAGAAAATAAATTTAACTTTTCTTTCCGTCTTATTTCTTGTTTGGTTGATTAAAATTTAGAAGGTTAATGAGAAATTCGGTAATTGTTGTAGGTTTGTGACAAAAAACTTATATGATAATTATATAGGTAAGATATAGAGTTGAATATTTGTGCTATTTTTTTTAAAAATATTTGTAACAAAATTTCTTTTCATCCGTTACACTCCAAATCGGGAGGGAAACCGATTTTATTAATTACAATGATACAAGGTTAAACCTTTCACCTCCTATACCCTTCACCTCTGACATAATTTTATCAACCAAACACAATTCGATGAAAAATTTTCTTTTCTTTCCATTCCCTCCCTTCCTCTACTCTCCATCCAAACAAGGTGTTAGGAAAAGCAGCACAAAAAATAAATAAAACCATATTTCTTTCACTTTTTTTTTGCCCAAGTGGTGCTAACTAGTAAGTAGCTAGCCTTTACGGTAAAAATTTGTGCAAATTTGAAACAAATAAAAATTTGAACAAGACCCAAAACAAGAATCCCTAGATACATTTCCCAAGGTCAAGCTGGAGAAACAAACATACCCTTGGTGACAAGGATTCTCTTTTTCCCAAAGCCTTGCTAATCTCTTTCCTTTGCACTTACTCCCATACTAGAATAAAAAATTAATTAAACAAAAAAGAGAGCATTAATTTTGGGGGATTTGAGAAAGGAATCTGGCATAGGAAAAGGAGTATGTGGAGCCTAGGAAGTGGAGAGAATATCCTAGGCTACACATGAGAACACACGCTAAATTCCAAGTGTTTTATTGTTAAACAATTTATAAAGAAAAAGTTTAGGATGCCAAGGGGGCCATTTTGTAATTTTCTTTATGGCTTAGAGCAAGACTAAAGTCAGCCCACAAGCCGACGCTCTCTCACACTTCCAAAAATTCACTGCTCTTCCTTCACTGTACCATTGCACCAGTATCTCTCCTTTCAGAATATTTTTTATTTTAAAGAATATATTATAAATTTTGTCAGAAAGATGATAGATGGGAATTTTTTTCAATTTTATGAAAATAACTAGGTTTCTTTAGACATTTCTTAACGAATTGTAAGTTTTCAAATTTAATTATTAAAAATAAAAAATTGCTTTGGTTCCTTTTAACGTCAATGTAAAATGAATACTTCAATACATAAAGGAACCAAGGTAATGCTTAGTTTTTTTTTTTTTTAATTTTAGAATTTTTGTGATCAAATTTGAAAACCTGCATCAAATGCATACAAAAAAAATCGAATTAATGATTTGATTATTTAAAACTGTCTAAAATAACTGAATCAATGAATGGCTAGGTTCATTCTATGACATGAAAATAAAAAAATTCTGCTCTCTTTCTCTTCCTTTTTTAAAATATTTGTTTTCTGTAGTGTGTTGTGTACAATACAGTAGTACCACGAGCTGTTTCTTTTCTCCTTTCATTTTTTACTATGCTAGTGCAAGACTATGAGTGTTAGTTAATTTAATGGCACCAAAAATATTAATCTATACAGTGATACTCATCTGTTCAACTGCTACAGTAGCAGGGAATCAAATTTAATTACAGAGTGCATGTGATTGCAAGAGCTTGAACAATTTCTTTTTTTCATTTTATAAGAATACTATGTTGAAATTGATCGACTAGACCCTTCTATGATGTCTGATCGTACACGAAACATTTTTCCTGTGCAAGTTATACATGTCAAATGCTATATGATCAGATCAAAATATTAATTAAACTAAAACAAATACATAGGAGCAGAAATTTATTCAAATTATATACAGGAGCAATTCTATAAATTTATGTTTGGTGAGAATAAAATTGTATGACGAAGATAATGCTTATCATATTAATCCGGTGGGACAATTATCTTTTAATTAATCCGAGCCTACTATATATTTTCCTATCAAATTATTATTTTGATAAAATTGAATCTGTAACTGATACATGCAACAATTAATGACAAAAACATTGTATATTTAATTGAAGTCTTACTTGCATGCATAACAGTGCTCTGAATATTTTTATATAACAAACTTGTCAAATTTGATCTCTAAAAAGGTTCCTCGTGTATCTTTCCCACATCATGACAACAATTCATGACAAAAAAATCAGTTACAACCTGATAAAACAAAAACACACCTTCACGTTTGAAATAATTTGTAAATCATTGGCGCCTATTTCGTCTCAACTCTTACGTACAACACGTGTATGTACATACATACATACATGAAATGAAATATCTAATATATAAATTTGTGCCAATTTAATATGCAACTACAAGTCTACAACCATACAAGATAGTAGATCTGGAGAGAAGCAACTAAGCAAGAAGAGAGAGAGAGAGAGGCATTGCATGGACAAATATTCCAATTTCTGTCGTTTGCACCGTCGTTTTGTTTTTGGATTTGTTACTCCTCCACGCCGCTAGCACGTGCTGGGAATCAACTTGGCCAAGATTAGATTAGCCTCTCTTAATTAAGCGTGATTAAGTTAATTAGGTTCTGGAGAGATAAATTTGATTGTTTGCTCTTTCAAAATTTTGGGTTTGTATGGAAGCCCTTGAGACATCTAGGTAAATTATACAAATAAAAAATAATAATTAGCGATTGTAACTTATTTTTCAGATTGACCGTTTAGAAATATAGTAAGAAAGTACCTAACAAATCTAAAATTAATCATTATCATAATATGATTTGTAGATCGAGTTGTGGGATCATGTTGATAGTTTAAATCTCAAAAATAGAAATTTAGAGCAATATATGTGAGAAATGATAGATTGTTGTTGAGCATAATATCATAGACTACTTATCCATTTAATTCAGTCTGCTTATATATATATTCAATTTACTTTCCCCATCATTTTTTTTTGTTCAATTATGCATTCTCTCTGTAGCAATAATATATAATTATACATTTCTATTTTTTCACCTAGCTAGAGTACATTTCAAGTTGCTACAAGATAATATATCAATGTAAATACAAATTTAATTACCTCATGTTAGTCAACAATTATATATATATATATATATATATATATATATATATATATATATATAAATATATAGAGAGTATGGCTAATTTGCTGCTGGCAGCATTTCGGCGAGGTGCTTACGGGGGCATATCTTAGTATTTGATGTTCAAACAACAAATCCAAACCATTAGATGTTCAATCTATATTAAAATCTACTTGGAGACCAAATTTTACATTTTTTGGAATTTTTTTACTATTTATTAAGCTGGTTTGAAAATTGCTGATCCGGGTGAACAGTAAAAACAGTGCAACCAAATTCTGGACCATGTGATCAACAATTTTCAAAGTGGCTTAATAAATAGTAAAAAAATTCCAAAAAATGTAAAATTTGGTCTCCAAGTAGATTTTAGTATAGATTGAACATCTAACGGTTTGGATTTGTTATTTGAATATCAAATACTAAGATATACCCCCGTAAGCACCTCGCCGAAATGCTGCTAATAGCAAATTAGCCATACTCTCTCTATATATATAGTATGGCTAATTTGCTTCCGGAAGCATTTCGGCGAGGTGCTTACGGGGGCATATCTTAGTATTTGATGTTCAAACAACAAATCCAAACCGTTAGATGTTCAATCTATATTAAAATGTACTTGGAGACCAAATTTTACATTTTTTGGAATTTTTTTACTATTTATTAAGCTGGTTTGAAAACCGCTGTTTTTATTAAATTTCTGCACCATTGAAAACAACGGTTTTCAAACCAGCTTAATAAATAGTAAAAAAATTCCAAAAAATGTAAAATTTGGTCTCCAAGTACATTTTAATATAGATTGAACATCTAACGGTTTGGATTTGTTGTTTGAATATCAAATACTAAGATATGCCCCCGTAAGCACCTCGTCCGAAATGCTTCCGGAAGCAAATTAGCCATACTCATATATATATATATATATATATATATAGAGTGATGCTACGGTGCTTTGGGAAGTAAAGAGGGTGTTTTACTTCCCGCTCATATCTTTATTTTTAAAGTCCAAATAGTCGATCCGAACTTCTCAACATGATCTTCATATTAATATGTGCTTGGAGACTAAATTTTTACATTTTTTGGAAATTTTTTACTATTTGTTTAGAATTTTTGAAAATCAGTGTTTTTTGAATTACTTTTTATTTTTTATTTAATGAAAAGCTGTGATTTTCAAAAATTCTAAACAAATAGTAAAAAATTTCTAAAAAATGTAAAATTTGGTTTCCAAGCACATATCAATAGAAAGATTATGTTGAGAAGTTCGGATCGACTATTTGAACTTTAAAAATGGAGATATGAGCGGGAAGTAAAACACCCTCTTTACTTCCCAAAGCACCGTAGCATCACTCTATATATATATATATATAGTGAGTGGCTAATATCAAAACGTTTGTTCCTAGACTGTGGAACAAACGCTTCGGTTTTTACATTTTCGAAGTCCAAATAGTCGATCCAAACTGTTCAATATTCAATCTATATTAAGATGGGCTTGGAGACCAAATTTTAAATTTTTTGAAATTTTTTTACTATTTATTAAGCCAGTTTTAAAATCATTGTTTTTAATATGTTTATTAAAATCAGCGATTTTAAAACTGACTTAATAAATAGTAAAAAAATTCCAAAAAATTTAAAATTTGGTCTCCAAGCACATCTTAATATAGAGATCACATCTAACGGTTCAGATCGACCGTTTGAACTTCGAAAATTAGAAAATTAATTGGTTCCACCACAGCTTCGGAACAAACGTTTTGATATAAGCCAACCTCTCTCTCTCTATATATATAGAGAGAGAGAGGAGGGGATTCAATTACACATTTTATGGTGACACATCTTGACACCATATATTTATAAGTCATTTTGCGATTTCAAAGTGCGAACAATCGATCCGAACCGTTCAATATGATCTTCATATTAAAATGTGCTTGGAGACCAAATTTTATATTTTTTGAAAGTTATTTATTATTTTTTTAGAATTTTTGAAAATCACAGTTTTTTTATGGTCCAAAATTATCTAAAAACAATAATTTTGTACACATCTTAATAAATACAAAAAAATTTCAAAAAATATAAAATTTGGTCTCCAAGCACATTTTAATATGAAGATCATATTGAACGGTTCGGATCGATTGTTCGCACTTTGAAATCGCAAAATGACTTATAAATATATGGTGTCAAGATGTGTCACCATAAAATGTGTAATTGAATCCATCCTCATATATATATGAGTGAGGCTATGGTGCTATGTATAGCACGGATGACTAGTGTACTACGGCTCAATATGGTACTTTGTAAAATTCTAACGGTCGATCTGAACCGTTCAATGTGATAACCATATGAATATGTACTTGCAAACTAAATTTTATATTTTTTTGAATTTTTTTACTATTTTTTTAGATAGGTAGAATTTTGATGGTCCAGAATTTTCAGAAAACACTGATTTTTCTACCTATCTAAAAAAATAGTAAAAAAATTCAAAAAAAATATAAAATTTAGTTTGCAAGTACATATTCATATGGATATCACATTGAACGGTTCGGATCGACCGTTAGGATTTTAAAAAGTACCATATTGAGCCGTAGTACACTAGCCATCCGTGCTATGCATAGCACCATAGCCTCACTCTATATATATATATATAGATAGACTATGGTGAGTTGTGAAGTAAAACGTCTTTTTACTTCACGCCATATTTTCATTTTAAAAATCCAAACAACTGATCCGAACCGCTCAACATGTTCTCTATATTGAAATGTGCTTGGAGACTAAATTTTAAATTTTTTGGAATTTTTCTACTATTTATTAATCCACTTTGAAATCGCTGATCCAATGTGAACAGTAAAAAACAGTAAAAATTTCTGGACCACCGGATCAGCGATTTTCAAAGTGGCTTAATAAATAGTAAAAAAATTCAAAAAAATGTAAAATTTAGTCTCCAAGCACATTTCAATATTTAGAACATGTTGAGCGATTCAGATCGGTTGTTTGGATTTTCAAAATGAAAATATGAGCGTGAAGTAAAAATGATCTCTTACTTCACAACTCACCATAGCGCAGTTCTATATATATAGAGAGAGAGAGAATGGCTAACGTACAAACGTTTGTTCCTGGGCTCAGGAACAAACGATTTGGTTCTCCGATTTTCAAAGTCCAAACAACAAATCTAAACCGTTAGATGTTCAATCTATATTAAAATCTACTTGGAGACCAAATTTTACATTTTTTGGAATTTTTTTACTATTTATTAAGCTGGTTTGAAAACCGCTGTTTTTCAATGCTGCAGAAATTTAATAAAAACAGCGGTTTTCAAACCAGCTTAATAAATAGTAAAAAAATTCCAAAAAATGTAAAATTTGGTCTCCAAGTAGATTTTAATATAGATTGAACATCTAACGGTTTAGATTTGTTGTTTGGACTTTGAAAATCGGAGAACCAAATCGTTTGTTCCTGAGCCCAGGAACAAACGTTTGTATGTTAGCCATTCTCTATATATATATATATATATATATATATATATAGTGGCTAATATCAAAATGTTTGTTCCTAGCCCCCGGTGCTACCAAGTTATTTTTTGATTTTCAAAGTTCAAATAGTCGATCCAAACTGTTAGATGTTCAATCTATATTAAAATATGCTTGGAGACTAAATTTTACATTTTTTGGAATTTTTTTACTATTTATTAAGCCACTTTGAAAATTGTTGATCCGGGTGAACAGTAAAAACAGTGCAACCAAATTCTGGACCATGTGATTAGCAATTTTCAAAGTGGCTTAATAAATAGTTAAAAAATTCCAAAAAATGTTAAATTTGGTCTCCAAGAAGATTTTAATATAGAGATCACATCTAACGGTTTGGATCGACTGTTTGAACTTTGGAAATCAGAAAACAACTTGGTAGCACCAGGGGCTAGGAACAAACATTTTGATATTAGCCACTCTCTCTCTCTCTCTCTCTCTCTCTATATATATATATATATATATATGGAAGTGTCTACGGTGCTATGCATAGCATAGAGGCCTCCGTGCTACGGCTCAATTTTTGAGTTTTCAAAATCCTAACGGTCGATCCGAACCGTTCAACATGATCTCCATATGAATATGTACTTGCAAACCAAATTTTACATTTTTTAGAACTTTTTTACAATTTATGAAGCCACTTTGAAAAAACAGTAATTTGTACACAACAGTAAAATCTTCTGGACCATTGGATCAGCAATTTTCAAAGTGGCTTAATAAATAGTAAAAAAATTCTAAAAAATGTAAAATTTGGTTTGCAAGTACATATTCATATGGAGATCATGTTGAACGGTTCGGATCGACTGTTAGGATTTTGAAAACTAAAAAATTAAGCCGTAGCACGGAGGCCCTCTATGCTATGCGTAGCATATTAGCCAGATTATATATATATATATATATATATAGTGAGTGGCTACTCTACTTACATAAGCATATGAGAGCATATTCTTATAAGTCATTTTGTGTTTTCAATGTCTAAATGGTCGATCTGAAGCCTTCAACATGTTCTCCATATTAATATGTGTTTGGAAACGAAATTTTACATTTTTTGGAATTTTATTACTATTTTTTTAGAATTTTTCAAAATAGCATTTTTCAGATTTTTTTTTTTATTATTATTTTTACCATATTAAACCACTGTTTTGAAAAATTCTAGAAAAATAGTAAAAAAATTCCAAAAAATGTAAAATTTCGTTTCCAAACACTTATTAATATGGAGAACATGTTGAGTGCTTTAGATCGACCATTTGGACATTGAAAATGCAAAAATGATTTATAATCATATGCCCTCATATGCTTATGTAAGTAGAGTAGCCAACCTCTATATATATATATATATAGAGAGAGAGAGAGAGAGATAGGGGTTAGCTACTTACATAAGCATATGAGAGCATATGCTTATAAGTCATTTTTGTGTTTTCAATGTCCAAATAATCGATGTGAAGCGCTTAACATGTTCTCCATATTAGAATGTGCTTGGAGACCAAATTTTACATTTTTTTGAACTTTTTTACTATTTTTTTTAGAATTTTTCAAAACAATGTTTTTCAGATTTTTTTTTTACCATATTAAAACATTGTTTTGAAAAATTCTAAAAAATAGTAAATTTTTTTCGAAAAATGTAAAATTTGGTCTCCAAGCACATTATAATATGGAGAACAAGTTGAGTGTTTTAGATCGACTATTTGAACTTTGAAAATACAAAAATGACTTATAATCATATACTCTCATATGCTTATATAAGTAGAGTAGCCAACCTCTATATATATATATATATAGAGAGAGAGAGAGATGGGTTATTGTGCTTCGCGAAGTAAATGGAGGTTTACTTCGGGTCATATTTTTATTTTTGAAAATCCAAACAACCGATCCGAACCGTTCAACATGTTCTAAATATTGAAATGTGCTTGGAGACTAAATTTTACATTTTTTGGAATTTTGTTTACTATTTATTAAGCCACTTTGAAAATCGCTGATCCGGTGGTCCAGAAAATTTTACTGTTTTTTACTGTTCACAGTGGATCAGCGATTTTCAATGTGGCTTAATAAATAGTAAAAAAATTCCAAAAAATGTAAAATTTAGTCTCCAAGCACATTTTAATATTTAGAACATGTTGAACGGTTCGGATCGGTTGTTTGAATTTTCAAAAATGAAAATATGACCCGAAGTAAACCCCCCATTTACTTCGCGAAGCACAATAGCCCATCTCTCTCTATATATATATATGTTCCTACAGACTTCAACTTGCAGCTGAATCTTATGACAAATAATTACTAATTCATCCAATTAAACTGCGAATAATTGATAGTAGTTTTACACTTTGTTATAATTGAAAGTTGCAATATCACCATCTGAATTAGTAGTATTCACCTTAAACTTTAATTAAATAGAAGTTGCATAGTGATCAGGAGTTCAGGACTCAGTAGCGGATTTAAAGAGGGCTAAGGTGACTAAATCCTTCTATAATACAAAAAAAGTTGTACATTTCATGTGTTGGCTATTTTTTTTTAATAAAATTCAATAGTTTGCTCTCTGCATTATAGAAGTATTTGTTTAATTATTAAAGCAACAAATTATGTCTCGCTTAAAAATATATTTTGCTGAATATTATTCTTTATTAAATTTAGCTATCCGCTATTAAATTTCTGATTTTGTCCCTAATAGATCTAATTAACAATTCCATTTTACTAAAAATTTGAGGAGATGGATTTGCATGCATGTATGCAAATTTGAGATTTGCAACGGTATGCATGTAAACCGGCCGGCCCCTCTCATATATAGATAGATAGATATAACAATTAATTAAATAGATAGCTAGCTATCCGATCGAGATGTTGAATATTAGCTAATTAGCACCGAGTAATTAATTGTTCCTTAATTTTTGCCTCGGGCCTCTCAACGTGTGGATTTGTAGGGGATTAGTGAGATCCGCACGGAGATATAATCCATCTCAAACCATGCATATTACACACACACACACACACATATATATATATTCTAGAAAAAAAGAAGTAAGAAAGAATAATATGTGCTAAATTTATCTGATGAAAAAGGGAACTTATTTATATATACACGAATGTAATCACATATGGCAACTGATGTACAGCAGCGAGTATCCTCAATTTTGACAGTGTTAAACGAGTCGATATTCGTACTGTGAGTTGTGGATAGATCAATAAGATTTTTGTTGATTCGATGCCATGAGTTGTATGTAGATTACAAGTTGAAAAAAAAATACGTCTTCTTCTTACAACGAGTTTCATCTTTTCATAATGGATCAAATATAAATAGTGAAAGAGTAAAAAATAGTTTACCTTCTTCTTCTTGCAAACTGAGAAACGAGTCGAGCTGAATCAAGTTTAAACTCACCAATAACGACTTGAATCAGTATCAAACAAACTAATTATGAGTTTTTTCGAGTCAATTTCAAATAATTACGAACTTTTTTTTCATCCGTGCGTAAACGAACAGAGTACGTAGTCTTTAGTAATTATTTGTCAACCTTTTCTAAACTTACGTAGACGGATACAAATGAAGTTCCCATATATACATTGTATTTTTCAAAGTTTCAATATATATTTTAGAGTAAATTTCGTTAAAGGTCACTAAAATGTGCTCTTCGTTACGAATTAGTTATTCAAATTTGATTTGTCTTTCTAGAGTCATTGAACTTTATATTTGTTCCAAGTCATTTTATTGTTATTTTTATCTAAACTACTCACATAATATGACGTAGATTCCAACTAAAATCAAATTGATGTAGTTGAACTAAATATATAAATTGATGAGTTATATACAAATTAATTAGCTACCATACACGCCATATTCAGTTAGTATTTTATATAAAAATAATAAAAAAAGTAGCTTGATTGGAATAAATATATATATAAAGTTCAATGACTCTAAAAGAATAAATTAAATTTAAGTAATCAATTCGTAATAAAGAATAAAATTTATTGACCTCCGAAAAAAATTATTCTATATTTTAGCTTCATAAATATTGAGAGAGCTTACCGCGCGCGTCATAAAAATTTTGACCACCAGGCACAATTTTATAAGTGAACACGCGCAGTGACTTTTTTTTTAATGTTCATTATTCTGCAGTCATGCATGTGGCTAGTCATGATAGATGGATTAAAGAAGAAATTACAAGACATGCATCATGATTAGCTACACGGGAGAAAATACAAAAAATAAAATAATTGGAAATTGCGGAGTATATGAGATCAACGAATTTCTACTACCTTCTAATGATCATATACAGTACTTTGTGTAAGGAGCCGTGATAAGAATCCATCGAACAATCGCAATGCAGACAAGTAACAACATAATTTCCCACACAGAGAGTACAACAGAGGATCTATTTTCAGCACTGCGTAAATGCGTAATAGGATGCTCGTTGCATATTAGCACAATGTTTTTTTTTAAATTGGCTTGGCAAAAGCTGCCGTATATTAGCACCATGCAATGTCTGATTTTTTTTAAGGTCAGTAACTTTAAGTATCTGATAATTTTATTGATAAAAACATATTTACAATGAGTTAAATAATTTTTATTTTTATTTTTAAATCTATATTTTTATTTTTATGAATTAATTTAAACTACTATAATCATCTAATTTTATTAATTTACCTTTTTAATCTCTCTATTATCTTATTTTCCATCTTTCTCTACAACCGAATGTAATATCTGATTTATTTCAGAGAAAATATGTTAATAATGAAATTAAATTAAGGTCCTAATTCCTGCTTCTTCTAAATTTTTTAATTTTTTAATTTTATAATTAAAATAATTATGATTATTAAAAATTCGGAATTTTATGTGGATATATAAAACATATATAATTAAACTATATCTCAACAAGATAATATAAGAGATATATTACTAATTATATTTTTTAAAAATCACAACAAAATCAAGTTAATTAAAGAACAATATATAACAGTGTTGTAAATAACGGTATGCGGTCGTTGAATGGACATGGTACCGCCAAGCGATTAATCGGAAATAATCTGTTGATTAGTCAGAAAAATCCGTGACGGTTTGGTCACTGCGCCAATGACTAATCAGCTGATTAATCGGTCTAAACGGATGTTTTTTACAACACTGATATATACAATGTCTAGCAAATTAATGTAAAGAACAAGTGATATTTCCGTTTACATGACCGTTGCAATAATTTAGTCTTCTTCCTTCTTTCAAAAAAAGTATATTTTGTCATCATCCATATCAACATATATTAATATACTTAATTTCGAATGTATTCGCCGCAGCTTAATTGTGTGGCACAGAAATCATAACTTTAATTCCATAATTTTTTTTAATTATTGTATTATTTCAACAATATGTTAATCTTTACGCACTTCATTTAATCAAACCATTAGTTTAATTAGTTACTACGTACTTACCTAATATGCCAGGATCACTTAATCTGCTTTTATTTTTCTAATCCCATAGCATTACTAAATTGCTGTTTAATTAGTCAGGATAGAGTAATAAAATGGGATTAACAGGATTCGTTTCAACAACTGTCGATCAGAGACTATGAGAAAATATTAATTAAAGAATTGTGTTAAAACTGCTTCAAAGTTGTTAAAGGAAAATAGTAACATCGATCATAAATTATTACGAACTACGTCTAATTTAATAATTTCTGTCTGAAAAATGCATGCAATGTCGAAATTAATTAAAAAGCTCCGGCCGAAACTAAAACTTACCTCTCATTCTAAATAAGTAAATAAATAAATAAATAGCAATCATAATGTTTTGCAAAAAAGTATACCATTAACTTATTGAAAAAACTTTCATAACAAAAATTTCTAAATTGCTGTAACTCATTTTTGCCCTAACTAGATATTTACCGTTGAAAACATACAATAGATATTAATATATTCATGTATCTTTTTTTTATCACTCGAATGTACCAGATATAATCTGCATTTATTTGAATTATTATTTTATCTATATGCATATGTTCTAACTAGGAATATGTAAACAAAAATAATATAAAAAAGAAAGTGAAAAAGGATCACATTATGGGTTAATCATTCCAAATGGAAAGCTACCAAGCCTCAGCTTTTACCCTTTTGCCTCATCCTACGTGTCGCCATCTCCTATTTCCATCCACGTTTCATCTCTCATTTTTTTTACAGCTTAATTTATATTACTGCTGCTCAGTACACCTCGTACTGTGTGCCTCTTTTCATTTATTTTAATTCCTCTCTGAACAATAGAGAGACTGATAGTGATCACACTATAATTATCTCCTCAAAAACACTAGTTGCCATCTCTCCCAATTACCCATTATAAGCCCATACCTAAAAAAGTTCTTCTTTTGTCGTTAACACAAAGAGACAGCGAGAGAGAGAGAAGAAATCTCTCAAGAAAATGGCTGGTGAGGCCATCTCCAAAGCCTTCCCTTTAAGCACCAACATAAACATTCCCTCTCAAGATACCATCAATCCTCCTGCTAAGAAGAAAAGAAATCTCCCTGGCACCCCAGGCAAGTACATATACATATAAATATATATACCTAATTAACATCATCTATCTCTCTATCTTTTTCTCTCTCCCACAATATAATTCTCATTGATTTAATTAGCAAACTAAATAAGAAATTAATTAATGCATGATGATCAATCAACAGACCCAGATGCAGAAGTTATCGCGCTTTCGCCGAAGACGCTCATGGCAACAAACCGGTTCTTGTGCGAGATATGCGGCAAGGGGTTTCAGCGAGATCAGAACCTGCAGCTGCACAGGAGGGGGCACAATCTGCCGTGGAAGTTGCGGCAGAGGAGCAGCAAGGAGCCGAGGAAGCGGGTGTATGTCTGCCCCGAGAAGAGTTGCGTGCACCACAACCCGGCTAGAGCGCTAGGCGATCTGACAGGGATCAAGAAGCACTTCTGTAGGAAGCATGGGGAGAAGAAATGGAAGTGTGACAAGTGCTCTAAGAGGTATGCGGTGCAGTCCGATTGGAAGGCACACTCAAAGACATGCGGCACAAGGGAGTACCGCTGCGATTGCGGTACTTTATTTTCACGGTTAGTTTTTCTTTGTTTTTTTTTTTCTTTTTTAATATGTTTAGGTTAGTATGATGTTATGAAATCAAGAAGCAATTAGGTTTTCCTTGTGAATTATTTTTTTCTGAATTATTACTTAAGAAAGTGTTGAAATAAATTAGGGTTTCAAGGTTTTTATATTTTCCTTTTGATGAATTAGTTGATCCATCCATGATAGAATTCATACGCACGCATAATCTGTTTTGAGCATTCATGTTGATACAACTGTTGTTATATGCTTAGGTCAGTAAATTCTTTTCAAGAATCAAGATCAATATTAGTTATTAGTTTATACACCTATATATTGTGTTTATTAATACCTTTGTCGACAAACACACATTGATAATCCAATTTGTGTTATCTTTCTTTTCCAATAGTCTATGTTGTCTAAATCAATTGCACGCATTGAATCATGTCTTGAGTTGACTCAGGAACACCTTAAATTAGATACAGTAATTAATCTTTTCCGAACCGGATTAGGATGTTAGGATATTTCCTCAAAAGCATCAATCCACCATCTCCCCAACACACACACACACACAAAGAGAGAGAGAGAGAGAGAGAGAAATAAGTCTAATAGAGAGACCAATTAAACTGCAATATGAATTCAAAATACACTTTTAATATTATTCTACACATATTGACCCTCATCCTCAACAAATCTGCAGTTAGTAACTATTTCTAACTTCATGAAATGACATTTATATATATATATATAGGAGTTGGCTACGGTGCTACGCGAAGCATAGAGGGCCTCCGTGCTACGGTTCAATATTTGAGTTTTCAAAATCTTAACGGTCGATCCGAACTGTTCAACATGATCTCCATATAATATGTACTTGCAAACCAAATTTTACATTTTTTTAGAATTTTTTTACTATTTTTTTAAATAGATAGAAAAACACTTGATTTGAATGGTACATAATTTTCAGATCAAGTGATTTTCTACCTATCTAAAAAAATAGTAAAAGAATTCTAAAAAATGTAAAATTTGGTTTGCAAGTACACATTCATATGGAGATCATGTTGAACGGTTCGGATCGACCGTTAAGATTTTGAAAACTCAAATATTGAGCCGTAGCACGGAGGCCCTCTATGCTTTGCGTAGCATATTAGCAATTTCCTATATATATATATGCACTTCATTTTTTTTACTTGCGCATTCATTGTACTGATCTTCTTTTTTTATTTGATGGCAACAGGCGAGATAGCTTCATCACGCATAGAGCCTTCTGCGATGCTTTAGCCGAAGAAACCGCAAGGCTAGCTGTTGCATCCAACAACAACAACAACCCAACAATTGGCAATCCAAACTATTTCTTCTCTAGTGGATTGGTAAGGCCAAGCATGATACAACAATTCCCTTCAAACAATGTCAAACCAAACCTTCTAAACAATGGTGACTGCCTATCTCTTTGGCCCGGCAATGAGGTGTTAACTAATAACACCGCTCTCTCCCCCATGCCTCAAGTCGGTCCCTTTGGAACTCCTACATTATATGGAGACCTCTTCACCCCTTGCTCAAATGCGCAAAGCCAACTAGAAAACCAATTCAGTTGGTTGTATGGTAATAATAACAAGTTCCCTTGTTCTAATCCCGGAGAATCCTTGACGAGCACTGTTAAGGAAATGGAGAGTTCACAATCGGTTCTGACAAGCATTCCCTCATTGTACAGTAATCAGCAACAGCATTCAACTCCTCCTACTGACATGTCAGCAACTGCCTTGTTACAAAAGGCGGCGCAAATCGGTGTTAGTTTAACTACACCGCTCATGGGTAGTTTCGAATCGAAGTCAAGTAACAATACACCAATCGAAGTGTGCAACAAGTTCGATGGGTTATTCGGTTCAAACCAACAACAAAGAAACCTAGAGAGCGCACTTAATGAGTTTGCTGTAACAAACCCATATGACATGTTTTCTGGTAGAAACACTGTTTCATTGAAGAGTAGTCTAGGTGTATCAGTAGAGGAGACCAGAGATTTCTTAGGAGTTGGGGTTCAAACCCTATGCACACCATCCATCAATGGATGGATTTGAGCTTAGAGAATTGAGTGTCCATTTTATATATTATGTTACAAGTTGGAAGAGAGGTGGTATGATCCTACCATGCACACTAGCTCTCAACAAAGCTTAAAAGGAAGATCTCTCTGGATTATGCTTTGTTTTTTCTTGAGGTGGGAGGCAAGAAGCACTTCACTTTTCATGTCTATTATTGCACTAGTACATCCCTTTCGGGATTGTTCTGTTTTAAAAAGTGGATTTTAGTACGCTTAGTGGTATAAAACATGATCTATGTTCAATAAATTATGCATTAAGTATCTCCGATGTGTGATTAATTAACCAAATCTCATGAGTGTGGGACCCAGCAAGCTAAATAAATTAAAGGTTTAGCATCCCTAAATGGCACGCCCACTACATGATTATCTGAATGTGTATTTATGTTGACTATGGTCAATAATTACAAATTAATCATATGAATTAAACTTCTTTACAAAGAAAAAGAACATTAAATTAAATCTTTCTTTTCTGTTCTTATCTTTGACACTGATAGTCAGAGACACTATCGGTGTCAGTTTTTTACTAACTAATCGACACTTTTGTGCTAATATCATTTATCGGTTTGCCACTGGTGATTATTAGTGTCGATTATTCATAATACTCGACACTAGTGGTGGCACTTATTGTACATTCTGTGCTAGGGGGGATTTAAGTTTAATGAATGGAGGTTAATTGACCTCATTTTTTTTTTTTGTATTTATGTGTAATTTTCTATATAATTTAGAGTGAAATGTCATGTATATTGTAAATTAACCTTCATTTTCAGCATGAAAATTTTAAAATGATGACTCTCAATGTGTGTTTGACTCTCAATTTGTCCTGGCTCAACTAATATATATGAGTGAGGCTACGGTACTATGCATAGCACGGTTGGGTCCGTGCTACGGCTCAATATTTGAGTTTTCAAAATCCTAACGGTCGATCCGAACCGTTCAACATGATTAGAAAATGAATATGTACTTGAAAATCAAATTTTATATTTTTTTGAATTTTTTTACTATTTTTTTAGATAGGTAGAAAATCACTTGATCTGAAAATTCTGGACCATCCAAAAACAGTGATTTTTCTACCTATCTAAAAAAATAGTAAAAAAAATAGAAAAAATGTAAAATTTGGTTTGCAAGTACATATTCATTTTATAATCATGTTGAACGGTGTGGATCGACTGTTAGGATTTTGAAAACTCAAATATTGAGCCGTTGCACGGACCCAATACGTGCTATGCATAGTACCGTAGCCTCACTCAATATATATATATATATATATATATATATATATATAGAGCTTGGCTACTATGCTTATATAAGCAAAAGCCCCCATATGCTTATAATTCATTTTTGCGTTTCCAATGTTCAAATGGTCGATCCGACCGTTCATCTTGTTCTCCATATTAATATGTGCTTGGAGACTAAATTTTACATTTTTCTGAATTTTTTTACTATTTATTAAGCCACTTTGAAAATTGCTGATCTGGGTGAACAGTAAAAACAGTGTTTCCAAAATTCTGGACCACCAGATCAGAAACTTTCAAAGTGGCTTAATAAATAGTAAAAAAATTCAGAAAAATGTAAAATTTAGTCTCCAAGCACATATTAATATGGAGAACAAGATGAACGGTCGGATCGACCATTTGAACATTGGAAACGCAAAAATACTCATTTAAGCATATGGGGGCTTTTGCTTATATAAGCATAGTAGCCAAGCTCTATATATATATATATAGTTGGGCTATGGTGAGTTGCGAAGTAAGATTCTTGTTTTATTTCACGCTTATATCTTCGTTTTCAAAGTCTAAATAGCCGATTCGAACCGCTCAACATGATCTCCATATTGAAATGTGCTTGAAGATCAAATTTTACATTTATTGAGATTCTTTTACTATTTTTTTAGATGAGTAGAAAATCGTTGTTTTTGGATGGATTATGGACCATAAAAAAATAGTGATTTAAATAATTCTAAACAAATAGTTAATAAATTTCCAAAAAATGTAAAATTTGGTCTCCTGGCACATTTCAATATGTAGATCATGTTAAGCGGTTCAGATCGACCTTTTTAACTTTCAAAAGTAAAAAATATAAGCGTAAAGTAAAACAAGACTCTTACTTCGCAACTCACCATAGTCCAACTATATATATATACACACACACATGTTCACCTCAGGGAAGGTTCCAATTAAAATACATCTTAATTAAGCCCAGCCCAAGTGTAACAACCATGTACTGTCAATAACTACAAAATTCATCAGGTGATGTGGCATTGTCACCTGTCAATGAGGTGATCTGGTTTGTTGATTTAGGTGGATAGTATGTCAATTTCAGTATGATGGATTGAAATCATGCCAAAAAGAGCTCTATACCTAGGTCTAATTTAATTGTCAACACCCTATATAGCAGTAAGAACAGAGGTAGCAGTAAACATGAATATGGAAATTTGTCGGCAGTTAGACAAAGTAATCAGGACCAATATGCTTTGAGCAAAACAGCATACCAGAAACCAGAAAATTGTCATATGTAAATTGTACCATCAGATATATCGATTGTTCAAGCTTGGCGTGCCAGATCATATATATCTGAAATCATGGGAAAACTAACTGTGCCTGCTTGACCATCCGAAATTAAACAAGGTACGAAGAGGAGCATTAGTTACCGATTCTGTAATGAGCAATTCGGCATTGCACCGGTCAGTTACAAATGACGAGTGTTGAAGGTGCCAGAAGCCCAGAAGGTGTCAGTGCATTTATAAACTATTTATAAAATGTATCTCATATAAATTACAAAAAGAATTAAGTTGTGTGGGAGTTGGAAGTGCAAGCCTAATTAAGTGAATGAATCCCTTCCTTTTTGTTATCTTTTAAACTATAAAATGACGAGCATTAGTTGTTGTAGAGGTCTGATGAAGTGGCAATTTACTTGTTCAGAAATTTAAGAGCAATTTTTCAGTACCAATGCTGAATGATTGAGGTGTTAATTAAGTACAGATATAATTTCTAAGTTTTTCCTACCAAGAGGACTCAACAAGATTATGTAAATTATTAAATATTGTTTCAAATTTATTTCTCCTTACCATCCAATTATTTTGTTGTTAGGTAAGCTTATATATAAACAAGGTTTTGCTCAACAAATGGTTTTTTTTTTGTACATCACCAAATATTCCAATAAATGAATTTACATATACACTCTTGACTGCATAACGCCTTTAAATTTAAGGTAAGATAATAAGCACGAGTGCAGATGTTTACTTATCAACAACTAATGTGCAGGAACAAAGATCCTTGTAATTTTTTCTATGAAAGTGACAATTTCAGTGTTCTTGCATAGTAGAAGTAGCGACTATAATTAAGCTTTGTCGGACTTGTGAAAGGACAATTACAGGTGTTTCTCGCTATAACAAAAGGAGTGACTATAAGTCAGTTTGATACACATCAAGACTTTCACTAACAGCCTTCAGATTCTGTCTATCAAGTGCATACAAACCTTGATATGAATCAAACAATTCTGACCGAACATCGGATCATGCTCATCGAACTGCCCCCGCCCCCCAACCACCACCACCACTCTGAGAAGTGCTAGTATATTATAACAAAAACAAGGAGTGGTTTGATAAATAGCTTTAATCAATCTATTTTTGTGAAATCTGCAGCAGAGAAATATGATGAGATTGGCTGATATATAGCTTTTCATTTATCTTAAACTTGTGCAAGGATGTTGGCAGAGGAGCCAACCGGACTAAAAAAATTTCAAAAATATACTTCTATTTTTATATATATTTTTTTAAAATATATATATAAAAATATATTAAGCTTCAAAAAATTATATAAGTTTGCCTACCTTTAAATTTTCTATTTCTATGATTTTTACAGAAAAACATATAAAATTATACTTGATATTCATATTAATTATAGAAGTACGCCCTCATCCAAAATTTTGCCCCTGTACTAATTATCTTGGCTCTGCCCTTGGATCCTCTATGGTAATGAATAAACATAAGAATCTCACTGTCTAATATGAACACCCAATGCTGGTTTTGTAAGCCATTGTGCATTTAAATGAGAATTTAAAATCTCACTGGGAGTATACCACAAGCTAGCTTACAAGAACTTGAGTTGCTATGAATGTATGAATCCAAAGAACTCACCATCACACTATTTAAGTGTGTTTATGCTGCTTGTTCATGTGAGCCACCTGTAAAACTAAATGCTCCCATTTCTCACCATCCCTTCTTTGCATAGTGTATCTTAATTTCTCACCATAATTCTCCAGGTTCTTTATTCCAAACAACCACCTTTGTGTGAACACTAGACCAATGAGGCCATCTCTACACCTACATGAATTCCAGAAACACAATCACAACCCACATTTCTCTCCCCACTGAACAGCCATGGGGGCACAGCAGGTCAGTGGAGGCGGAGGCGCATGTGCTGCATGCAAGCACCAGAGACGAAAATGCGAGAAGGGGTGTGAGCTAGCCAACTACTTCCCCAGTGAAAAAATGAAAGAGTTTAAGGCAGTGCACAAGGTTTTTGGCGTGAGCAATCTGGCGAAGCTGATCAAGGCAAACTCTACGGAGCAAGCAAGGCACCGGGCCGCAGCCACTCTGACATGGGAGGCCGAGTGGCGCGAGAAGGAGCCGGTGGAGGGTTGCTATAAGGAGGTTCAGATGCTTCGGTGCGAGATCCAACGGCTCAGGGAGATACTTGCAAGGTGCACATGTGGGAGATCAGACGGCTATCGTGTGGTTGATTACAGTAACGGGTATTGGGGCTTAGGTGGTGGTATGGTTATTTTGAAGAACAATGAACAACAGGTGCTTGTTAATGGGATAACCCCCTGGAACCAGATGATGTAGGTCTTTGACAATTAAATTAAGGGCATAGAAGATAGGAAATAATGGAAATTTCTTCAGATTTGCCTTTATAGCTAGGTAAATATGATTATTGCAACTTGCACTCTTTGTAATGACCTAATGAAAAATTTAATGGAAAAACTCTCTATTCCTTAGATTCTACTCAGTTTGACAAATAAATCCAGCAGATTTTGACATTCGACTTATGAGAATTAAATACAAAATTATCAGGTACACTAGGGGTCACAATTTGACAATGCAATATTGGGACAATTAAAATGTGTGAGATGAGAAGGAAATGGCCATCCCGAATTAAGCATCAGGGCCAATAGAATAATAGTATATACTTAGGTTTGTTATGAGAAAAAACACATCTCTAGTTTGCTTCGTTTCTGATTTGTCTTCTTTCTTTTCCTAAACAAACTTGTCACCCTGAAAATAATCACCATTCAACCAATATAGTCAGCTAAAAAAGTGCTTAGTTTAAGACATTTATAGGCATGAATATAGAGGCAAATCATTGTTCTTCAGATTTTACATTTATAGGCATGAAACCAATTTATCAGATACTACACACAGAGTGGGAAGGAAGGGGGTGAGCGCTTATGTACCGGTTTAATGGAAGATAAGCTCATCTTTGATCAATCAAAGATCTTCTTTCACCAAATCATTGGCATTGCTCCTGAATGCAAAACATAACCAATTATGCTCATAAATATTTTTTCATACTCAATTTAGAAGATAGCAATTTTACGTCTTACCCAAGTTAAACTTAAGAAATGCCCATTTCCTGCATATGGGCCATTTTGTTGGATGTAACTGCAAATACAGTGCATTTCGATTGGTCTGTGGCTGGAACCGCAGCATCTGCACCTTCTTCTTTCTTGTTTGAAAAATTGCACTAGTTTCCAATTTTCTGTTTTCAAAAATGTTTCCTTTGGAGCCAGGAAAATTGAAAACTCAAAGGTTTGACAATTTTTTGGGGAATTGCATGAAAATAAACCTAAAATATGGCAAAGGGTAGACAATCCAATTTGGAAGCCCCAAAAAAAATACATGCCCATTCCCAATATAATTCAAGTGTCTAACACTATCACAGTTCCAGCGTATATCAGTATCAACTATCAACCATTAGAGGCAATAATCCAAAATTGAGTATTAAACCTGCCCATAGTAGAGGCACAAAATATTCCCATCTGTGGAAAGGCTTGAACTCACCTCGGTCGAGAAGACTCTTGAACCGTGGATGAATCAAGCTGCATTGTTACTGGGCCATCATTTACCAAATTAACCTGCACAGAGAGTATATTTGTAAATCTCAAGTTTTGTGAAATCTGTAAGAAGACACACTAAATTACAAATAATGCCTCAGTTGACCTTCATCATTGCTCCAAAAATGCCATCTGCACAAAATTTTCCATATAAGACCAAAAAGAAGTTATACGGAGTGACTGTTGCAAGTGTCAAGTTCAAACAAGATCTATTACCTTTAATAACCTCAGTTGAGTACGCCTTTTGGAATTTTTCGACCAATGAAGCATAGAAGGGTTTGGCTTTTGGAGGTGGCATCGCTACATGAAAATCAGGCTTATTACCCTTCAACACTCCATACAAAGTAAACTGACTAACTGTAAGATTAAAAAAAAAAAAATCAATATTAGAAACCAGACAATGTGTGGCGAAAAGAAAGAATATCAGACTGCTGTAACTTACCCAGTAGAACTCCGTAGTTACGTTGCACAACCTACAAAGAAAAACCAGATTTTTACTCAGAAATAATTTATCAATTTTGGCTATGAATAAATGTATATGACTCACACTTTGATCCCATGCTTTTCCAGTATTCTCATTTGGGAAAAGCCTCATGTTCAAGACCTTCCTGCATCTGAAGTTGCACATAAGAAATTATCAGAAGTACTCTCACCTAGTAAACAATGTATTGCAACAAGGACAACTTGTTTAATTTATAAGAAATAGAAGGTTCTCTTCTATGATCATTCTTTGTCCCAAACAATACTTCCATTTGATTATTAGAAGGAATAGGAACTCCATTGACATCAATACCCATTTTAGTGGCATTGATGTAAATTGTTGAAAAATGAAAGAAGAACAGAGAAAGATAAAGAGAAGGATACATACATGTAATCAGCATCGGAATCGGTGTCAGACTCATGAATTCCGACGAGAACGAGAAGACCAGGTCCGATCTCCGAAACAATGCGCCCCTCCACCTGTATCTCGCATTAACATCACTTATTACTTATTAGCATCTCAGAAGCAAAAGTGAAGAAGAAAGGGGAAAATACCTCTACACTGGCGGAGAGAACGCGCTGCACCACCGCTCTCATGTCGCTCCTCGCTTTACAAAAGCCTGAAACGGATGCGGTTTTGTTGGAGCACAGCGCAGGGCGTCGCCTCAGCTCCTCTACAGGGTAATTATTTTAACAGAGCAAGTTTGGCTTCATGCAGTGCACAAACCATATGCTACGCTGCTTTGATTCTATAGTCCGTACGCTACATGAAGCTCAAACTATTCTGTTTACAAATTTACCCTCTGGAAGCGGAGCGAGATGGATCAATAGTTAGTTTATTGGGCCGAAAAAAGATTACTGATTAAAAAGGAGGCGTTTTGGCCCAGCATTGCACTAAGAGATTTGATTTCCGTTTCATATCAAAAGTAGTTAGATTTTTGTTGTAAGAATTTTATAAATCATAATCAATTTTTGCTTTTCCTTCAAAGAATTTAGTTTATACTTTTAAATCATTAATCATCTATATTTACAATTTTCATATGTACAATCCATAAATTTTTAAATTCATTTAAATTAAACAGCCAAATTGAAAAGATAACACCAGTTTTTTTGGGTTGTTAAATTCGATTGACAATCTTAGCAATATTTTTCGATTCAATTTAAGAGAATTTAAAACCAAATTTATAGACATTATTACACTGTAGCCTTGTTTGAGAAGCTCATATCAGGAATATATTCTTTTTTAAAATAGAAAATATCTTTTATCAATATATGAATAATTCAAAAATATTTTTTTATCTCTGTCGATATACAAATATTAAACGCATAATCTATCACGATCAAGAAAGCTTTCTGAGAAAAAACAGCTCAATGTTAACGTACAAATGACAAACCAATCCTAAGTATGTACAAATCGACTTGAGTGAGGCTATGGTGCTATGCATAGCACCAATGGCTAGTGTACTACGGCTCAATATAATACTTTTTAAAATCCTAACGGTCGATCCGAACCGTTCAATGTGATATCCATATGAATATGTACTTGCAAACTAAATTTTATATTTTTTTGAATTTTTTTACTATTTTTTTAGATAGGTAGAAAAATCAGTGTTTTCTGAAAATTCTGGACCATCAAAATTCTACCTATCTAAAAAAATAGTAAAAAAATTCGAAAAAATATAAAATTTAGTTTGCAAGTACATATTCATATGGTTATCACATTGAACGGTTCGGATCGACCGTTAGGATTTTAAAAAGTATCATATTGAGCTGTAGTACACTAGTCATCCGTGCTATGCATAGCACCATAGCCTCACTCAATCGACTTTATATGTATGTAGAATTGTAGATACAACAACAAAAGCAACAAACCTAAACGCATTAGCTGTACCAACATCACCAGTACCGAATTGCACAAGTCAATCTGACTAGTACCACTCTCATATACATAACCTCACAAATCACAACAATCCACCAATAAAATGCAAAATACAGTGTTATCATGAACTAGCATCGTTTGGGGGACCTGACAAGTTGTCTGGGTCAGTGGTTGAACTAACCTGGATCGGGGAACTTCTAACTAAACGAGGATCACCAATCAATTCATCCAAGTACAACATTAGAATTTTCCTCAGAGTCAATCTCAGTTGGCGGCTCAGATGTACCATCAATTGCACCATCAACAGTACTGGTGTCGCTACGCTGAGAATCAGTTTGTTGTACACTAGGGGCATTTTCGTCTCTGCTGCGGACTATTGAGTCAGCTCGGCGAACCCGGCCTTTTCGAGTTTCAAAAGTTGGGGACACGCTAAGGCCGGGACGGTGCACCCATATTTTAGTTTTATCTTGTCCCTCGATCTCAATGGGTTCAAATTCATCTCCTGCTTTTGCTTTTTCATTTGGAGATGAATTTGTACCAGCTGGATTTGGAACTGTCGATGCATTTTCAGGTTTTTCAGTAGTTTCTTCATTGTCAGGAAGATCCCTTGTTCCCTGGAGTAGGAAAAAATATATGACTAATTCTCAAGTAAAATATTATCAAATGGAGGTTTTGCAAAAGCTTGAATTACACCAGTAACCCTCACAATTTGCGTTCATGTTCAGAAATAATTGCAAAATCATGCAATTTAAGGTATGGAATTTTGCAAAATGTCAAAGAAATGAAGGAAAACATTCATATATACCTTTCCAACTTCATTTTCAACTATAGTAATTGCAAGTCGAAGCCTTCCCATCTTGATATTTTTTAGCTGTACCCATTTTTCATGTCTTTCTCCGCCCCTCAACTCATTGAGGTTGATAGCACAAGTTCTGCGAACATAAAACTTATTTTCATTCAATTCGAGGAGACTTGGGTTTTTCTTGATAAATTTAACTCTACATTTTGATTTCTTATACTTACCCTAAGAAGTCATCAAACATAGGGTCCTTGTCCTGAATTTCGAGGAGAAGCTCGTTAGGTGTTTCCCAAGAAGTGATCGGAATTGTGAACTCGTCCATCCATTTGGGGCACAAAGTTTTCCTTTGAACTTTTGTCTTGAATTTGAAGATACCAACTTTGCCTTTGATGTAAGGATCAGCTAGTCCTGCAATACCAAGAAGACAAGGCATTTGTAATGACACAGAAAAATTGTTTAAGTTGCTGTAAGGGCATTTTAGTCTTTCTCTAAAGATGCATGTTTAAAAAGTTCAAAATTCATGACCAATGAATATACCAGTACTGACACAAACAGGTAAAATTCTAAAGGGCTTTAACTAGTACAGATTTTTAAGTAAATACGCGTGCGCGCACATGAAACCTCACCATTCATGTCAGACGGCTTCAAATCAGCTCCTTCCAAAATCTCAAGAAGTGCATGTGCTATAGGAGGCTTCTCATCAATGGAAAACCAGTCCTCTGAAAAATTGAAGTATTATATACTTTCACAGTAGTAATACAACTATGATCATGATAATTTATGCAAATATTTACAACAAAAATAATTAATAATAGACTTTGCTTACCACTATCAGCTGGTGCCGAAACAAATTTTTCCACATCAACGACAAGCATATTCGGCTGAAAGACAACTCAACAACAATTTAGAAGGCAATACTTCAACAGCAAACGTTAAAATTACCTTTCAAGGGAAGATGAAGGGTTTTTTTAATTTTTTTAGAAACTAAAAATTCAAATCTTCAGGAAAAGGATTGATTATTTTGCGGTTCCAGTATTTTTCAGACATTAAAATCCATATGGACAACAGATTTGCCCGAAAACTGCTGGAACTGCACCATTGGTAAGGTTCCAGCAGCCTATCCCTGGTGAAACCGCACCATTGTTGCGGTTCCATCTAATTTCCAAAGAAATAAAATAATCAATCCCTTTCCTTAAGATTTGAAGTTTTATTTCCTAAAAAATAAAACAATCAAAGATGAATAAAAGAAGTTCGCAGTTGAAAGGCTAACCTCAACTAGGGTTTGTCCAAATGCTACATCTAACAAACCGTCCTGTAAAACCAATCAAAATTGTTACCCTATATTCTAAACAAGATCTAGATGGAGATATACAACAAAATGATGAAGTTGCTTTCAAAGACATCCTAGTTTTGGGGAAAAGAAAATAAAAAAAGGAAAAAGATAAAGATAAAGCCTTACAAGCCATTGTGAAATTCCGGGAAGTTCAGTTACATCCATGCCGTGACTAACCAGAGGTTTTGCTATCATCTGGAAATAAGGAGGCTCGACAAAGCATATTCTTACGCGTCCCAGAAAAGGCCACTGTCGAATAAATTTCACTCCTACAAGGACCTTTAAAATAATCATATCAGGTCAATTCACAGAACTGCAATTAGTATAATTCAATACAAACAGTTTACTGATTGATATACCTTTCCTTCGACGTGCATACCAGTAATATGCATGTTTGCAGGTATACCTAAGCCTATGCGTTTCCTCAGTGTTGCTTGAAGCACCACACTCATGTCGTCTGCTGCCAAGAAATTCATTCCTAACTCCATAACCTGACATACAAATAAGGCATCAAAACAATTACTTTTGGTGTTAGTATACATTGCACTGCAGGGTTACTTCCGGCATTTTCTTTTATTGATTATTTATTTAGTCAGGAAAGTATTTTGAAAAAAGCAAATACTGATATGTCCAATGTGGAAATGTTTACCAGGTGGTCACCATCTGATGATTCCTGAAGGACCCGCATGTCAGTGAGCATAGGTGGGCTTCTTCCCATGTAAAGTTTCTTAACAGTTGCTTTGCTCTGTATTCATGACATAAACTTTGATGTACCAAAAGTGGTAACAAATAATCCAACACAGAATATGAAAATACTAAAGATAAGTGTTTTCGCTATTTCATAGATTTGACTGACTGCAAAATTAAAAAAAAAAGGCAAAAATGAAAAATTGGGACCTATAAAACCGTACCACTGTCCATGGTTTGTATTTGTCCAAGAAATATGGTATGATAGGTAATAGTAGCTGTGACACAATAGCCTGCATGCAAATAGGCCACATCTTTTCAGCCGCATAATTTAACCAGCGCACTGATTCAGAATCAGAAAGAACCTGATAAACACAAAAATCAGATCAAGTTAGAATTTTTAACAGTGTTAAAAATAGGAAAACAAACCTAATTAAGAAAAGAACTGAAAAATTGAAGGAAAAGAAGGAAAAACAATATGTACCCTTCTTTGATTGGAATTTTTTCTCTCCAGATGTTCGAGACGCTTTCTCAGTCTCATTGTATATCTTTCGGTCACCTACAAACATATAAATTGCAATTTTGAAATCTTATTAAAGAAAATACACTTTATTACAGCTAAATTTAGTGTTTATTCAAATCAGTCCCCACTTCCTATTACATGTATTACATAAAACCTAGCTTCACCTTTTTATTTCCTCATAGAATTTGAAAAGGTTCAACTTCTGTAAAAGTTAATTCCCAAATAAAAAATGTCTGAAATTAAGTAAAAGTTCAAAGAACAAATTCAAAATCGAACCTTGTAGAGGTAAAAGAAGCTGAGGAAGAAAAGTAGGTTGTGATTCCAGCCGAGAGAAACAAAGATCCATATTACTCCAAGTACCAACCCAATATGGTAGATAATTGAAATATCAGCAAAATCCATGGTTTGATTCAACCTTTCTACTCAAAGCAAGCGGTCACTGATACCTCACAGGCGAATAAAGCAGGAGAGCTTTTCTTTGATTCTTCAACGACAGTGTAAAAATTGGGAGGAAAAGGTGGAGAGGAGATGTGGGAATGGAGCCACCTTTTTTCCCGGTATTTTTATTAAAACCCCCAAAAAAAAACAAATTATCAAATCTGCTCCCACCCCAACTTTATTTTTATTTCTACCCTAACCGCCCGTGGGCTGGGCGGTCCACTTTTCCCACCTGACCGCCCAGCAGCTGGGCGGTCCACTATGCATATATGACCGCCCGTGGGCTGGGCGGTCCACTTTTCCCACCTGACCGCTTAGCAGCTGGGCGGTCCGCTAGTGTTTTTTTTTTTTTTTGTTTGTTTAAGAGAGACAATATGAATATCAAGATGCTGAATTCTTAACGCTAAAAATTCGATTTTTTTTTGTAAAATATTAGTTAGATTACTTCTTTTAAGCATATTTATACTAAAATACGCTAAATTACTTGGAATTATGTTAAATTACGTTGAGTTACACTATATTAAGTTAAATTACACTAAATTACATTACATTACGCTAAAATACGGTAAATTACAAATGAATAGGGAGGATAGTTTTCACTGAAAAGGCGAAAAACGACGACGAAACTTCAAACGGTCATAAAACGGCGCTCGAGTGTCCGATTTCAGCAAACGACCACTTTTCGGAAAGCTTGAGAAAATGCGCATGCGTCTGTACCGGCTATGCCTGATTTCGAAATTCAGAATCGCCAAAAAACTAAGGGAAGAGCCTCAAAACTTGAGTTGAAGTGATGCAATATGGTCCTGCGCATGCTTCACGAAAAGGAGCGTAACTTTTGATCCGTCCGTCGGATCGGGCTGAAATTTTGACAGGAACTCCACAGCCCAAAACCGGATTCGAAACAATCTATGATTTGTTTCGCCCATTTTTCGGGCTCAGATTCGCGATCCGAGTCTTCCTTCATGGACTTTTGGACCTTTCTTTATAATTTTAGAGTTTTTAGGGTCTTTGATGTATCTTTTATGTATTTTCTGTTTTAGGGTTTGTATTTAAACAGACGTCATGTCTTTTGGCAGAAGTTAGTTTTTCATGTATCAGTTTTATCAAAGAATTGAGAATCTGTGTGATCTCAGAACCAAACCTATCTTTTCATTACTTTTTCCAATTTCTTGATCGTTCGTGCATCATGAAGTTTCCGATTAAGATTTTCATTTCTATTATTCAATCCAAGTAGCTCAGTAAATTAGTTACATAATGAAATTGTAGAATACCAATTTTTACTATTTTCGGAATTTTTTTACTATTTTTTATGATTCGTGAAAGATGGCACATAATCGGTCTATTTTATTGTAATTTTGTGTAGTTTAGCATAATTTACTGTATTTCGGCATAATTAGCGAAGTTATTGTTATTTAGTGTAATTTAAAGTAATTTAGTGTAACTCAACGTAATTTAACATAATTTCAAGTAATTTAGAATACATTTCCTATGTTCCTATGTTCAAGTAATTTACACTAAATTTAACATAAATTACTCCGAAATACACTAAATTGTAAATTACTTGAACATAGGAACATAGGAAAGGTATTCTAAATTACTTGAAATTACTCGAGCGCCGTTTTATGACCGTTTGAAGTTTCGTCGTCGTTTTTCGCCTTTTTAGTGAAGATATATCGTCCCTATTCATATGTAATTTACCGTATTTTAGCGTAATGTAATGTAATTTAGTGTAATTTAACTTAATATAGTGTAACTCAACGTAATTTAACATAATTCCAAGTAATTTAGCGTATTTTAGTATAAATATGCTTAAAAGAAGTAATCTAACTAATATTTACAAAAAAAAAATCGAATTTTTAGCGTTAAGAATTCAGCATCTTGATATTCATATTGTCTCTCTAAAAAAAAAACAAAAAAAAAAAACACTAGCAGACCGCCCAGCTGCTGGGCGGTCAGGTGGGAAAAGTGGACCGCCCAGCCCACGGGCGGTTAGGGTAGAAATAAAAATAAAGTTGGGGTGGGAGCAGATTTGATAATTTGTTTTTTTTTGGGGGTTTTAATAAAAATATCGGCCTTTTTTCTAAGGAAATATACAAAAGGCAAGTAATCAATAATAATTGTATACTTTGTTACAGTCAACCCACTAATATATTTTATATATATTTAATATTGGAAGAGTTTGTTACTGTTAAGTATAATCTTATCGATTTTGGTTAAAGATTTTAACAGAGCAGTTTTGCCTTCAAGCAGCGCATGGACTCTATAATCATAATATGGTCTGTGTGCTGCATGAAGTTATAATTGCTCTGTAAAAATCATTGCTAGAAGCTTGTGCTGGTGAATAGGATCATTGGTCAAATTACCCTGTTTTAGTGGAAGAATTAGGAATTATTACCCAAATTAGAAGCCCGTTCCCACTTCACATCTTAGGTTGCTATGATTATGATTATTTAATTAAGGTGTAATAATAAGGCTGTAAATTTTATTGAATGAATAGGATCTGTCGGCATACGCATTGATTACCCCTTTCCAAAAATGTTGTATTTGGAATAAAATATTGAGTTCACATGAACAGATTGTACATTAAAATTCATAAACAGAATTATAATACAGAGAAGTTGGCAAAAGTAAAGTGAATACTATTTTGTGAGATAATACATTAAAATTCATAAAGTTAGATAAAAAAAATATCTTTATTTTGTGAGAATCATATCATAAAGTGAATATTATTTTATTGTAAACGCATTAACTTATCATGGTGTTATTTTTGTTCAGTTGTTCGCGTACAAGAAAATAAGACCATTAAGCTATTTTTCGTACTTCGCTCTTGAAAAAAAAATATCCATTGGAAAAATATTAGTTTTTAAAATAATATAGTTTCATATAAAATTATTTGATTTGGAAAAGTTAATCACGAATAACTATCATTGACAAATAATATGATTAACTACACAATAATTCAACAAAGAAATACAAAGAAAATTATATTGTTTTAACGACTTATATTGCATCCGTACTACGGATCAATATTTTCATTTTCAAAATTCTAACAGTCGATCCGAACCGTTCAACGTGATCCCCACATGAATATGTACTTGCAGACTAAATTTTATATTTTTTCGAATATTTTTACTATATTTTAAGATAGATAGAAAATTATTTGATCTGAAAATTATGGACCATCCAAAAATAGTGATTTTCTACCTATTCTAAAAAATAGTAAAAAAATTCTAAAAAATAAAAAATTTAGCCCACAAGTATATTCTCATATGGAAATCATGTTGAAACGGTTCGAATCGACTGTTAAGATTTTGAAAACGAAAATATTAATCCGTAGTACGGACCAATCCGTGCTATGCATAGTACCATAGACTCACTCTTTAATTATTGTCAAGCTGGTACGATATTATATTTTAGTACATTATTAATATAATGTTTAGGTTAAGCAAGTAGCGCATATTCTTTTTTTTAGTGAATTAGTAGATACCACATACCAGTCGGCAAGAAATTGACATTAAAGGAGACGCATCTGAATGGTTGGATGCCGATCGGACGGTTAACGCGCGGCCAGGTTTAGTGTTATGCCTTCGGCACTGGGATTGGATTGGGATCTCTCCAGTTTTACGTGATTCGTGTAAAATCTAGACAGCTCATTTCAGATCGCATGGTGTAGATTAAGTTTGAATTTTCACACTAAAATTCTCATATCAGATTAGTACCATTCGATCTAAAACCAAAGGTTCACTGAAATTTCTGGTACTCTTTACGATAATTTGTCAATTGGAGAGAATCTGTGAAATACCGGATCTACGTAGAAAGTTGATATCGCGCCCATCGTTTTCTTTGGATTAAAAGAGTAGATAATGAGAGGTGTTGTTACAAGAGATATTATACTATTAATTGAAAAGGTTTGACAACTGACACGTCATTATGTCAGAACTCAGTAGAAGTAGAAGGAAGCTTTCATTTTTGCACTCAATACTGCACGTCAGTGTTGTAATAATGGAATGCGGACGGACGGGACGGGTACCGATTAATCACACCGTTAAGTAATTAATAGATATATGACTGATTAATTAATTATTTTTATTAAAATTATGTGTATATATTCATAATTTATTAAAAATAATTTATTTAACTCATCAGGCTTATCAATAAATTTAATTTAATTTAGTTTTATTATTATAAATAATACTACACTTATTTCTTCTTAACAATACAACACATTTACATTTGTAAGTAACATTTATTTAATGCAAAAATAAATTCGAAATTAAGTTTTTTTCAAATACTAATAATATATTACTTGAAAGAAATGAAACATTCCAACATAAAATTACTAAATTTAATTTATGATAACAACTTAATTTCATATATGAACATATCGTAATTGAAAAAATTACATCAGTAAGTAAGAAAAACATATGCTATATAAATAATAGAAAAATTAATCAATTTCAAAATAAATAAGAAGAAAAAACATATATAAAAAATATTGAATGTATATCCAAGTAGAAATAAAACTACAGTACATAATTTACGAAACTTATTATCACACACAGTCACAGAAAAAAAAAACAATGTGAAAATAAATATTCACTGGAATAAATGAGAATAAACAATAATTAATAAACTGAAATAAACGGACGATTAAACGGGAATAAACGGAATAATTGGCTAATTAATCAGAAAAATCAATTAATAGACCTCCAAATAGTGTATTCGTAACGGTTTGACCACTGTTAACGATTAAACGGGCATTTAATCGACCGTTAAGGCTGTTTTTTACAGCACTGCTGCAGGTCACCTTATTCATGGCAATTAAAAAAAATTAAAGTCATAGCAATAATTTTTCAAAAGTCTCAAAAATAACATAATCGCAATGATTCACTGCGGTCCACATAGGTGGGCAGCAATGAATCATTATGACCAGTTAGGAATTTTATAAAATTGATGCAACCAATTTATTTATTTATTTAATTGCTATAAATAAAGAAAGATCAGCCTATGAGCTGCTAAATAATGATCGATTATTGATGATTTGGTCAAGTAAGCTCCACACCAAGCAATTTGTAACTCAAATATTTTGTTTTTTATATCATATGATCGGATTGGATTATATAATAAATGCACAGCTTTCTGACCATTATTTTGATAAATGCATTGCATTCTGATAGGCGGTACAAAATTGCTCAAACTCGTAACTCGCTCATAACTCATTCGCTAACTATTTGTTTTAACTCGCTCATTTACAACTTGAGTCAATTTCAACTCGAGTTGGTTGACTTATTTAATAAATAAGCTGAGTTTGAGCATACCCCAACTCGCTCATTAACAATTCGAGTTATACAAAATTCATCATAGTAAATCTCATGTCCTTCTAAATTACTCCTAAGTTGTTCTTTAGATTATTTGTTTTATTAGTTGTCTTGTTAATTATGTTTAAATTGTTTGTGTTTAGATAAACTATTACTAAGTCATTTGAATTGTTTGTGATTAGATAACTCTTAATAGTATATAACTACAACTAAGAAAATTGACTAGTCAAACGAGTTATAAACGAGTTGTGAGCCAACTCGAGTTGGTCATGAGCTGAATTCGAATTGGTTTTATAGCTCGTTATTGTCATTCCAACTCGAGTTGACTCGTTCATTAATTAAATGAGTTGAGTACGAGTTGGAGGAAAAATATTAAAAAGAAAAAAAAAAGGTATGGGTAAATTTTAAAAATGAAAAGACATTTATCATACCGAACGGAAGTCCTGTCCTGTCCGAAAAAAGATAATCACCCTAGGGATCTCATACCAAACGGAGGTCCGAATTTTTTTTTTTTTAATTTATAATTTGAAGTTTGGACTGCATATACTATGTAGAACTAGTTGGATTTTTTTAGTGACATACTAATATAGGTAATGTACTGTTAGTTGGACTTGGTACAAGTGGAACTGGAAACATCTATTTGAAAGGTCAAAAATATACAAATTTATGTAAATTAATCAAAACAGCTTCCAGGAACCATTTTAGGGCATTTAAATAATCAAAATATTCTGCTTCCACGAAGAAAAGGTAACAGGTCACTTGAACAAAAGAAAAGAAGCCAAAGTTCTGTAAACTTCGAAAATAATTATAGGTCACTTGAACAAAAGAAAAGAAGCCAAAGTTCTGTAAACTTCGAAAATAATTATAGGTGCGTTTAGATGTAACTCCATAAATAGTAAGAAGAGTGCTAATTTCAGGTTAGCGTTTTTTTATTTTTTGAATAGATTAACAAGAACAGCGCTAATTTGGAGAATAGCTCTGTTCTTTAGCAATTCAAACGTAGAATAGAAGAGAAAAATAGTACATTAACTCAAGAATAATGCTAACTCCAAGTGATCCAAAGTTGTTAACATATCCCCCTCCGGCATTACCTTGCTTACTCCTGTACACACCAACAAAGCCCCAGGATTCAAAAGTGCTATTTTCTATGATAATAGTCATATAAATTGGAACATAATGCTTGAATAATTTGCAACCTGAAACTAAATCCACAATCCTTGGGGTAAGGTTGACTTTTGTTCAATCTGAGCTTAAGAAAAGGTAATCACCTTTTCAGTCATTCTAATCTAATGTTTTGGAGAATTTTTGTATATAATAAATAATTAAAAAAAGATAGAAATAGAAAGAGTACATGTGATTTTAAATTGATAGTAAGATCGGTTGAATTATACCGATCTTAACAATCTAAAAGTTAGGATCGGTAGGAATTCCACCGATTTTAACTTAATTTTCTTTTTCTTTTTAAATCTGACACATAGATGGAGGGAATTCTTCTATTACATCTCTATTAAAATATAAAAATTAAAAAAAAATTGACGAAATTCTTCTATTACATCTAAATTTTAAGATACTCTATCTATTTTGTAAAATATTTTATGTTTTACTAGGGAAAACTAAAAAGAAAAAAATAGTTTGGATCGGTAGGAATTCTACCGATCCAAACTTTTGGATTGTTAGGATCGGTAGAATTCATACCGATTTTACTACCAATCAAAATAAACACGTACTCTTTCTATTTTTCTTTTTTCTTTTTTATTATTTACTATTGAAAAAAATCTCAATGTTTCGAGTCCAAACTCCAAACCATAAATCTAATATATATATATATATACATAGAGAGAGAGAGAGAGTGGCTAAGGTCAAAGTGGTATGACCAAGGCCTTGGTGCTACCAATTAGTTTTTGCAATTTTAAAGTTCAAATAGTCGATTCAAACCGTTAGATGTTCAATTTATATTAAAATCTGCTTGGAGACCAAATTTTACATTTTTTTGAATTTTTTTACTATTTTTTAAGCCACTTTGAAAATGACAGATCCGAGTGAACAGTAAAAACAGTGCAACCAAATTCTGGACCATGTGATCAGCAATTTTCAAAGTGGCTTTAAAAATAGTAAAAAAATTCCAAAAAATGTAAAATTTGGTCTCCAAGCAGATTTCAATATAGAGATCACATCTAACGGTTTAGATAGACCGTTTGGACTTTGAAAATCCAAAAACGACTTGGTAGCACCAAAGGCCTTGGTCATACCACTTTGATCTTAGCCACTATATATATATATATATATATATATATATATATATATATATATATATATATATATGAATCTGGCTAATATGCTACGCGTAGCATAGAGGGTCTCCGTGCTACGGCTCAATATTTGAGTTTTCAAAATCCTAATGGTCGATCCGAACGATCTACATGATCTCCATATGAATATGTACTTGCAAACCAAATTTTACATTTTTTAGAATTTTTTTACTATTTTTTTCGATAGGTAGAAAATCACTTGATCTGAAAATTCTGTACCATTCAGATCAAGTGATTTTCTACCTATCTACAAAATTAGTAAAAAAAATTCTTAAAAATGTAAAATTTGGTTTGCAAGTACATATTCATATGGAGATCATGTTGAACGGTTTGGATTGACCGTTAGGATTTTGAAAACTCAAATATTGAGCCGTAGCACGGAGACCCTCTATGCTACGTATAGCACCGTAGCCAACTCATATATATATATATAGAGAGAGAGAGAGAGAGATGGGCTATTGTGCTTTGCAAAGTAAAACACCCTATTTACTTCGGGCCATATTTTCATTTTTGAAAATCCAAACAACCGATCCGAACCGTTCAACATGTTCTAAATATTGAAATGTGCTTGGAGACTAAAGTTTACATCTTTTGGAATTGTTTTACTATTTATTAAGCCACTTTGAAAATCGCTGATCCGGTGGTCCAGAAATTTTTACTGTTTTTTACTGTTCACAATGGATCAGCGATTTTCAAAGTGGCTTAATAAATAGTAAAAAAATTCCAAAAAATATAAAATTTGGTCTCCAAGCACATTTCAATATTTAGAACATGTTGAACGATTTGGATCGGTTGTTTGGATTTTTAAAATGAAAATATGGCCCGAAGTAAAGAGGGTGTTTTACTTTGCAAAGCACAATAGCCCATATATATATATATATATAGAGAGAGAGAGAGAGAGTATGGCTAATTTGCTGCTGGCAGCATTTCGGCCAAGTGCTGCCAGCAGCAAATCTGCCATACTGATGTTCAAACAACCGATCCGAACCGTTCAACATGTTCTAAATATTGAAATGTGCTTGGAGACCAAATTTTACATTTTTTGGAATTTTTTTACTATTTATTAAGCCACTTTGAAAATTCCAGATCATATGGTCCAGACTGTTTTTACTGTTCACCCGGATCTGGAATTTTCAAAGTGCCTTAATAAATAGTAAACAAATTCCAAAAAATGTAAAATTTGGTCTCCAAGCACATTTCAATATTTAGAACATGTTGAACGGTTCGGATCGGTTGTTTGAACATCAGAATGGCAGATTTGCTGCTGGCAGCACTTGGCCGAAATGCTGCCAGCAGCAAATTAGCCATACTCTATATATATATATATATATATATATATATATATATATATATAGGAAGTGTCTACGGTGCTATGCATAGCATAGAGGCCTCCGTGCTACGGCTTAATTTTTGAGTTTTCAAAATCCTAATGGTCGATCCGAACCGTTCAACATGATCTCCATATGAATATGTACTTGCAAACCAAATTTTACATTTTTTAGAATTTTTTTACTATTTATTAAGCCACTTTGAAAAAACAGTAATTTGTACACAACAGTAAAATCTTCTGGACCATTGGATCAGCAATTTTCAAAGTGGCTTAATAAATAGTAAACAAATTCTAAAAAATGTAAAATTTGGTTTGCAAGTACATATTCATATGGAGATCATGTTGAACGGTTCGGATCGACCGTTAGGATTTTGAAAACTCAAAAATTGAGCCGTAGCACGGAAGCCCTCTATGCTACGCGTAGCATATTAGCCAGATTCTATATATATATATATATATATGTGTGTGTGTGTGTGTGTATAGAGTAGAACTAGGGTGCTCTCGAGTTCACCAAGCCCTTGGTGAACTCAAGTCCAAAACTCATCGGATCAGTTTCAAACGACGAATCCGACCGTTGAAACCCGTCTACCTTACGAGTGATGCGTCTACATGCAAAAATTTTAAATTTTGAAATTAATTTTGCATAGAGTCAAGTGGTGAACTCGAGAGCACCCTAGTTCTACTCTATGTATATACATGTATATACATATATATATATATATAGAGAGAGAGATGGGCTATTGTGCTTTGCAAAGTAAAACTCCCTCTTTACTTCGGTTCATATTTTTATTTTTGAAAATCCAAACAACCGATCCGAACTGTTCAACATGTTCTAAATATTGAAATGTGCTTGCAGACTAAATTTTACATTTTTTGGAATTTGTTTACTATTTATTAAGCCACTTTGAAAATCGCTGACCGGTGGTCCAGAAAATTTTACTGTTTTTTACTGTTTACAGTGGATCAGCGATTTCAAAGTGGCTTAATAAATAGTAAAAAAATTCCAAAAAATGTAAAATTTAGCCTGCAAGTACATTTCAATATTTAGAACATGTTGAACGGTTCGGATCAGTTGTTTGAATTTTCAAAAATAAAAATATGGACCGAAGTAAAGAGGGGGTTTTACTTTGCAAAGCACAATAGCTCATCTCTATATATATATATCTATATACATATATATATATACATGTATAGATGTATAGATGTATACACATGTCTATATATAGAGATGTATATACATATACATGTACATATGTATATGTACATCTGTACATGTACATATATATATATATCTATGAGGAGGGTTCAAATGCCTCCATTTTTCATGCCTCCACCATGCCTCAATTTTTAAAAACTTTAATAACTCAAAATTTAAAACTTAAAAGTTAAAATAAAACCGTTGGATATGATCTACATCATTTTATCTATGTGCTCATAAAAAATTATCACATTTCGATTTTGTTTTTATGTGAATCAATAAGTTGAAAAATCAACGTCTAGAAATTATCCACATTAGTACGTTTTTTACAAGCTCTTGATGACAACCAAAACAAAATTGAAATGTCATAATTTTTTACACGTGTATAGATAAAATGATGTAGATCATATCCAACGGTTTTATTTTGACTTTTAAGTTTTAAATTTTGAGTTATTAAAGTTTTTAAAAATGAAGGCATGGTGGAGGCATGAAAAATGGAGGCATTTGAACCCTCCTCTATATATATATATATATAGGATTTTGCTAATATGCTACACATAGCATAGAGCCCCTCCGTGCTACGGCTCACTTTTTGAGTTTTCAAATCCTAACGGTCGATCCGAACCGTTCAACATGATCTCCATATGAATATGTACTTGCAAACCAAATTTTATATTTTTTAGAATTTTTTTACTATTTATTAAGCCACTTTGAAAATCGCTGATCCAATGGTCCAGAAAAGTTTATTGTTGTGTACAAATTAGTGTTTTTTCAAAGTGGCTTAATAAATAGTAAAAAAATTCTAAAAAATGTAAAATTTGGTTTGCAAGTACATATTCATATGGAGATCATGTTGAACGGTTCGGATCGACCGTTAGGATTTTGAAAACTCAAAAAGTGAGCCGTAGCACGGAGGGGCTCTATGCTACGCGTAGCACTGTCCTATATATATATATATATATATATATAGAGTATGGCTAATGTGCTTCCTCTAGAACTTCGGCCTCGTGCTTCCGGGGGCATATCTTAGTGTTTGATGTTCAAACAACAAATTCAAACAGTTAGATGTTCAATCTATATTAAAATGTACTTGGAGACCAAATTTTACATTTTTTGGAATTTTTTTACTATTTATTAAGCCACTTTGAAAATTCCAGATCATATGGTCCAGACTGTTTTTACTGTTCACCCGGATCTGAAATTTTCAAAGTGGCTTAATAAATAGTAAAAAAATTCCAAAAAATGTAAAATTTGGACTCCAAGTACATTTTAATATATATTGCACATCTAACAGTTTGAATTTGTTGTTCGAACATCAAACACTAAGATATGCCCCGGAAGCACGAGGCCGAAGTTCTAGAGGAAGCACATTAGCCATACTCTATATATATATATATATATATATGAGGAGGGTTCAAATACATCATGATTTTGTGCTCTACATTTTTTATTTCCGTTTTCAAAGTCCGGACAGTCGATATGAACCACTCAACGTGATCTTCGTAATAAAATATTCTAAATTTATATTTTTTAAAAATTTTTTACTATTTTTTTACATAGGTACAACACTCAAGCCAAGTCTCCGAGAACTACTATTAAATGAGATATAGAATCCGAAACCAGAGTACTATAAACATTAGAATATGGCAAATTGAAATAAATCATTAATTAATGCAACGATCTTTATTCTATGTATTAGGTATGAAACCTAGGAAAACCTTTCTATTTTACTCCCAAAACCTGAAAATTCACTTTGCCCACACACTCCACAGCAAGAGAGAAAAAATAAGGCATGATTTAGATGCATCACATTGATAATCACAGCAAAATATTACCAGAAAAAGTACACAAACTAGATCTCTTCTTTATGCACCGAACAAGAGAAGCCATACCTATAGCCACCATGTTTTGGGTATTTCTGAAATATATATTCATTCGAAATACAAGCCATATCTAATGCCATGTCTCTTCTAATGGCCAGTATTTCCATATGCATCCTAACAATTGAAGCTTCTTAGAACTATATATAAACCTTCCCTTCTACTTCTACAATGCTAAATTACAAAATAGTATATATTGATCATTTAAGTTAAAATCATGGTCCTTCGCAAATTACACAGCCCTCTTAAATAATGCTGAACATCTTCTGAGTTATTATTCATAGAGAAACATTGCATGCCAGTAGCACGGGAAAGTTATCTAGAAGTAAATTCTTCATCAGAACTCAACTATATTTCTTCCCATCCAATTCAAATAATTTTGGAAATCTCTACAAGCCCATCGTTCGGTTTAGTTTAATTTGAATTTGAAAAATGAGAAGTATTTCTTTGAAGCCAGGTCAAGTTTGACAAAAATATACAGAAGACATGTTTCAAGTCAAACTAACCTAACACTTAGGTTGTGTTCCGGCGGAGGAGAAATATCGTTCATTAAAAGGAAAGGGAGCGGAGGTGAAAGGCCAGCAGACTGAATTTGACCGAGGTCGTTTTCCTGCTCCAGAAGAAGAAAATTGAAAAGAAAGTAGAGGGGAGAGGGGAGAGAGAGAAAACTAGTTGTACAAGCTCTTTCAAATTCGTCACCTCCAAATCGGAGTGTAAACCATAGAAGGAAAAATCGGCCGTTCCGGAGCGGAATCGGACTGTACCGATCCGATTTCAAGCCGAGTTACGCGGTTAGTGTAGATTTCGTCCAATTTCAGACTTTCCGGTCCAATTCCAGTCAAATTTCGGCCGGTCCGGTCTAATTCCAGTCAAATTTCGGCAGAAATGGACCTATTCCACCGAAACGGTCCGATTCCAGTTAAATTTTGGCCGAAACGCAAATTAAACACACTCCAAAAAAAAATTCTTCTGCGTGAATCGAACCTAAGACCTCTTGCTAAGCAAACAAGCCAACTACAACCACACCATACAACCTTTGTTGTTAGAAAACATAACTCATGGATATATAAAAATTGTAATTTGTACCACACCATACTTAATTGTAATGCTTGTATTATATTGTATTAGTGGATTATTTGATTGTAATCATTTGTCTAAACAGAAATTGTTGACAAATTATTTTTTTATCAATTTTTTTTTCTATTTTTTTAGTATAAAACAAGCTTCTGACAAAAAAATCCGATTTTCCGATCCTATTCGGCTGATTCCGACCGATTTTTCTGATCCAAATCGGGATCGGACGGTACCGATTCCGATTCCAATTCCGATTTTTCCTTCTATGATGTAAACAGAGTAATAGACCTTGAATCCCTTCCTTAATTTTCTTTCCGTTCATTCTCTCTACCCCTACATTTTCTGGAGCACAGCCTTAAGTACTGCTTCAAAATATCAAAAACAGTTTGGTGTTTACTCACACAAGCAATAAAATCTGTGTGCTCTTTTCCATGTACACAAAATATTACGTGCAATTGACAAAAGAACCCAGAATATTATGTTTCTTGCCAGTGAACCACTAAACATTTTCAAAAATTAATTAAATTTTGATAGATAAATAAATTAATTTAAATTTTTTGTTGAATAAATATTTGAATAAAAAGTTTTGATAGGTATATATATAATTTTCTAAACCTGAATCTCTTCCTCAACTCCTTATCCATTTAAAGAACAGCTCTCTCTCTCGATCGATCGATCGATCGATGAGTTTAATATTCCAAAATGCCCTCGCAAAAACCACCGCTATCCCCAACGGCGACGAGGATTTTAAACCCAATTTAACTGTCATGAATCAATTAAGACTGAAGAGAAACAATAAGAGAAAAAGAGTGACTCAAATTACCTGTGCAAAAATTATACTTCATTTTTTGAAATAAGTTACTTCCAATGTTTAAAAAGTAATTTCGAAATAATGCAAATTAGTAGTTTTTATAAAATAAATAACAATATACATTTAGTATCCAATAGTATTACATAGCCAAGTGAAAAGTTAACATGTCATGCTTTATCAGTTAACATGCCTGCGTGAATTAATTTGTTTCAAAATAAATAATTAGTTTAAGCGGTTCAAATTTTCTTCCACGTGATATTCGACAATGTTACAAATCTTGTTCTAATAAACAATATTTTGCTTTCAGTTTATAAGCGGTAACCTTCCTTATGAGAAAAAAATGATCGAAAATTACTGTAAAAGTTATTAAAAGAATTTCATAACCACCTTCGTATGATCGTATCGTATAAATCTCCGAATATCACATATAAAAAATTCCAAAATTATAGTCAAGTATAAAGAGCTCCAATATAAAAATTATTTTCTCAATATTTTTATTTTATTTTGTTAACTAATATCGTCTCCTCGTTTGTGATCAACCTATTATTATAATAAGTGGTGGGCCAGTTGGCTAGCCTGATCCCGTATAATGGCACCAGGTAAATTAAAAAAAATTATTTAATTGGAAAACCTTATGCTCATAAAAATATTATTTACGATTAAAATAATAAAGAAACAATTTCTATATTCCTGTACTTGGTCACCTCATTTTTTTTCTCGAATAATTTGTAACTTATAAATCTGTTCCAATTTATAGTTATATAGTTATGTAATAAGAGGCGGATTCAAATAGACACAATGGGATCAATTGATCTTCAAACTTTTTTTAAAATTGTATATGCTTGATCTCTGTTCTTTCTTGTGAAAAAACTATAAAATTGTATATACTCGATTCCCATTCTCTCTTCTTTTGTTTTATTGAAATTCCGTAGGCATGATCCAAATTCTCTTCCTGTTACTAGATGAGCAACTCGCCTACCCTCTTTACCTGGGAATATCTCTCTCACAATTCCAGCACACCCTCTTCAAATTGGACCCTCATTGAATTTTTATTTTTGGGCATGCGATTGACTTTGACCCCCATTAATTAAAACTGTCTCCGTCCCTGTCTGCAATTCTTTTCGGCTAACAAAAATGTATTTCATATAATTTATTTAATTCAAATAAATTCTATCAAATGGAATGCGAAAAAAACCTTTGTTATTATTAGACAATATGTTTTAACTTTTAACAAACATGCCGCATCCTAATAAAAAAGAACTTGTGTTATTTATTTCTTCATATTTTATGCAAATAAAAATAAATACAACTAAATTGAATAACAGCAATGCACTTGATACAGGAACAATTCCAACTATAAATTTTGTACTAGCTAGTCAAAAGGAGAAAGAGTAAAATGGAAAGGAGGAGAATGAAGGGGAAGAAGTGAGGGAAAATATACACAAATAATTGCAGGAAGGGAACCAAAAAATTTAGATGAGAGGGGCCGGTTAAATAAGTGTTCTGTAATTTCATTTTATGAAAGAGGCTAATAATATATTTTTTTGTAAAATTAAAAAAATTTAAAAAAAAGTTTTAATTTATAGGGGGTGCTTAGCACCCCTTTCCCTCTATCCCTCTATGTACTTCCATCCCTGAATATTTGTTAATAATTTTCAGAAAATATATTATAGTTGATTTTTATTTAATTTTTTTTGGAATTTTATTAAAAAAATAAGTGAATTTTCACTGACAAATAATTCGAAAAAAATTTAGTTACCATTTCAATATTTTAAATTATGATTTTACCATTGATTTCTGCAATTGAAAACTTACCATGTGCGCAGCTTAGTGTTGTTGCGCATGAGTTTTATTTTCTGTTTCAATTCAATTTGCGCTGAATTTGGAGCGGGACCCACATCTTAGTTATGCATAGCATCAAGCTTGCGCACGTGGTAACATATACATTTTGCATAAATCAATGATAATGTCAGAATTTTGAAATATTGAGGTGGTAACTAAAAAACTTCGGACAAATAACTAATTCAAAATTTTTAATGAATAATATTTAAATAGAAAATTTTGGATGGATATATATAAATAAGAGGGCTCAAATATCCCATTGCTTCATGCCCCAATCGTACATCAACATCTTTATCTTCAATTTCAAAGTTCAAACAAACAATTCGAACCGCTCAACATGATGTCCACGTTAAAATATGATTGAAGATCAAATTTTATATTTTTTTGAAACTTTTTACTATTCTTTAAGATAAGTACAAAATTATTGTTTGTAAATGGTTCACCATTTTCTGAAAAAAAATGATTTTTTTTCCCATACAATTAGATTGGATTATATAAATAAACGCGCAGCATCTTGACCATTGCTTTGTCTCCAATTGTCCAAATTAATAAATACACAGTTTTAGATAATTAAACAGCTAATTTTAAGTCAAATCCGGATCTTTCACCTTTGAAATTAAATAAAGGTGATCTGGATGCATTGTCATTGTCATTGATTTTAATGGATTAGATATGTTCCTCATGCTGCTCGGACGACAATAAGACTGATCCCAAGTTTCATTTATTTTTTTATAATGTAAAATGAAAAGGTTAGCAAAAGATATGGAAAATGTGTGAATTTTAGTAGGAAATTTGCAGTTAATAAATATGAATCACTATTTTGACTCACAATCGTCCTATATTGTATTATATACAACGGTTCAAAGATATTATCTGTGAATTATAATCAGACTCACACACGGAGACTACAAACTTCCTTATTTAAAAAATATGATCACTTGACAATGATTATTTTCACAAATTTAAATAAATAAATTGAATAAAATGTAAATTTATAGATATGTTATCAGGCGTGTAAATAATCTAACAATCAAATTTTATACAATTTAAATATTATTTGATATTGCATTAAAGATAGTTAATTTCGAACCTTTGAAATTTCAAGTCAGATGTGAATCATGCATTCTAAATTAAAGTTTTATTTTTTTTTAAATTGTCAAATTTTCAATATAAAAAATTATCATGTAATCTCCTCTTTATAAAAATTCTTAATTCCTCTAAATTTTCAAAATTTTATATTATCGAATGAGAAAAGTGCCCCAAGTTAATTTGGAGGGAGAAGAAAATAGCGACGATGTTAAAATGGTTCCAAGCCAAATTTCTATGAATTTCCATCTTCAAAATCTTCGACAACCCCTTGGTAGCATCTACCAAGTTTCTCAAAAAAAAAAAAAAAATCTTCCACAACTCCAGTTTCTGTAGTACACATGTACTCGCTTAAGAAATGAGTCTAGACTCTAGAACATGAATGAATAGATAGCAGTTTGCATTCCGCAAGGAAAAAATTCTCGAATTATTATTTTTTCAACTCAATACAAGTTTTCTAAACCAATATTATCTAGAGGAGGGATCAAGTTACAACAAAGTTACAACAACTATTTTTTTCATTTTCAAAGTCCAAATCGTCGATCCAAACCGTTCAACATAATCTCCACAATAAAATGTGCTTGCTGATAAAATTTTACATTTTTTTTTAATTTTTTACTATTTATTAAGTATTTTACAAAAAATAGTAAATAATATCATTTTTTTACTATTTACTATTTTACTATTTACTATTTGCAGATCAAATTTTTACTATTTACAAAAAATAGTCATATTCAGACCATTAAATTTTGTACCCATCTTAATAAATAGTAAAAAAATTCAAAAAAATGTAAAATTTAGTATGCAAGCACATTTTATTTAGATAATCATGTTGAACGGTTTGGATCGACGATTTGGACTTTGAAAATGAAAAAAAATAGTTGTTGTAACTTTGCTGTAACTTGATCCCTCCTCTATTATCTAACCCCCTTAATATTTTGGCAACTTCCCAAAGTATCTGCAGAGATTAGTGAAATCCTGCAGAAAGGCCTAAAATCAAGCAAATCCTACAAATATGTTCACCATATTAATTTTTCTATTTGAGCCGACAGCAATTGTTATTGCTGAATGGATTTTTTTTTTTTTTTGTAACATTGATGAGATCTTGATCATTAATAATCACTCTTAAATTCACTCTTTTTGGACAATAAAATGATATTATTTTATTTAATGACATAAACACATAACATCCGCACATAACGTTACCAATTACATATACAATAGGAGCGATCAGCACAACCTTAACAGTAATCATGGAACTAATCCAGCGATTAGTTTATATACTTAACTGATAATTATTGACTGAGTTAATAATACGGCACAGGTGTTCTCTCGGGGCCAGAGCACATGTCATCCCAGAGCAGATCAGACAAAGCTAGAGTTAATTTTCCCACTTGTCCTACAAAGAACAAATAATAATGATAATTAGTTCACAAAAGCAATTTGGTTTGTACTTTTTTTAAGACTAATAATTTTGTGCACTTCCAAGAAAATATGTTACTGCAAAAATGAGACATTACTTTTGCCAGATATCAATAGCAGCTAGAACACAAACAGATAAATGCTGGTGTCAGCATATAAATTTGTTTGACATAACCAATTGTTTAGTTATCAACTTAATTGGATTTAGTTAGATAAAGGGGGTGGGGGTGATAATTTATTTTGAAATGAGCATAGTACATGACAACTGCATTAGGGTTTTATGTAAATATTACCAACTTTTCAGATCAACCAAGATGCAAACCATTAAAATAATTTCTGATTTTCATTATGCATTTAATTTATGCTTTTAATTAAAATAATTTGCAGAGCAACCAAGATGCAAACAACTAAAATAATTTATGCTTTTAATAAAAATAACTTTACCGTCTCCAACAGGAACCCCATCCCATTCGACAATAGACAAAATAGGGAGCCCACTCCCCACATACATCATCTCAACTGACTCCTTCGCCTCGGAAACTGTAATGCTCTCATTTTTCACGCTCCTCAATAAACCCGTCTCGACCAATTTACTCGCTAATACAAGAAGTCTCTTAGCAGTGCATCCGCTGAGAATCTTATCGAATGAAGGGAGCACCAAGTCTCTATCTTTGGTAATAAATGCCACATTTACATTAGGGCCCTCGGCAATGAACCCTAGTTCATCCACCCAAATTGAGGCGAATGCGCCTCTCTCCTCAGCCTCCAAGATCGACAGAACGTTCGGGAGATAATTAACATTTTTTACAGTGGCGAATAGAGGGGGTTTCATGGGGACAGTTGAAGTTACAGCCTTGACTCCATGTTTGCACTGGGAGTAGTTGTCAGAAATTACCACAGCATAAAATGCGGATTGGAGGCAGCCTCTGGAGGAGAGAAGGAAATCTCCGGGACCTGGGTCCACATGCAGGGTTCATTTGTGGTATATTATACATTTAAGGTAATAATCAAAATATTAGACGAGTCAAAGGGTCAATTAGTTGACCAGGTCAAACAGATATAATTAGGATTCTAAAGCAGAAAATTAGTTAGTTGTTCCGTAGGCTGTTATGTTGTAAAGTTCCCTTATAAATACAGTGTTTTATATCAAAGCACAGATAATGAAAATAATATAAGCTCGTTTCTCAGTTTCTACATCCCGGTATCTCTCTTCTGATTACCAGTGCGATTCATACAAAGATTAAGATGCCATAATCATGTGAGGTATGATACTGACGCAACTATATTGTGCTGGCAGGTACAGCATGCAAACTGATTTCACCAGTTTTTCAACCCTTTTTTTTATTTATTGTCTTTTATTTTTTCTCTTTTGGCTAACTTTCTGGAGGTCAATTGCAAAATTGAAGCTAAACAGAGTCCCCAACAAGCAAAAATTGGGTGTATGGGCAGTTTACGTGATGGGCGTGTGCAGTTTCTACACAGCCTGTCCCAAGCCAAGCCAGGAAAAAGGAGGGTTGTGATAGGCATGGTGAGCCAATGTAAAATACAGCCTCTTTATGGAAATGAAACCCTCACCTCCGATTGGGTTTCATTTCTAGCCTACCCCAACTTGTTTGGGACTAGAGGCTTTGTTGTTGTTGTTGTTGTTGTTGGGCAGCTTATGTGCAACTCAGGATAAATTTGGCTCATACGAAGCCAAGAAAGTTTATACTGTATCATGCAATTGAGGTAACCTAACATAATAATTATTAGAGTGAGGCTTTGGTACTATGCATAGCGCACATTGGTCCGTACTATGGATCAATATCTTCATTTTCAAACTCCAAACAGTCGATCTGAACTGTTTAACATGATCTCCATATGAAAATGTACTTGCAGACTAAATGTTACATTTTTTTAGAATTTTTTTTAGTATTTTTTAGATAGGTAGAAAATCACTACTTTTGAATGGTCTAAAATTTTTAGATCAAGTGATTTTCTATCTATCTAAAAAAATTCTAAAAAATTCTAAAGTAGATTTTCATATGGAGATCGTGTTGAAAATGGAGATATTGATCTATAGTATGGACCAATATGCGCTATGCATAGTACCATAGCCTCTAATAATTATTAACAAAACTGCTGATCTGAGCCCATCCTGAAGGTTGTTTTGCAGTATGAATGTATCATAAATAAAAAATTATGGCATATTGTACTTTTCCATCCAGTGCTCTTTTGCATGAAATTAAGAAGCTTTTTTACTCCATAAAAGGGACTAACCTGCACTTAGCCAGTAGCGAATGGAGCCTCTTTTACACTTTGAAGAAGCTGTCATTTGGATCAGAATACTTCTCAAGGTCTCACGGGGAAAAGGAGGATCAATTTTTGCATTAGATGCTGATCTCAGAAATCGATCTAAGTGAGTATCCAGTTCATACAAAAAACTGCAAAATTATTTATCAGTCAAAAGTAAAATAGAATATGATTAAAGGTCTTTTGAGCAGGTACTTTTGGGGTTAGTTTGCAAATGACACATTTATTAAAAATCAACGTTAAGCCCAACAAACTAATGATCAACAATTACATGTAATAGCAAACATCTGAAATATTTAATAAATTTACAAATACCATGAATTACTGATTATCTTTTGATAATATGACCTACAATTAATTACAATTCCTAATTCATACCCGTCCAAGAGCATTGCTGTGTCAAAAACACCATGACCCCTGTGAACCATGTGATCGTCGATCGGGATGACCATCATAGCTGGATCGAGTGTAATGCCTCCAAAGACGCTAGAATACATTGCCGGGTATGGTTTGTGGTTTACTTCATTCCATTTCTCTTTCAACTTCTCCAGGACCTAAAATATTCACATCGGTTGAACAAAGTTTCACCAATCGATCCCAATTTTGATTCAGAACTAGTCAGAACTGATTGGTAACTCTAGCTATGAGCCTGATCGGTACAAAATCAAAGGAAATAAAGACTCGAGCAATACCTCAGAGGCAGATTCAAAGACAGGGACTGTGACCTCAGTTTGTCGGCTGTTTCCATCCCCTGATCCAAGAAACCAAATGCAACGGTTAACAAACTCAGCACCAAATGATCAATCACGTACAACCTGTTCGACAAATGCCCCAGAAAAGAGCGAACCTGATTCCCCATCCAAAGAGGAAATATCCATGGCCTACAGAAATTAAATTGCACTTGCAAGAGGAAGAAGATTAGGTAGAGAATTGGGTTCTGAATTGGGATGAAATGCCTAGTAGAGTGTTTATAAGGTAATAAAGAATTAAAGGATCAGTGGTAATGAAGTATGAGTCACACACTAGTGTCATTTGGTTGTCTGCTAGCGCCAAGAAGTACTGTAGAACTTAAAGTCCGAACAAACAACAGTTTTTTTTTGCCAAATTGAATAAACCACATTAAAGCAACCTGCCCCCACTATCGAAAATAAAAAGTGGTGCACCTTGATCACTTGTGGCACACTATGTGAGGTAAAAGAAACAAGCACAATAACTACCGAATTATTCTATGGATCTTGTTTTTTTAAAGGTAGTATAAGGCATGTTACACCGAAATTTTTTTAGTTAGCATCCAAAAAAATCAGAATTAAATGAATACCACCCCGCCCACGTTTTATTCATTCCTACCACCTACGTGGATCTAGTTCACGCACCAAATTGAGCTGGGGCGCAGACTGGGTTGGCGCACCAGTGGTTTTTTTTTTCTGTTTTTTTTGTTTCCATTTTTTATAATTTGTAATATAAGTAATATTTTGAAATTCAACATTTTATTTTAAGTATGATATTATGTTTTTTAAAATTACAATGTACGTATTTTCGTATGTTCGGCGTATTTTATTAGAATGATACGATAGATAATAAGAGAATAAAATACGATAAAAATAGAATAAAAACATAATATCAAAATATAAGTACCTAATATTCAAATAATATCATAAAAGTTGAAAATTTAGTTGATTTCTTTTTTTTACTTTCTTTGTTAGGAGAGTGTTGTACGTTGAAAACTTCTTGTCAAAATTTAAAACTTGATAGTCAACAGAGGCGCGCTCCACCTTTGGTCAAAATACCCGTGACTATACGCTAAAGAGGAATTGACCCCCGTTTTCTATATCAGGCAAAGTTCCTTGCTTTCTCTCTACAATCGAATCAGATCCGGTCTTAGAAGAACGAGGGAAACAGAGAGAGCGTTATCAAATTAAGAGAAGAAAAGAAGGAGATAGAGAAATGAATTGGGTTAGTCGCAAGATCCACCTTTACAATGTCACCATGGGTCTCTACATGCTCGATTGGTGGGAGCGCTACCTCTTCAGTATCCTTATTCTTTTCCCTTTTTTAATTTCTCTTTTATTTTATGATTTCACTGTGGTCTCTTTTTCATGTTCCTTGCAATGGAATAGAATCTGTAATTTTGAAAACTGGCAATAATTTTTTCTTATTTTGGGAAGACGAAGGGATAGGTAATAAGGTTTGGGATCTATTTCAAATCCTCAAACAAAATTTACTGGTAAATAGGTTAGACCTACTTCTTTCAGCTAAAATGAATAAAAATATTTTGTACTTCCAAGTTATAATATAGAACTGCATTGCTTGCTTGCTTTACTTCGAACATGAATATATGATACACCTTACACGTAATTCTTTTGGTTTTCATGTGAACTACAATCATGCAACAAAAATAGTGTTAGAAAAAAAAAAAACTGTTATTCCTTAACTCTTATCAGACATATTGGTTTTGGTCCTGCTTTGGTTCATCTGCTACAACACCACCCGATCTGCCTCCGACTTGTATGAAAAGTATAATTTCAAATGCTTATACTTGTGCCAATTATGTTTTCATTATTTTTTGCATGGTGTTATTTAATTCAAATGTTATCTCAAAAATATCAGCAATTGTTTGTTAGGTTAATTTCACTGGAAGTCCCTTACCATACCACCTTGTTAAATTTGGTTGCACAACTCTTGGTTGTCCCTTTGTCTATTAAAATTTTATTTTGGTCCAAACCGGGTCGCTTTCTTCATTTTAAGTTTGACTTCCGTGCAAAATATGAATTGCCTTGTAGAACAATCAGTTAGCACACTATTCCAACATTTAGTTAATTTCATTGGTACCTGTATTTCAATGACTTTCTAGTGAAATCCCTTTCTTCTTAGAGGTATACACCATCCATATTTTGCTTCATATATTTACAAAACTGCTACTAACTTGTTACCTTTTTTGCTCCCTACTTCCTTTACACTGTTTCAGCCATTTGAAGAGCAAAGTTATGTTTGGTGGAAACATTGGTTTTGGTGGAAAATTGCACACCAGTTAACGGTCATGTTTTAGCATCCCATCTTGTTTTGTGATTATTTGTTTGAAATAATATTTTTATTTATAAATTGAGAGAAATGAGAAATCTAGATTTTGGTTTTGTCAAACTTGTATTTATTTTTCTCTCTGTACTGCGTTGATAGGTTAAATTGGTACCTCTGATTAATCAGATAATGGTGGATAAAATAGTTGGACAGGTTGCAATAGTGTATTTTTATTTTTGTAATATTATTGAAACTGTAAACCCTTTACTTCCAAATGCAATCGGATAAAGCCAATATGGAAATGATTTTTATGAGCATAATAATGTTAATAGGGTCTGCAGTTTTCTTTGGAATGAGTTGATAGATATTATCCAATCTTTCTTTCAAATCTGGTGTTATGTTTGAAAATTTTATTGATGCTATTATTTGAGGTATTTGGAAAGAGTGCTTTATTAGAGGCTTAGCTGCTATTATTTCAACGAGTGTGAATGGTTTGGTTAAGCTCGAATTCCGGACCAGCGGTACAAAATATAAATTATTAGTTTTTTAATTTTCAAGATCCATCCAATTCACTTAATTGCAAGTTAAATATTTTCATAAAAAACTTAACTATTTTGAAAAAAATAAAAATTTCAAATTCTAACTACCTATAAAACTTATTATATTTACTGGATACCTGCACCATAACTACTATAACTATCTAGCATTGAATTTTTTTTTTCTAAAGTATTAATACCAATGCAAATAAGTACTTATACCTATGTACGAAAATATTTATATTTATGAGGTGAACAATTTATACGTAAATAATTGTCTATCCAACTAAATCTCTCAAATGTACCTGCACCATAAATATCTGTGGAGGACCACTTAAACTACATGGGGACCATACACGTTTTTAGATGTTGGTTTTTTTTTATCACGTCCATATTTCTGACGATCTATGAGAAATTTTGTGTATCTAAAACTACAAATGTTTTCTACGCAATTTTCTCTTTCAAATGAGATCCATGATGACGTACTTTCGGGCTCATCGTCACACAAGTATGTATACCTCGTTGTGCAAATATTTATACCTATATTTGCAAGTATTTTTTACATATGACACTGGATGACGTCTGAAAGTATTAATATCAATTATACCTATGTGGTTAACTATTTTTATTAGAGGAAGGTTGACGCGGGGACGATTAGAGAAAGTTGAAGCGGTGATACGGGGTCCTCGCTTCTTCATTAAAAGAAGGTTGACGCAGGGACGATTGGGGACTAAAAAAGAGATGATCATAACAAGTTACGCATCAAAGTATTAATATCTTATTTTTCAAGTGTTGATAGCTTATCTTTCAAGATTTATATCTATGAAGGTTGACGCAGGGACGAATGCAGAAATTGAAAAAGGAGGGACTATATAATTAGTGGAGACCATATAGGAAGAGTGATGCAGGGATTTTAAAATAATAATTAGTAGGGACCATATAATATCTTTTTAGAATAATAATTAGTGAATATCATAGTACATAATTTTTTTAAATAGGATGTGGGAATTTTGAGAGTACTCGGAATGAAGGTACTCAAATAATTATTCAAAATATTTAACTTCTATAGCATAGTATCAAACTTGAATTTAAAATTAGTAGACGAAAATATTCTTTTCGCTTGATTCCTTTATGTTGATAAACTTGGGTAACTCTCGACAAACTGTTGGTAACAGAGAGATGGCAAGGGCAATTATTATTATTATTATTATTAGAGGAGGATTCAAATGCAAGATTTTGTGCTCTAGTACGCTCCACATTCTTTATCTCTGTTTTCAAAGTCTGAACAGTCGATCCGAACCACTCAACATGATCTTCAAAATAAAATATTCTTGAAAACCAAATTTTATATTTTTTTTTAAATTTACTATTTTTTTACATAGGTACAATATCACTTTTTCGGATGGTCTAGAATCTCCTTAAAATAGTGATTTTGTACCTATCTAAAAAAATATAAAATTCGGTCTCCAAGCATATTTTATTATGAAGATCATGTTGAGCGGTTTGGATTAACTGTTCGGACTTGAAAACGGAGATAAATGATGTGGAGCATATTAGAGCACAAAATCATGATGCATTTAAACCCCTCTTATTATTATTTTTATTATTACTATTATTATGATGATTGTGATGATGATGATGATCATCTGCATGATTATTATCGATAATATTATCATCCGCGTTGTTGTTGTTATGATTTTTGTTGGTGTCGTCCTTCTACAATTCACATTTTCACTATTTCAACTATATTTTATCAATATTTTCATTCTTTCCAACAAGGCAACATAGTAATATTCTATACATATCAAATAACACTAGTCTACCATTATTCAAATATCAATTTCTTCATTTGTCAAACCAGTCTGAGCGTTTAGATAAGAAATCATGTAATTCAATACTTGGTGTTAGACTGGAATATTGAAGCACTACACCGCTAAATATTTTACAGGCCTGATGATCCGAAATTCGCTGACATTTAAAACCCAATACTAATATTTAAACTTTTAAAAGTATAGTTTTGACCTCCATACATACACAAGTAATCGACACATCTCAAAAACACCAAAATAAAGTATATGTTTCAACTAAAAAACATACAAACCAACTCCTTTATTTGTACAAACACTGAATTTACAATAACATGAAATCACCAATCATCAGCTCCTTTTGTTCCTCCAATGATAACAGCAATTGTGGCAATAACAGCCTGTTACATCAATAGGAAATGATCAAGCGTGAAAAATAATCTCGAATAAATTAAGCATCTAGCAGCAAGAGCGCCACTACAAGAATGGGACAATATCCGCATGAGGGATACTGTTGGTATACCCTCGCGGATACTCCCGTCGCTAATAGAAAAAGCACATTTCTGTCGGTATACCCTCGCGGATAATCACTTTTTACCCTCGCGGATACTGTCTCATTCTTGTAGTAGCAATAAACCAGAAAATTAAAATTGGAGGGTTGTAACATAAAATGTATAATATGTGACAGGTGGAATTCAAACCCAAGTCTCCACAGCCACAACATGCATTTCTAACCACTAGACTACAACCACACATTTTGCATTTTATGAGGTGGACTGAACCAAATAAGCATTTTTAAAAATTATAAAATATAAAGGACAAAAATGCTAATTTGTGTTTATATAGCACTGCCCTAAATCCGATCCACCCCCATCTAACAGTGTGTACCATCATGATCAAAGATCTTAAAAAATTGATTTGGATAGGAAGAATTCATAAATCCTTTACATACCGCTATCGTGCAGCCGACATATCCTGGTTTCTCTCTGTAATCCACTCTTGAGAAACATAGCAGTATAGCTCCAACGTACCATGGAATGGCAGCCAAAAAGAAACCCAGTATGAACCTATTCTCAATCCAAAATGGCAAAAGATAAAACAAAGTTTATATAAGTTGTGTTTTAATTTTCAAGATGGCAAACAAATTAAATTCTGCAGGGACCTGCAAATATATTCGCATATTTATCCTCTGTTATACCAACAAATTGATCCTCAAAATATGTTGTGCATTTAAATTTTAGGCTTCCATCACCAGAGGTAAGAAGGAAATTCCTTAAACCTAGAAGCTTACTGGATTACTTGTGAGAGCAACAAAAGTAAGTTCAGGGAAAACAAAAACAAAATGCACCACAAGAGTAACCCGAGCATGTATGCTATGAAACAAAAGGATTAATTCAATAACTTCAAATTTCTCTCTATGAAGACGGAACTTCATTTTGCATCAAAAGGCACCTCAATTTTGCTTCTTATGCAAAGAAGGTCCTTATTTAAGGAAAAAGTTTTAATGTTTTTTTCTTCTTTATTAAAAATGGACCTCCTTTGGGAAATCGTTTGTAGAATTAATTAAAAGAAATAGAAACACAAACTTGCAAACCAGATAGTTCAGATATTGATTTCTTTTTACTTTAACAGGAAGAAGTGGTATAATGTAAGGTAATTTATGAGCAATAAAAAAAATTACGCCTTACAAGTGTAAGTACAATTACTTACAAAAGCCAGCCAATACCGATCCCACAGCACGGCAGGCGTCTCTCTCTCCTTTCTCTGTCTTCGACATTAACATTATAACCTAGCAATTTTTCATGATAGAGAAGATTAAACCAACCTAAAGAGCAAACTTCATGTTCGAGCAGTTTTCATAAATAAATAAGAAATGTTAGGAGTAAATTGCACCGCAGCTTTCACAAGTTTCTTCCTATTTTTTCTTTTACTGCATTGAGAAGATTTATTTTTTACAGAAGAAAGCAAACAAATTAAACAATAAGATTAAGATGAAATACCTTTAAAAGAAACAAAACGTTTTAAAATATGTAATTAAATGAAAAAAAAAATAAAGATGAGAACAATCACACAAAAATTTCTATTTATCATATATAGAAACAGTTTCTAACAATGCTTATATCCTAGTACCATCGTGGATTGAGTAAACCTTACACTTTCCAAATTTTCTTGGTTCCCTTGATTACCTAAAATATAATGTTCATTTTTGTAGGCAGGTAATTGAAAAATATTTTCAGCTAAACAACTTCTGCCAATTGACCTTTTCTTTTCAAAAAAAATGTAACTGCAAACTCCATCTCAGAAAAATGGAGATTTTAGGAATTTCTACATATAGTCATGGTCGAAATAAAAATTGTTGTTGTGTCCCACTACTGAAGACATGAGCTACTTGACTACATGATCAGACCTAAAATTTCTCATAATCCTCTTGCAATTAAATAAATCAATCCTAACAGTTTCACAGGACTCTAAATTAGAAGAAAAGTCAAACATAATATGTGGACTTGAGCGTATATTAAGTCAACCAAACTATGTAAAACTAACTAGTAAGCATACTAGCTGGGTGTTAGAATCAAATCTTATCACATTTAGACATGATAAAATTTAATTATTTTTTATGTGGATCTAAAATTAAAAATAACCAAGTTAATCCATCCTTGTCAAAATTACAGAGCATTTTGCCGTGTTTTGGGCGAAACCGCGAAAGAATACAGCATCTGTTTTTTTTTTCAAAATTTCATGCTGTCAAAAGGATTTGAGTTTCCAACAGAACACATAAAAGCAACAAAAAAAAGACGATTAATAAATCCAATCTAAAGAAACGAAGTGAATCAAGAGTAAAAACTCGGACAAACCTGGAGCGGGTTGGTAGCCATGGGAGTAGTAACCAGGAGCAGGCTGTGCTGAGGCGGTGAGCTCTGGCGGTGGCGCCGGTTGAGGGAACCCCATCACCGGCGGCGGTGGGTAGCTGGGAGGACCTTGAAAAGTACCGTACGGATGCTGGTGCTGCGGTGGATCCGCCACGTGTCCTTCCCCCTTGCCCTTTTCTCCTTCGGCGCTCATCTCTCCTGTCTTGTTTTCTTCGCTGTCGGTGCTATGATGATGTATGATGATCTATAATTGTATATCCGTAGTTTCGTGTTGGTCTACTCTTCTGTCTACGGTGAATTGGTGATGCTAAGTTGCACCAACGGACAGTCTGACTGTCGGCATTAAATGTGAAGCGGTTGGGTGGGTCCCATATTCCCTAATTATAGTGAAAATTAATATATTGTCTCCTGTTTAACTAAAACTGGAGAGATTGGGTATGGGCCAACGGTTGTGGACTTGTGGATATCCGATTTAATCCGTTCAATTTGCATCTAAATTCGTGAGGAAGGTTAGATTTGGATTTTTTTTAAAAACCATAAATAAAATAATTAAATTTACCAAACCAACATGATGACTGGAAGATTTACAAAAACCATCAGAACTGAGATGCCAATTCGGTCCGAATGAATTTTTTTTCTCCGGACCGAATTGGTATTTCGGTCCCCCTTTATTTTTAATATTGCGCAGCTCACGCCACAGAAAATCCACAAATATTTCCGGACCGAATTGGCATTTCAGTCCGGCCAAAATTTCCCTCCGGACCGAGATGCCAACTCGGTCCCATTGTTTTTCCCTCCGGACCGAGATGCCAACTCGGTTCCATTGTTTTCTTTACTCAGCTTTCCTTTCTCCCTTCTTCTTTCTTCCATTTTCCATCTTACCCGAGCCCGAGGCTTCTTCCTCTTCTTCTACCCGAAACCAAACCAAAAAAAATTAATTTTAACCCCCTCAAATCTTCGTCATTTTTTATTCTAATTACATATTTGAATATAGTTTTGAGAGAAGAACAAGAAAAGCTTCAGATCTACAAGTTTCATTGGGTACGTGATTAAATTTTTTATTTGAAAAAAATATCCGAATTTTATAATTATTTTCTAGAATTATTTAGTTTAGTTATAGAATAAATTAGTTTTTTGTAGTGTATTGTAGTGTAATTTCATGTATTATAGTGTGAATTTTTAATTTAGGAAAAAAATCCGAATTTTAATTTTTTTTGTAAAATTATTTAGTTTAGTTTGTATGTAGTGTAAATTAGTTTATTTTAGTGTATTGTAGTGTAAATTAGTTTATTTTAGTGTTATTTATTTAGTGATTGTAGTGTATTTTAATGTATTGTAGTATAAATAAATTGTATAAATAGTTAAAGTAATTAGAGTAATTTAGTGTAAATAAATTGTAAATAAATTTAGTGTAAATAAATTGTAAATAAATTTAGTGTAAATAAATTTAAGTGTGAATAAATATTTAGTGTAAATAAATTGTATATAAATTGTATAATTTTTTAGTGCAAATAAATTTAGTGTGAATAAATATTTAGTGTAAGTAAGTTGTATAAAAATTGTATAAATATTTAGTGTAAATAAATTTTATAAATATTTAGAGTAATTTAGTGTATAAATTTATTGTATATAGTGTTTAGTAATTGTATAATGATTTGGTTTGCATGTAGAGTAATCTTGGTCATAGTTTTTTTTTAAATAAATGTAGAATAATTTAGGCTTTTTTTAGTGTAATTTAGGCTTTTTTTAGTATACTTTAACTAATTGTAGGTTTTTTTAATTTTGTATGTAGAGTAAATTAGCTAAAGGAATTTTTGATTTGTTAACTAATTGGAGTTTTTTTATGTTGTAATTTTATTTATATTGTAGTGCAAAATGGCTGCTGAACAACGCTTGTTGCAATTGTCTCCTGAGGAACACAAGATATCGTTGGTGAATACAATGGTATTTGTTTAATATCGGGTTGGATTTAAATTTCAAAATAAACTTGGAAGTTTAAATTAATTTTTGTTCTTTACATTATTTTGCATGAAATTATCGTTCCAGCCGATTCGTTCACTGCGTCCTGGTCCTCGGCAAATGGGCATTCATTACCAGCCTCGGATGAAAGAAGGTTTGGTGTATTTAGGCCTGTACCAGATGAAGGATGTGACGCATTGTCAGATTGATAAAGCGTTGATCACTGCGCTCGTCGAGAGGTGGAGGCCCGAGACGAATTCTTTTCATCTTCCGGTGGGGGAGTGCACAGTAACACTGGAAGATGTCAGCTGTCTGTGGGGCTTACCTGTTCAAGGTAAAATATTTTTTCTTAGTAATTTATAATTTTGTGATTAATTTATATTTAGTGCAGGTAATTTAGTGTAAATAAATGTAGTGTAAATAAATTTAGGAATAAATAAATTTAGTGTAAATAAATTTAGTGTAAATAAATTTAGGAATAAATTAATTTAGGAATAAATTAATTTAGTGTAAATAAATCCTATTAATATTTAGAGTAATTTAGTGTAAATATTTAGAGTAATTTAGTGTAAATAAATCCTATTAATATTTAGTGTAAATAAATTGTATAAATATTTAGAGTAATTTATCTCTTTTTTTAGCGTATTGTAGTGTATTAAATTGTATTGTAAATATCGAGTATATCTTTATCTCTAACATTTATGTTTACAGGAAAGGCAATTGCTGGACATACAGATGATAATTGGTCACTACTGATCGAAGATTGCCTAGGGCATGAGGTCTATGACGGCAATGAAGACAGTGATGATGAATTTTTTTATTCAAAGGTGGTCGAAGGCGAAGTTAAGAGATCCAAATACCATATGCGACTAAAATGGTTGAAGGACCGCTTTAATGGAAACTTGGCACATGACACTCCCCAGGAGATCGTCGACCGACACACACGGGCATACTGCATGGACTTGTTTGGATCGGTGATGTTTCCCGATGCGAACTCAAGTTCTGTCCCGATCATGTACTTGCAGTTCTTAGAGAATTTGGGACCCCTGGAAGAGGACTACAATTGGGGAGGTGCTGTACTTGCCTGCCTGTATCGTGAGTTGTCTCGGGCTTGCAGAAAGACAACAGTTTCGATTAATGGTCCATTACTACTGCTGCAGATGTGGTGTTGGACTCGGTTTCCTATAGGCCGGCCCAGAGGCAGGCACGATTTACCATTTGGCGGCGAAGTCCAATTGGAGAGGATGGCTTTTGGCGCAAGATGGACTATTCCGCATCAATGGGATGGCAACCCTATTAGAGGTACATTTATTTAAACATGTATTTAAATTATATTTCTCAATATAATTTAGTGTTAATTCAATATTTATTTGTAATGTGTTCACAACTTAGGTGTATCGCAATATCGTAACCAGTTTGAGCGTCTGACTGTAAATGTTGTCAACTGGATGCCGTATACGACTTACTACCACCAACAACCTTGGCGCGGGATTAGAGACCGAGATATATTTAGATATCGCGTGTGGTTGGTCCATTTCTGGGAGTGTGAGATTCATCTTCCTGAGAGGGTTTACCGGCAGTTCGGATTATTTCAGGTAGTTCCTCCCCAGGCTCCACTGCCCTTTGATTATATGGAAGGCATCCGCAGTACGACCCGTAAGACGGGTGTGTACAGAGACGACGGATTAAGTGCAGACTGGAACACTCACTGGGCGGAATATATCGCTCAACCACCCTGGGCAAATGTAGAGCCGGGACCTTACGATATGGATAGGTACGTTTTTTTTTTAAATTTTGAATTCGGATCCAGTGATGAGTTAATTTATTCTAATCAGTCGTTACAGGTATTCCGAGTATATGGATTGGTTCCTCGGGAACGGCATGCCATCGATTTATCAAATGCCAGAACTAGAAGTTCTGAGCCAGCCATTGCCAGAACCAGAAGTAGAAGTAGACCGTCTCGGGTATGTCTCGGATGCCGAGGTGCAAGCACGTACCGTAAGTATTTTAATTTTAATTTTTAATATATTTGCTCATTTTATTTACGAACTATCTTTCATTTTATTTAACTATTCTATTTTTTTTTCAGAGATTTCGCCTCATGTATATGACCGCAGAAGGAATTGCGATGGTGAAGACACCTGGGCAAATGGCTTTTGGACTCCAATTGCTAGAGCATAGTCGTGATTTTTTACGGGATATTGGGCATATCGCAATGTTCAGAGCCATGGTCGAGCAAGCCGGACTTCCATTTGACCTAAACCACATCGATATCAGCGGTGATATTCCCGAGCTTGTTTCTGAGTCAGTATCATTATTCAATTGGTCAAAATAATTCTGCAAATCAACCGGGGGTGTTTCGGGGGTTTCATCACAATGTGCCGGTGAATCAATCACCGGTATGTCTCTGCTAGTTCCGGGTACACTACCCGGGTATGGGTCATAATTGGTCTGACTAACAACTGGTACTGACTCAACCACTAATTCAAGAAGTTTAAAATTCAATACCGGAGTGGCATTCGCAAGCACCATATCCCAGATCGCTTCGTGGTCTACGTTGAACAACTGGTATTTTTCTGCTGAGCCAGGTGGTGCCGTGTTCAAACGTGCGCTGATTGTCAGATCGAACCGGCTAGGGAGCAAACGAATGCCAACATATATCTGTCTTCTTAGCTCATCAAGACTAGTTGAGTTAGTAACAGGAAATGTACAGGTCGGTGCGTTTGTAATTTCGCGTCTGTGATACACATTTATTAATACTTGAGACATTTCCTGAACAAAAAATTGCACGATTAACCTTCGATAATTTTCAATTTTACAGCAAAAAATATGATCATAATTGAAAAAAAAAAACTTACTACAGTATTCAGACGAACGCTAGAGGCACAATGCAGGAGCCGATCTGTAATTTGGAAAACTAAAACTATACACAACAGAGAAGCATAAATGTCTCAGGAAGAATGTCTCGGAAAGAAGAAGCTCTCTGTCTCGCTAAAAAATAATACAGAGAGCAGAGAGGAGAGAGGATTTATTGGACAGAAATGGTCTGGACCGAGATGGCAACTCGGTCCGGCCAAAAAATCCTCTGGACCGAATTGCCATTTCGGTCCAGGGAAGGCCACACGATCGGCCACAGAGTTAACCCCTGATTTGCTCTGATTTGCTGCGAAAAAGATGGGGACCGAAATGCCAATTCGGTCCGGAGAAAAAAAATTCGTTTGGACCGAATTGGCATCTCGGGTCTGATGGTTTTTGTAAATCTTCAGGTCATCATGTTGGTTTGGTAAATTTAATTATTTTATTTATGGTTTTAAAAAAAAATCCGTTAGATTTACCGGACTTTGAAATTAGCGCAAATTTGAACTCGTCTGCAAAAATCTCAACGTTGATCCTACAGCTTTCTGAAATGAGGCGGAGCCAGACTTTTAAATTATAGGAATAAAAAAAAATGAGAATTAATTTTACAATTTCATAATATTTTACTTTAAATTTATAAAATTATATATAAACATAAAATATTAAAAAAAATATAGAGATCAATTGATCCCATAGTTTCTTCCTCCATCCGCCACTGTTGTGAGGATATCAAACAGATTTCTATTTGATGTCCATTCGAAACAACCCCCCTCCCACCCTTTATATTGCAAAACTGGCCAAATAAATTACTGACTGCAATTTCTTTGAATAAAAAAAAATATTTCGAAGGGGGAAAAAGAAAAAAATAATATATTTAACAGTAAAATCCTTCTCTCTACTTTTCTATTTACACTTTTACATATTAGTTGAAAGGAGGGAAAAAGAAAAGAGGGTTGGATTATAATAGAGAAGCAAGAACTAAATACAGATTTTATATGCTGCGATGAATAAAGAAGTGTGGGTAAGTCATTAATATTGTTTAAAACAAAAACCATTATACTTCACTGAAATAGCTGCTGCACTGTTCCTAATCTGATTTACTGATTTACTGATTTTGATTTAAGGCCCTTCAATTTAAATTGGCTAATTAAAAATGTCTTGTGTGTGCTTTCTTGATTCAGCTTTGACCATTTTTTCAAACTAAGACTTCTAGGTTATTAAAGAGATTAATATATCAGAGAATGAATTTTGCAGTATCTAATGATACTTATTTTTTTTGTATAACAACCTGATCATGACTTAAACCTGAGAGGATACTCAGTCCCCTCATCTGTAAAAAATAAATAAATCCTTACCAGTTAAAAACGGAAAATATAAAACTTGGTATGTCTGTGACTTGTATATTGTACGACATCGCCTTGCCAAGTACAATTGATCATTACAGTGGCATCAAGCACCACAGTTAGGTGTGGCCGGGGCTGGCATTCATTAATTGAAGATTATTGTCCAACTTCACTGTTGATCTAAATCGCCCATCTATAATTGTGGTACTTGATGCCACTGTATGAGCAATTGTGCTTCTTTTTTTATCACCACATTGTCCTAGCAAGAGGAACAAAAATGAGGTTTTTGTAGATTTAGATTCATTAGGAGAATGGAATTGCTTATGAAATTTTTTTTTTGAGAAATTAAATGGGGTCTAGCCCTCATTTTCATTAACCATGGTCGGTTACAGTGGTTGGGTTTCCGAGAAGAAACCCTGTGCTTATGAAATTTTTGATAGCAAGATGTGTTTATATATATGTCTGATGAGAAATTTTGGATGCTCTTGTAATCATGACTAACTATATTTAGTTAGACATCTCTTCGATAGATGAACACTGATTTCGCAGGAATAAATTAGGTTGTGTTCCAGATTTAGAGAATTCTACGAGGAGCCTACAGCTAATACAGTTTTCAAGGGTTCAGAATTTGTCTCCAATTTTAGTTGCATTTAGGTCTGCACGAGTAAAGTAAGAAAATTTTCAGGTAAGGTTAATTGTAACAGGTGTTCTTATAAAATTGTAATCGGACATGTTTTTTACTTGAGGCTACAAATATCTTTATTTTTTGTGTTTTTATCGTGCCTCTACTTTTTAATTTTTAATAACAAAAATTCTAAATTTCATAGGACAAAATAAAACTATAAAATATAATCTATATTATTTTATCGACATGCACATAAAATATAACCCCAATTGAGATTTTATATTTATATGCATTTTAAGTTATAAAAACAATGTCAAAAAATTATCCACGTCATTATGTAAAAGTAAACTTTTCATAACAATCAAAACAAAGTTGAAATACCATAACTTTTTACATGTGCATTATTCTTCATATTATTTTCTAATATTGTTATTTTTGTATGTTCCACATAAATTAATATAAAAACGAGGTGTAAAATATATAAAAACGAAGTGCAACTACTATCTCAGAGAAAACAATATAATTACATTAACATAAGCTATTACTTATATCAAGTCAAATTACCGTTCACCAGGCCCGGGGGAAAAACATTAATAAAAGCTGACTGTATTCTTAAAATATAATTTCTGAAGGTTTGTAAAAAGAAAATTCCCCAACTAAGCATATATTAATATTTACAGTTGCTCTACACAAGTTCGTACCCTATACACCGTATCACGTATAATATCTTACGAGTATCGTGTCCGTGCATTGCAACGGGACATATTATAAGAAAACAAAAAAAAATTCATATAAAATAATATATTTTCATAAAACAATTTAGACTAAATGACAAATAATATTTTTATATGACATATTAAATGACATATACACGTAAATAATATTCCTTAAATAAAATATTAAATGACATACATTTTTTTTATATTTTTGACATATTTAAAAAAAATCCCACACAAAATGACATATAACATTACTTAAATAATATTAAAAAATAGAAAGCAATAAAGACATGACCAATTAATTATCAATCAATTCAAAAATTATTTAAATGACATTTAAAAAATAGAAAGAAATTTAAACCAATCAAAAAGATTGTACAATTTGTGTATGGTGAGTACGTATCTAAATAAATTTAGACATCTACATGTAAAACAATATAAAATAAATACATAGAATCATAATATTTGATCAAAGAGCTGATATTTAATCTGAAATTTTATTTTTTATACAAAATTGCTAGCGGATCAGAACTTGTAATTCAGTTTGTACATTATATATCTGAAAGATAACGTATGAATTCAGCTCTAGACGGTCCAAAAAAATTAAGTAGACCATTAAAAAATAACAAGTAAAATAACAATTAGACCATTAATTTTTTAATGGTTAATAATGAGGCTTAGTCTTGTTATTCCGTAGACCCAACCAAACACCACCTGTCTGAATATTTCTCTCACGACCCATGGACAACTTTTGAAAAGGAGTAGTTGGTTAATTTGATATTTGAAGCAAACAGTTTGTACATTTTATTCAATTGAGTCGCGGGTACATCCGACTTTTGTTATCCACCACAAAATAAAAAATTACAAAAATATTTATAGTTTTTGGATATTTTAAAAACTACTCAAACCGTCTTCTGGCGGTTGATTTTTTTTTTTAAATGAAAACACTAAACAAAATTTTTGATAAAATACTAAACTAAATTCTCAAAATGATATATTTTTGTATAGCATACCCTAAATCTGAATATCAAAAACGCTAAACTAAATTTCAAAATGAAAATACTAAACTAAATTTTTAATAAAACACTAAACAAAATTATCAAAATAATTTATTTTTACTATAGCATATCCTAGATTTAAATATGAAAAACACTAAACTAAATTTCATAATGAAAATATAACAAAAAAAACTCTAGATCTTAGACTTCATATGTTTGCATGAACAATATGTAGAAAAGAGTAGGGTAAAGGACAAGAAAATTGAAAATTAGACTGAAAAAATTTAATCGGAAATTTTAACTCAAGTTTTGAGACTTTTTCCTTTGTTTTTTACAATTCTGAAATTTTGATAACCGCTATTTGGTGAAAATCGATATCTTCTTCTCGCAAGCTTTCCGAAAAGTGGTCATTTGATGAAATCGGACACTCGAGCTTCGAAATACACCTATTTGAAGTTTTTTCGTAATTTTTCACCTTCTCGGTGAATATATCATTTTTTTTGTATTTCTTGCCCTAGCCTCGCCTATTTACGATAGATGTCTCAGATAAATACATGTACAACCTACATGTGATTTAGAAATGAGAGAAATGACTTACAAAAAATAGATAGAGATGCCTTATAACCGGAAGGTACAGATTGATGACGTGGAAAGGTTTATATTTATTTTATCATGCATGGATCATACACTAAGGGCCTGTTCAGTAACCTGGTAATTTTGTGAGAATGGGAATGGGAATTTCAATTTGTCAAAACCAAAGTTATTTAACTCATAGGAAATTTTAGAATACAAGTGTTCGGCAAATGCATGGGAAATTTGTTATGATGTTAATTTTTTTTTCTTTTTATAAAAGATGTAATACTAAAATGTAATTTGAAGTTATTATTAGTCTTGTGTTTTAAATTTTGTATCTATGTATTTTAAACTATTTTAGCTTAATCACAATTTAAATACTTATTATTTTCTTCTTTTCATTAGTGCTTTTTTTATCGTTCAAATTAAATTAAAAAAAAGGAACACTAGACCACAATATTTTTTTTCCTTTTTATAGATTACACATGATGAAATAAAGGGCTAGTAGTATATGTCAAAAATAAATAAAAACTCATTAAACTCTAATCTTATGATCAAGATTTAAAAATTCGATGTGTAGGATAAGAAATTAACATCATCGCCTTTCACAAAATAAGTTGTGATTTCAAATCTAAGACAACAAAATAATAATATTTAACCCAGTTTAGAAAATTCAAAAGAATTTTGGTCGGACCATTTGACGAAATTGTGACAGCTATTGATATGCAATTAGGGTCATCAAAGAGAAAAGGCATTATTTTGTAGCGATCAGTCAAAATTATTGAAGCAACTCTCTCTAACCGCCAAATGAAAAAAAAAAAACGGAGCTCTGACCAAATTTTTTTTTTTCCAAGCATACTCACAGTCAAAAGAGAAAAGGTACCAATTTGGGGATTTAATTGGGTAAACTCCCCGGTGTTGAACGCTTTTAAAGTAAAAATACCAATATGTTATTTTTACCTTAAAAAAACCCATGAAAAATCATCTACTGAAGAGGCCCTAAACCGTGTACAATTATTGGAGCATTCATATACACCGGTTTGAAAAAAGGATGCTCGTTATTTTTTAATTGAACTAATACAGAGTTTATGTTTTGTTATGTCATGATTTTATATTATCCATTTGATATTAATTATTATAAAAATTAATTGATAAACAATTTTACTTCTCAATTTTAAAAAAAAACTGCGCATTCTTGACCGACATTTTTATTAATATCCAAAGTTTAATACAAATTATTAATTCTGCCCAGAATTCGACTCAATATCGAAAAATACCCAAGCTGGCCAGAAAATGGCCGGCTTAGGTACCAGAGTAAACCGGCCATTTTCTGGCCGGCTTACTCCATTTTTTTTTTTTTTTTTTTTAGAGAGAGAGACACTATGAAGATCAAAATATTGAAATCTAACTCTGAAAATTTGAAATTTTTGTTTAAATTATTTGTTATATTACTTCTTTTGATGTATAATTAGCATATTTATACTAAAATACGATAGATTAATTGAAATTATGTTGAATAACACTAAATTATGTTAAATTACGCTAAATTACAAATGAATAGGGACGATATCTTCACTGAAAAAGCGAAAAACGACGATGAAACTTCAAACGGTCATAAAACGGCGCTCGAGTGTCCGATTTCAGCAAATGACCACTTTTCGGAAAGCTTGCGAAAATACGCATGCGTCCGTGCCCGCGATGCCGGATTCCGAAATTCAGAATCGCCAAAAAACTAAGGGAAGAGCCTCAAAACTTGAGTTAAAGTTTCCGATTAAGATTTTCATTTCTATTATTCAATCCAAATAGCTCAGTAAATTAGTTACATAATGAACTTGTAGAATACCAATTTTTACTATTTTCGGAATTTTTTTACTATTTTTTATGATTCATGAAAGATGAGCAAAATCAGTCTACTATAGCGTAATTTTGTGTAGTTTAGCGTAATTTACCGTATTTCAGCATAATTACCGAAGTTATTGTAATTTTACGTAATTTAGTATAATTGAACATAATTTATTGTAATATAGTGTAATTCAATATAATTTCAAGTATTCTAGCGTATTTTAGTATAAATATGCTAATTATACATCAAAAGAAGTAATATAACAAATAATTTAAACAAAAATTTCAAATTTTCAGAATTAGATTTTAATATTTTGATCTTTATAGTATCTCTCTTTCTAAAAAAAAAAATGGAGTAAGCCGGTCAGAAAATGACCGGTTTACTCTGGTACCTAAGCCGGCCATTTTCTGGCCGGCTTGGGTATTTTTCGATATTGAGTCGAATTATGGGCAGAATTAATAATTTGTATTAAACTTTGGATATTAATAAAAATGTCGGCATTCTTGACTGTCCAAAAAATTCACCCACGAGGAGTAAAAAAACTGCTAATACTCCTGGCAGTTTGGGTTGTTTTGTAAGATATCCAAAACCTATGAATATTTCGTAAGTTTTTATTTTATGGTAGATATTAATAAAAAATTCGGCTTGTACATATGCAGATCCACAATAAAAACAACCAAAGTGGTGGTATTAACTAAAAATTTGGTTACTTTCACTTAATAATCTTTGATTTTAAATTCAAGAACAATAGGGGTGCGGGGTGCCAAAGATATATCAAGTTGATTAAAGCAAAAACCTAACGAAGGTTTCACTGAGTGACAAAAATTTAACGAATAAAAAAATTGTATTTCTGACTTGTTGGGGCTCTCCGGTTAGAAAAGCGCCCTTCAAAAATTGGCGTATGCTGCTTAAAAGTGGCGAGCACACGGTATTCTTTAGTAAAAGGCGAAAGAATAGTTCGCTCTGTGCTCACCACGCAGCTGCGTGAATTTGAAAGGCTTTGGTCCGCTTACTTTATAGATGCAGCCCCGTCTCGTTTAGTGAATACCTCTATTGTGGGATTAATAGATCGTTTCTCGGCACAGGCCACCTTTTCAGAAACCGGACTCAGAGACGTATCGATTCTTTTCTATGTTGTTTTCTCTTTGTGGTCCCATTTGTCAGTCAGCCAACTCTGAAGATGTTTCTAAGAGGCCTACGGGCCTACTCATTTTAACTGGGCTAAAGCAGCAGCCCATATCAGTTTCCTAAATTGCTCATTCTGATACCTCTTTGCCTCGCCTCTCCCACAATTTTAATAACAAGAATATGTTATGTTTTTACTTTCAATAACTAAAAAACTTTTACAAGAGACCAAGGTTTAAGTTTCTTGAAAGTTGAAACAATTTGTTATTTATTGACTTGCTACCAACAGCAACGTCAGATGTATCAACTCTGTATTGTGCTTTTACCATGTTCTCCAACTTGCAAAACGAAAAAAAAAAATCATTGAAAAAAAAACTTTCGACATAATGTTGAAACTCCTACGCATATTGATAATAGATCAAATCAAGCTGTGATAACGGCACTAGTAATTAGTGGTCTAGATAATGGTAAATATCACTTTCCTTAAATTTTGTTCGTGAACAAATTGGAGCAGAGAGATCCATCAGCTCGGAATAATTTTTAAACACATTCTCGATAAATTTGGGCGTTTTGTCAGGTAATATGAAAAATTCCTGTAAATTTTACTCTCTTCGTTTTATAATAAATCATATATATTTTTTCTAAGAAATAATAAATCACATATTCATCGAATCAAAACACAATAGAGTTATTTATTCCTCTCGAATTTGTCAAATTCAGAATGAACTTCATTACTACTACGAACCTTTAGAACATATGAAGAACTAGATGCATGCCTTGCTTTGCTTCAGCAGCGGGTGTTGAGGCAAAAAGAAAAATACATAGAAAGATAACTATATAGAAAGTTAGAACAATTGTACAGAGATGTAACCAAAACTATATAACAAAAAGTATTGGAAGATGGATAAGCGCTATGCTATATGATACATGTTAACCCTTTGTTACTATACCGCCAAACACAACCTTTTTGTACAGTGTTTTATCAAAATGATTTCAAGTGTTTTGAACACAATAATATTTTTTTTTTTTTGAAACCTTGTCAGTGGCTGACAAGCAATATATTAATAATAGAAGGTTTACATACTCAACAGGGGGTGCACATGGCATTCCCACTACGTCAACAGTGCCCTACATGGCATCGCATCCGACAATTAAAAGAAGAGAACATACGAAATTGTGTATAATGCGCTATATTACAGACCACTCTAAATGATTAGTTAACAAAGTTTAAGCCACAATCTCGCCTCATGAACGCATCTGCCCGCCAGCAAGTTAGCCGGGAGCCTCCTATCTCCAAATATCACCTCGTTGCGCTGCTTCCATATTCCCCATGAGACGCAGGCAAACATCACCATCCATGTATTCTTTGGAATTCGCTGCTGTGTGCGAGTCAGACTCCAAGAGGCCTCCCAAGTGAGTTGCACTGTGAGTGCAGGTGCCATTATACTTAGATTTAAAATTTTGGAAACTTCGAACCAAACATTGACCGCATACGGGCAAAGGTACAGCAAATGGAGTATTGACTCAATCGGGCAGTTGCGGCATAGATCACATTGCTTTGGCAAATTCATCCCCCTTCGAGTTAGCACATCCCTTGTCAGAATTTTGCCTTGGAGCACCATATAGATGAAGATTTTGACAGTGGGGGGTATCTTGAGATGCCATATTGCTCTAAAATGCCATCTAATTAGTCCCCCCTGCATCATTATTCGGTAAAACGATTTAGCTGAGTACATCCCGTGCTTGCTCCATTTCCAGTGAATGGTGTCTTGAACATCAGCCATAAAATTAGGCCTCGTGAGTAGTTGTTCCTGTGGATTAATGGTAGTAATGTTTTGCCACGCTTGTACCAAGGATATGGTCGGTCTTTGGTGGGGCAGCACCTTAGAGACGGCTCTCGGCCTCCCATTCCATGAATCGAACCAGTAGGATATTGCTGTGCCACTACCCACATCCCATGATGCACTCCAGTTAAAGAGTGGGCGGATGGCCTGAAGTTGGTTCCAGAAGAATGAACCCGCCACCAACCAAATTTTCGGACCCGATTCAGTGAGTCTTTTGGATCGGATGGAGTTTATTGTGATGGACCAGAGGCTCTGAGGCTCGCGGTACGCCTTCCACCACCACCGTAATAGTAAGGATATGTTGACAATGTTTAAGTTGGATACGCCTAGGCCGCCATGGTTGCGCGGTAAGCAAACCGCCTGCCAATTGATTAAGGGTATGCCACCCATTGGTTTGTCTCCCTTGCCCCATAAGAAGCCGCGTCGGATCTTATCTATTCGTGCTATCACCCATTGGGGCAGTCGGAAGCATGTCATGTGATAAATAGGGATTGATGATAGCACGGATCTAACAAGTTGTAATCGGCCCCCTCTGGATAAAATTTTTCCTTTCCAACCATCGAGCTTCCTTTCAACTTTTTCCACAAGAGGCAAGTACATTTCTTTGGTCGGCTTTCGGATTGTCAATGGCATGCCGAGATATGTAACCGGAAACTCCGTGGGAGCGCAGCCAAGTACATGTTTGATCCAAAGGATATCATGAGGCGGGAGGTTTATCGGCACAAAGCTACTTTTGTTGAAGTTTATCTTGAGGCCCGATATTGTAGCAAATAATTTAACAATTATTTTGAGAGAAATTATTGTCGGGGGGATTGCCTTGGCGATGAGCGCCGTATCGTCCGCATATTGCATTGCAATAACCGTTTGCTTGACCTTTCTTGTGAGGCCGGTTGGAAGGATTTGGTTGAGCGAGGCGACCATTTGTTGCAATGTGTCGACGGCTATGTCAAATAGCAAAGGGGAGAGAGGATCCCCCTGCCGGAGGCCGCGTTTGTGTTGGAAGTATTCGGTGGGCGCACCGTTAATGTCACACCCCAGATTTTGACCATCCGGAGCATGATTATAACATCATCATTGCACCTTTCCTTGGCCTGTCAACCTACGTCGCAATAGAAAAGAAAACAAAATAACAAAACGGAGTCAGCTACAAAGCTCAGTAACCGGTTATTTAACGACGCGCTTCTCTATAATTGGCTTAATTTAGCAACCATTCAAACAGGTCGGATTAATCCATACAAATACACATAAAATTATGCATGCATATTTAACCGGCAATAGCACGTCGGTCTAGGTTATCCGTAAAACAAGTCACATCATATTCACATAGTTGGAATCCCATCACACAAGCGATTCCCAACTTCCACAACACACAATTCCTTAAAACGCCAATCCAATGGGAAATCCATCCAACATTAGAAGGCCGCCAACCCACTGGAAAATCCATCCAACAGTGGGAGGCTACAATCACATATCCAATTCCAACCTCAGACCCGCTATCCCGTTAAATATGCCTTCATAATCCAATATGCAATACCACTATTCAAATTAACCATACAAAACGAAAACACATATTATAGAGAAGTCCGGTTACCTGATAGCGAGACTTTTGGCACTCCAAATCAGATTTCAACAATAACTCAGAATTACTGCGACGTAGTCAGAATTTGAATCAGACAGGCAATCGATCAATAATTGAAATTAGAATTTTGTCAATTGGAATAAAATGAGAAATGATTACCGATATATGAGATAGGCGTTGACTGAAGCGATTATTACTGGAGATATATTGTAGTACTATTTTATTAGACGAAGGAGGGATAAATAGAAGGCAGGATTTATTGAAACGAGAAAAGAAATTTCACAGGGAGCGGGGTTAATAAATCAAGGGGTACGGATGGGGTTTTATTTATGGGAGGCGGTTTAATCCAAAAGTTGCATGGATGAATTGGAGGGATGCGTACCAGGGATACGGTTATGAGAGAAGATCTATAGAATTCAACTTCCGAAAATACAGTAGAATAGTCGTTATTGATATATTAGAAATTAGTAGTAATAGCAGAGACGCATAACAGTTGTCACCTTGTTATATTAAAGTTATAAAGCGTGAAGTTATATTTAAAGTATACTATGTAGTGCAAAAGAGACAAGATAGTAGATATATTTTGTATTATTGTTGTACGTACTTGAAATTATATAAAGTGAATTTATAGACAAAGTTACATACTAGTATTATGAAGTTAACAGAAAAGTTTATTATTTCATTATTTTTATTTTCAAAGAGACCTCTACAGTGTTTTCAATACAATTTTGTAAGAATAAAATAATAACTTTTTTTTTTCGGGATATTACATTCTTCCCTCCTTCAAAAAGAATTTTGTCCTCAAAATTCAAAATAAAATTGTAAATAACTAGTGCACTACGCTTTCATTGCGCAACTCTGATTAAATTATAATACTATTTTCAAAATAAATTAATAAAATACTGATAACAAATTTAACTAGATCAATTTAGACATAGATTAATTGATTAGTAATGAGTAACTTTGAAGTAATTAGTTGATATATCAGATTTCACATGATCAACAGTGAAATGTAATTAAAGACTTGTTGGATTGGCAACGGATCAAATTACACAAGATTAAGAGATATTAATTTGGACAATGATTAACAACTTCACAAGAGTTGTCAGTGAAAGATACAATTTGAATAATGATTAACAACTTCTTAGGAGTTGTCAGTGAAATATACAATTCAGTCGTTAATAAAATCAATTTATCATAATATTTTATGCATGCTAATTGGAAGAGGTATAAACAATTTTGCATGCAAAAATTGGGGGACGAAATAAACTCATATTAGACATAATCCAATTGAATTTATAGGGAAAATCATACTAGTGCAAATCGGATGGAGATCAAATAATATTTCAAAAATATGTATTTTATGGAAACAATATTTACTTTGGACCCAAACACAGTCCGAGGAACGAATGCTCTGATACCATATGTCACACCCCAGATTTTTTGACCATCCGGAGCATGATTATAACATCATCATTGCACCTTTCCTTGGCCTGTCAACCTACGTCGCAATAGAAAAGAAAACAAAATAACAAAACGGAGTCAGCTACAAAGCTCAGTAACCGGTTATTTAACGACGCGCTTCTCTATAATTGGCTTAATTTAGCAACCATTCAAACAGGTCGGATTAATCCATACAAATACACATAAAATTATGCATGCATATTTAACCGGCAATAGCACGTCGGTCTAGGTTATCCGTAAAACAGATCACATCATATTCACATAGTTGGAATCCCATCACACAGGCAATTTCCAACTTCCACAACACACAATTCCTTAAAACGCCAATCCAATGGGAAATCCATCCAACATTGGAAGGCCGCCAACCCACTGGGAAATCCATCCAACAATGGGAGGCTACAATCACATATCCAATTCCAACCTCAGACCCGCTATCCCGTTAAATATGCCTTCATAATCCAATATGCAAAACCAAGATCCAAATCAACCATACAAAACGAAAACACAGATTATAGAGAAGTCCGGTTACCTGATAGCGAGACTTTTGGCACTCCAAATCAGATTTCAACAACAACTCAGAATTACTGCGACGTAGTCAGAATTCGAATCAGACAGGCAATCGATCAATAATTGAAATTAGAATTTTGTCAATTGGAATGAAATGAGTAATGATTACCGATATATGAGATAGGCGTTGACTGAAGCGATTATTACTGGAGATATATTGTAGTACTATTTTATTAGACGAAGGAGGGGATAAATAGAAGGCAGGATTTATTGAAACGAGAAAAGGAATTTCACAGGGAACGGGGTTAATAAATCAAGGGGTACGGATGGGGTTTTATTTATGGGAGGCGGTTTAATCCAAAAGTTGCATGGATGAATTGGAGGGATGCGTACCAGGGATACGGTTATGAGAGAAGATCTATAGAATTCAACTTCCGAAAATACAGTAGAATAGTCGTTACTGATATATTAGAAATTAGTAGTAATAGCAGAGACGCATAACAGTTGTCACCTTGTTATATTAAAGTTATAAAGCGTGAAGTTATATTTAAAGTATACTATGTAGTGCAAAAGAGACAAGATAGTAGATATATTTTGTATTATTGTTGTACGTACTTGAAATTATATAAAGTGAATTTATAGACAAAGTTACATACTAGTATTATGAAGTTAACAGAAAAGTTTATTATTTCATTATTTTTATTTTCAAAGAGACCTCTACAGTGTTTTCAATACAATTTTGTAAGAATAAAATAATAACTTTTTTTTTTCGAGATATTACAGTTAATGAGCACTCGGGATTGGGAAGTCAGAAGTAATGCTTTTATCCATGCCATCCATATAGGCGGGAAACCCCGAGCCTTCATAATTCGAAACAAGAAATCCCATTCAACGGTGTCGAACGCTTTGGCAAAGTCAAGCTTGATAAATACGGCATTGTTCTTTGAGTTGGCAATGTGGTGTAACAATTCCCTCGTGGCGACGAAGTTGTCGGTGATTTGGCGACCCTTGATGAATGCGGTTTGGTAGGTCGAAATGAGTTTGGGCATCTCAGCTCTCAATCGGTTTGCCATAATTTTGGAGATTAGCTTCGGGATCAAGTTAATGATACTAATCGGTCTAAATTGACCGACAGTAGTGGGGGTTTCGGTTTTAGGTAGCATGACAATGTTGGCAAGGTTATCTCCCTGGAGGTTAAGCCGTAGGCTAAAGAAGCCTTGTATGATAGAGGAGGTTTCGGCTTTGATCTGAGGCCAGTAAGTGGAACACAATAATATTTACAGTTAAGAAAATATGTGAAATTGTTTGTACAATGATAAAATGTTCACTCTTTCTTCTCTTGCTTTGCTCATTTTACTGCTGTAAAATGGAGAAAACGTGTTAGATTGTTTTGTGGAGTGCAGAGTAATGTTGAACAGGATATTTGGATTTTAGCATGCTTTCAATATTGTATAAAATGTGTTAGTTTCCTTTCTCCGCCTTGGTCGCGAAAGTACAACAAATGTTGAATAAGTGTGTACGAATATAGTGAATATCGTATCATTATGCTTTCATTATTGCTTTGGCTAAGCAAAATGCAAAGGAAAAATGGTACCATAGTTTGAACTGATTTTTTTATTAATAGAAATTAAAAAAATAAATAACGATAATGGAGAACTAATTTGTGAAATTTCGAAATATAGAAAAAACATTATTCTTTATAACGTCCAACGGACTTCTAATGGCTACTCTTCTCTCTCTAAGTAAGTCTCTAACCTAATCTAACAATGATGATTGCTAATCTACTATTTTGGAATTGACACAATTAAATGCGTACATTAAATCATATTACAAGAGGGGTATTTATAGCCTTCCTAAATGAGAGGTGTAGTGGAAGTAGTAGGGGACGTGGGATCTACTCATGATTGAATAGATGAACTAAAAAATAGCTAAAATAGTTTGGCTATTAAGAAAACGCGTCCTTCTAAAAGGCCCATCGGGAAATCGTCTATTTTTATGACAGTTCACGGATTATGCGGCCTCAGGATATACCACATGCGGCATAGAGGAGGCCGCAGGGATTCCTGACTTAGCGAATTTTTCTTGTATTTTCCGTCATTTCGCATGTTGTGCACTTCGTGTGAGGTGTTGCATGCTCTATATAATGTTTAATTTTGACGCCTTATTCAAAAATCGTCTAAATACGACATTTTTGCTCTGTTTTTGCCCTAAATACGCAACTTTCTAAAAAATTTGCCAAAAAGACCTAAAAACACGTTTGTGGTAAATAAATCAAAAAAATGGCTACTTTACATTTGCTTTTCGCCATTTCCAAAAGAAAATATAGTGATTTTCACTATATATTTTGGTTTCATCAATAACAGAAATCAAAATAATAATATTCAAGATCATAGATTAGAAAATCACATCATATTAGTCAACATCATATCAGGTTTAAGATTGAATGTTCAAGATTCTGAAAATGCAGGAATAATACAATATTGTTATAATAGACGTGCAATGAAATTCAGAAGCAAATAGACTTAGTTCATATTGTTATTACCAAAAGGCATGAACCTAATGTTTTGACCTGTAGCATTCTTATAAAAATGATCTGTCCAAGAAAACTGAAATTTGTAGATGTCATTATTTTGCTAAGAACTTCGCAGTGTAAAGACGTGTAACACTCTTATAAATAGGTTTGTAAGAAAGGTGAAACTGAGACAACATTCAATTTTCTTGATGACATGATTTGCAAAGGGCATGAGTGTAAAGTATATGAGTCTAATGTTGTGATCTACAACACTCTTATAGATAGGCTGTGAATCAATACTGAACTGAGAAGACTTTTACTTCCAGTGCCAATGAGATTTAGAAATATCAATTAATTTAAGGCTATGTACAAGTGATATAATTCATTAATAGAGTGTGCAACTTTTCTATTTGATCTGAAAGACAATTATAAGGTAAATTAACAATTACAGCTTGCAACCATTATCCAAATATTAATTAAAAGCATCACATTCTCAACAGAAAATTGGGAGAAAGTATCAAGGATTTAGAGTCAATGTCAAGTCAAAACAATTAGATATGCACAACTACTGAGTAATGACATCAATGTCATCACAGGGAAAGGAAATGCACAAAGGTTCAACCATCCAATAACAACAACAACAATAACACCGAAAGGAACTTGACCCTCAAACAACCAACATAAGTAATCCAAGGAAGAGAGACAGCGAGAGATTTTACATTACCTGTTAATAGGTCCAATCGGCACTCGAGAGAGAAAGAATGACGTGAAAGCTTTAGGCTCTTTTGCCCCCACCACACGGTCACCACCCACAACTATGATAGACAAAAATGAGGGTAGAGGAACAAATCGATTAATAACACAGCAAGTTAAATTCAGCCATTTATGACTTTGAATCAAGGAAAGTAAAAAAAAAGAACAAATGTTGTTTCCGTATTATGATTAGCGAGTAAATAGGGACCTCAAGTGCACGCACCACATATGAGCTTTGCAAAACTAGAGTTGGGTTCGAACTTGCTGGTAATGAAGAAGAGGCTCATGTGTTAGTAGTGTCAGAATTTGAAACCGAGATGGGTGCAGAGCTGTCAAGGTTGTTACAGGCCATGGGAGTAGCCAAGTTGTTGTGACCAAGGAGATAGGGGGCAGAGGTACGTAGGAGGGTCAGGAGGGAGCAGTGGAGAGGCAACACGTTGATTTGTTGGGTTAGATATTTAGAGCATCTACATCCTAGCAACTCATTTGAGTTTCTAAATTCTTTTTAGAAATTAAGGACTCTAAAATTTCTAACTCTTACATTTCTGAAATTAATTTTAGAATTTCTATTAAGCCACGTCAGCAACAAATTAGAAAGCAAAAATAATTTGAGCTAATCATTTGATCAACATGGAGTTTATAAACAGTTTCATAATAAGAAACTTTACTGCATAGTTTCTAAATAAGAAACTCTCCCACATCTCTGAAATTAGATTAGAAACTCTAATAGTATCAGGGATGTAGATGTTATTAGATATGGTTGCCAAGGAAGCAAAGTTGTAGGTTTCAGGGAAGTTAGATAGAGTTTGAGAGTCTCGTGCAAGTGAAGGAGGGGAGCGGGTGCGAGGGTATAGGCAATCAAGAGAGTAAAAGCTGAGAACACGTATCCTCTGCATTAACTCAAAAGGGAATCTTTTGAGTTAATGCATCTCGGCCGTCTGATATTAAACGGAGTCAATCCGGCTGTCTGATTTTAACAGAGGGGCTCTTTAATATTAGTGCGGATCTAATTTGCACGGATCTTAAAGTGGATCGGATGGTCCAGATGCATTGGCTCAAAAGATTCCCTTTTGAGTTAATGCAGAGGATACGAATTCAAAAGTTGAGGGACGACTTAGACCCATAGCTCGGCGCATAGGCTGAATTCAGATCTTCCTCGGTACCGTAATAGGGAATCTTTTACAATTACTTGATCTGGACCGTTCTTTTTAACTTGACACGAATCTCAAAGCCCAATAATACTGCCCCCTCCGTCAGCCTGATCCCAAAGCAGTTGGGAGTTAATCTCAAACTGTAAAGTGAAGGGAATCTTTTACAGTAATGGAGAGGGTACTTGTCCGCATAGGCTTGGGTGAGAATCTGCTACGATCCGGGTACTGTGAACAGTACCCTGCAATATCTGCTTTTTCAAATCCAGCTGTCGAATTGTTTTGAGATGCGTGCATAGAAAAACCAGCTGTTTTGAGATGCGTGCACTAAAAAGTTGGACGGCTGAATTTAAAAAGGCAAGAATTGCAGAGTTACTGTGCTCAATATTCGGATCGCAACAGATCTCAATCCATAGGGTTGGGTCTCGGCGAAGTGACGTGAACAAAAGGAAGAGGATACGACAGAACAGGTTGAGGAAATGCGAAGTGACGTGAGAGGGAAATGGAAAGGAGAAGTCAAGGGTGCATTAAAGGCATGAGAGAATGGGAAAGGGGTTAAACGAATCCAAGGAAGAAATTTGCAGAGCAATCCGAAGAGAGATGCAGAAAGAATTTTCAGAAGTCAAGAGCTCATCCAACTAGAGCAAGAGAGAAAATGAATGAAAATATCTGGTCTTTCGCAGGGTCCTGACATGCGGGCTCCAGTTGACATTGATCAAATTCTAAATTCACCGGAATTTCCCATTTGATATTGCATGTTAATCATAAGTAGGGGTGTTGATTGGGTCCGGTTTAGTCGGTTTTGAACCGAATCGAATTAGTTTGGATCAAACGGTTTAGATTTTTCGGTTTAATGGTTCGGTTCAGTTTGTTTTTTAAAAATGAATTATAATTTCGGTTTGGTTCGGTTTGAAAATTTTCAAAACCAAAATAATCGAACCGACCGAACTTTTATATATTATGAATTTGGTCCGGACCGCCCCGGTTTATTTCTTAATCAATTGCTTTAAATACTTCGGTTTATTTCTTAATATTCCGATTTATTTCTTAATACCCAGTTTATTTCTTAATATACTTCTGTTTATTATAAATCAATTGCTTTAAATAAAAAAATTAATATATTTTGATTTGAACCGAACAAAACGAAATAAAACTTTAGTTCGGTTCGGTTGCAATACTAAATCGGTTCAGTTCAGTTCTATTTTAGAAAGCGAATTATAACTTTCATTTGTCTAATTCGGTTTGGTTTCAACCGAACCGAACACCCTAATCATAAATCTGTCATTCATTTATTTAAATGTTAATCACTAGGTTCACTTTAGCTGAATTATAAACATTGATTACCCTTCTAATTATTTAGGATATGGTTTGCTACATTTAAATTACTATTTTTAATTAATTTAAGATTAAATCTTCACGTGCTTTTAAATAATGCTGCAAAGACCTATTCACTCGTTTCATGTTACTTTTTTTAGTTCTAAATTTTTGTTGAATTGTTGATTTTTATTTTATTTACCTAAAAAGTTTTAATTGGCAAATTTTAAGTATATATATGAAATATTTTAAATTAACCCCTAATTATGATTAAGAATTAATTAATCATTTTAAAATTTCCAGGTTATAACAGTTTTAATCATCAAGATTTGATTTCAAATCATTTCTTTTCAACTCTATTATATTGAAATGAATTGAACTTTTGTTATACTATCGTTCCGATTAGACCCTAATCTCAGGGTACTGTAGAGGATACGGACTGAGCTGCTATTATTGCGGGGTGCATATTTTAACAGGTCAGTTTTTAATTGCCGCTGGGGGTGAGAAATATTAATTTTTAGGACCATACTGTTCTCACTCGGAAAAAGAAATTAATAAGAATGTGTTCCATACTTCCATTTCTTTCAAATTATAAAATTGTCATACAAAAGACGTAGTTAATGTTGTTATTGTAGGTAGGTTGTATTTTATGTTTTATGTTCTGACGTAGTGTTTTTTTTTTAATTATTCCAAGAATTATGTTTCACTAATTTTTTTTAATGGTACTGCACAATGACTTGTACAACTCTATTCAGAGACTTCCTGGTTAGACACGTACTGGTACAACTCTATCAGAGAAAATATTTAAAAAATAAATAAATAAATAATGGTAGGCTCTCTATACCGATTTTTTTATTAATCGAAAAAAAGTAAAAAAAATATCACAAAAGGGGATTGATTTGGTGAAATTTTGATATCTAGGTAAATCGGGATTGATTACCCCGTCCCACTAATTGCTGTGTATTTTTGGTATTGGATTATGGGTCAATTTGATACATTTTTTCACTTTTAAATTTATAAACCTTAATACACAATAATAGGTCAGTTGCAAGTATACAACCTATCATTGTAGTAATATAGGTATCGATCAAAAGATAACGGGAAATATTACTTCTTACTAAATAAAATTAATTCTAAAAGGTGCAATAAAGTAAATGGGGAGGGGGGTTTGTTGTAAAATTGGTTTTGTGGGTTCAATACCTTAATTTAAATAAAGTAATTTAAAACAAATAAATAAAAGGAGTTTTGTGATTCAATAAGATAGAAGTCTAAGGGCTATCGGCATACAATAACTTGGTCAAATTCACACTTAATTGGTTTCTAAATTCATGTTTGCAATTATGGGGTTTCTAAGCCTTAAGTATCAAAAATGATCACTATCGTGAATTAATGACGTGCCTAGATAATTCGGATTTCACGATTAAGTCTTTCACCCTAGCTATCTAGACCATAAACATATGTTAGCCTAATTTATTCCCAAATACCGATACTTTACGATTAAGTCCTTCACACCAATATTTGCTTCAATCCTATAGGTCCTAATTAAATATGAGGCTTCACGATTAAGTCATTCACCTCAATCCAACCTTTGTTCCTTGTGGTTCCGGACTAAAAAATAGATTTGGTCATTTCTAATCTTAATACTAGGATTATTCATGTATATAATTTGGTACCATCAATTCTTTGATCCTAGCACCTTAAGTTGGTTAAACCTGCAAGCAAACAATCATCATAAAGAAAACTATTCAAGTAAGGTAGATTTTAACACAAGTTCATGCCTAAAGCCTAAGCCCCTAGAGAGGAAATCTAGCCTCTCATAGGTGCACTAACATCCAAGAGAAATACAAGATTAAACATGATAAAAACTGAGAAAAACAAGAAAGAGAATAGAGTACACCAATCTCCTTGTTCGCTGCCCCTTGTCTTCACCTTCGCTCGCTCGAGAAAACCTTCAATCCTTCACTCCAATCGCCTTCAATCACTCGGAGAAGAGAGAAAAATATAAAAAGATGTGTAGAATAAAAGCTAAGTTAAAAGTTGTCTTCTCCTGCTGCCTCCCTGCCAATATATAACAGTTTTCGTGCCTTGGGAAGCAATCCCCTAGAATCTGACAGCAAATCTGAAAAGATATCACGAAATAAGGCAAAATTGACATTGGTGCGGCCTTCATGCGGCCTTCACAAAATCTCTGCGGCCCGCATAAAATGGGAAGTCGGTTGGAAATTGTTAAGGAAAAGGGGTTTGTACGGCCCGCACGAGCACCCGCAATATTCTCTGACTCGGTTGGAGCAAACTTGAAATTCCAAAATTTATTTTTCGGCTGAATTTATTTTGTGCGGCCCGCACAGAATTCCTGCAGCCCACACCAACTCGCAGTTTTGCTCCTTTTGCTCGATTTCTGCAATTTAAACAAGGCAAATGCAGTAACTTGGTTCTTTGGTGCATTCTATACTAAACTAAGCTAAAATACAAGGGATTTGGTGCAGTTTTAGAGGTAAAACCCTAACCGAAGTATATATAATTGAGGCTTATCACTAATCCAAATCCGTAACCCGACTAACTTAAATAACTAAGCAGAGAAAAAAAATTGTGGGACGAGATAATCTATTCCGTCCCACGTAACTCCGCTAACCTAATTAACTAAGAAGAGAAAAAAAATTGTAGGACGAGTTAATCTATTCTGTCCCACATTTTTTTTTCTCTGCTTAACTTATTAACTAAGAAGAGAGGAAACAAAAAAAAAAAATTGTCCCACATTTTTTTTACCTATATTTCGATTTCCAACATAAACGCCACCCTATCGCGATATTTTTTATTTTTATTTTCAATTAATAAAAAAATCGGCTCTCTATACATAGTACAAGTTAATTTGATTTCATTCTTACTTTGCATTTTACTACTTTAGACATTAGGTCCATTAGGGCTGCAAACGAACCGAACCGAATCAAACTTACCTCCAGTTTGAGTTTGGTTTGAATTAATTTCGAACTAAGTTTGGTTTGAATTAATTTCGAGCGAACTCAACTTCGAACGAACTCAATTTCGAATCAAATTTTTTACGAACTCAATTTCGAACTTTTACGAACTTTGTTACGACTTACGAGTTATGACTTATGATTGGGCCATAGTTCGAAATTACAACACTTCAATAAAAACTCAGGCATTCTGAATTCTAATTACACAGTACACCAAAGTTTATAACAAAGTTCATTACAAATACCAAAATTTATATCAAACACCAAAGTTTAGTACGATCAATTAAAGTTCAGTATAATCACAGAATCCAAAGTTTTCCAAATAACCAACAGGAGCAACATCACCAAAGTTTTCAAATATCCAAAGTATTCAAAGTACAATTTAAATATCAATAGAAGTACAGAACAATCACTAAAGTCTTAGAATTATTACAAACCCAAATATTATCTTAAATAAAACATTAAAGTTCATTATCAGCGGAAATTAACGGTTCACGTTTGAGTTAATTTCGAACTAAGTTTGGTTTGCGAACCTATTTCGAACGAACTAGGTCCAGTTTGAGTTTGGTTTGAATTAATTTCGAACTAAGTTTGATTTGAATTAATTTCGAACGAACTCAATTTCGAATCGAATTTTTTACGAACTTTTTTGAATCAAACTCGAATCGAATTACGAACTACGAACTACGAATTTTTTGTGCAGCCCTAAGGTCCATAGTTAATTCATCTTGTAAATTTCACAAAATCAGCAACAATTTTTCATAAAATTAACTTTGCCCAAATTTAAACTGCCCAGCTTGAGGATTGGTCGCTTTAGTAAATCTGCCCTGAGACTTCATCTAAAAGATTTTTTTTACCCCGTATTCATACACGATAAGTTAGCGAAAAAAGAAGGACATCATTCCCATCCCTACTTATCACCAAGTGCAGATACACAAACTTCAAAATTTTAAAGAAATTTTATGTTACCGTGGAGAAAAACGAGATTAATAAATGAATTGTGGCTTTCAGATTATTCATAAATGTGTTTATACTATTGTTTCAACATGCCAAAATCACTAAAGACCAAATACATAATGGTAAATCAATAATGTCCTACCAGTATTAGATTAAGGATGTGCATACCAGCAGAGTGACTTTTCAAATCTCATCAATAGAACTGGATATCTTATCAATAAAAAATTACATTGCCAATGTCTGTACGACTGTACCACAAGGTGCTTACCATCATCAAATAAAAAAAATTATTATTTTATATGTTATTTTGTTTACTGGATTGATATCGGTGAGTCTGACAATTCTATCCGAACACGAGGCCGAAAAAGTTTAATTACTAAATTTAACAATCACTTAAATTTTTTTATTTTAAAAATCACTTAAATTTAATTTTCTTTATATTACTATGCATGAGTATCTTATTATTGCAATTATACTTTTGTCGATGTAATTTTGTATCTGCAAAAATACAGCCAATAAAATTTAATTAAATTGGCTTATTTTTTTTAATAAAAGTAAAACTTCTGTACACAATTAATAAGAAAAAAATATTACTGTTTGAAAAATAAAAATAATTTAGCATTTTGAATTACCTTTGTTGAATAGAATACTGGAAGGCATTTAAAAGATGAAAATAAAAGAAATGACGGTATCTACTAATATGTCAAAAAAATAAATGACATATCTACTTTAGTTTCATCATTTATTTCCTTTATTTTTATGGATCAATATCTTTCTTTAATCACAAATTTTCAACCTTAGTGAGTTTCCTTTTCTGAATAAGGACAGTATAGTCCAATAAAATAATTTCTCTCACCTCAACCCTGCGGCAATTAAAACCGAAATTTTTATCAATAGAAAATAAAATAAAAAAATATCGACATTGAAGAACGTTTTCGCTAGAATTTGAGATGTAGCAAAAACGTGATGGTCCATAATATCCAGGGCAGTGTAGCTGGACATTATGGTCGATAACGTCCAGTTAATCTGATCGCTAATGATCTCTAATTAACAAAAAACACTGTAGCTGGACGTTATGGTCCATAACGTCCAGCTACAGTGTTTTAAAAAAAAAAAGTGCAAACTGAAGCAAGAAAAAAAAAAAATTTACTGTAGCTGGACGTTATGGACCATAACGTCCAGCTACAGTACGAACCATCACGTTTTTACTACATCTCGAATTCCAGCAAAAACGTTATTCAATATCGATATTTCTTTATTTTATTTTCTATTAATAAAAATTTCGGCAATTAAAAACGGACAGACCTGTTAAAATCTGTACCCGTTGCGAAGCAGCGATTTAATATATTCGATTCTAACCGTTTAAAAGAAATCACACGGTTGGACAGACTAGATGCATAAATAATTTTGATGGCGGCGAACGGGGAACAAATAATGGACCCTACTTCTGCTCCTCTCCTTCCTTTTTCGCTCTCTTAAACCCTCCGCCTCCCTGCCGCCTTAAAACCCTAGTCCCTTTAACCACCAAACGGGACTTTCGCTCCCGCTCAAGCTCTCTACTCGTCTTTCTTCTCCGATGTCGTTCGACGGTAGCTTTTCTCCTTCCGCCTCTCTCCGCCGCCTCCTCACCCGCTGCCCCGCTCTTCTTTCCGACCCCAAACTTTCATCCCTTCACCAACTCTGCTGCAACGACTGCTCTAAGTTAATATTGGATGATTTGGTGGAAGCTTTAGCGGATCCTTTTCTCCACCCCGAGTACACAATCCCTATTGTTGGCTGCTTTAGACCTGTCTGTGAAAGAATAGCTACCAGAGCTGTTGATAAACTAAGGGTAGCACCAAGTCTAAATTCAGAGAACGATACGAGTTTTGAAGATGAAATTGGCGAGGAGATAAGGGTTTTGGATTTTTATCTGCTTAGAGGGAGGGGTTTGAGGCTTCATGAGGTTGCTTGCCTGGCTCTGTGCCGAGCACTTGACCTTGCACCATTTTTGTTGAGGTGATTCTTCTTCCATGATTTCTTTTCTTTTTGACTTTGTTTTATGCAAAATGGGATTTATCATTTAGTTTATCTACTTATTTGTTCATTTTTCCTTTTACATTCCTCACCACTTAATCATGCACAAAAATTAAACCAAAAGTAAATATTAGGATCAGGTAAGGAATGATTCCTTTGCCGGTAAAATTCTAACTGCAATACCTGGTACAGTAATATGATGTCAATGCAGAGTTTATGATTAATAGTAGTTATTCTAAAAATCTTGCATGCCTAATAGCTGGTTTTATTTTTGTACAGATGCGTCCTAAATTATTTCAAATTTTCTCCACCACCATTTGGAAGGGTCAAATGTATGGGAATATCTATGCCTGCCTTAAAAAAGGTTTGTATTTGCACACTATTATTGCTACAAGTGTTTTTTTTTCATTAATGCTTTGATACATCATATGGGGTCAGGGAATGTAAACTGAATAGAATATTCTTGATACCGTTAACAGGGAATTAACTTATTACTTGAAGCCACACGACTGTCATACCGTTTTCTCGCCACGGAGCCAAAAGTATTTTCTGAGCTATGGGACTGGTCATGTTTCTTGGATCTACTACAAACCTTGGGTGATCTTAATTTAACCGAAACCACACAATCAGATGAAGTATTGGAACTAAGATGGTATACAGTACAAATTTTATCTATTGTTCTTAAATCCAGCGATAGGATTATAGAAAATCTCGGCATTCGAGCAGATGAAGCTTTCACGTGCTATGAGAGGTAATGTTGTTATTGCACAAGTTTTTTTTCTTTATCTTCTTTTATAGGATTAGGAAATCCACGATTGAAGGATTCTGTACTTGGCTACCTTTAGCTTTGGTCCTTTCGGTAGGGTGCACTTATATTTTCTTTACAAAATGAAAATAATCAGACAATTTAATGAAAATATTGGATCGAACTGCATGCAAATGAAGGTTTTTTTGCACACATATTAAGAAGAAAAATGGTGGTGTAGAAAATGGTAAGATAGTGATGGTGCAATTGCTACTGCCATATAGGTGGAAGAAATTTTGTGGTGACACTTCAATAGAAAAGGCTGGTCTATATTTTGAAGGATGTGAAAGAGGCTCTTCTGACTCTATTGACGGCATTGCCTCAAATAGCCCTGAAATAGAATCTCTGGACAGCTGGAGTTTAGTTGACTCTTTATCAGAATTGAAGGTTTCTCAGCCTGGAAAGAGAAAGCAGATTGGTGATCCGTGGTAAGAATTAATTAAAATTATTTATTGCTGGTAACATCTTCCACCGTCTATTTTTGTCTATTAATTCCATATATTATTTTTTCCTGGTTTTAGCCCATTCATACTTACTACTAGCATGAAAAGGACTTTTGAAGTGTCTCTGATGGCTGTTACCCAAAAGTGGCCTGTACTCCTTTATGGTCCTGTAGGTTCTGGGAAAACTGCTTTGATCAACAAACTTGCTAGTGAGAATCGAGGTATTGTTGTTTGCCAATTTACAGTTTGCAGTTATAATAAAAAAAATTAATGTATCATTATGAATTGCATCCTGTTTTTGATGGAAAATTATTATGGTCTATCTTTTCAGTTTTATTTATTCACATGGATGACCAGATGGATAGTAGGACACTGGTAGGTAGTTATGTGTGCACAGAACAACCAGGAGAGTTCAAGTGGAATCCTGGGTCGCTAACTCAGGTTTGTTTTTGCCATGCCCCAAAATTTATGCGTATTGATAAAAACAACACGGGAATTTTACTTTGCCTTTTCAATCATCGTACCAGGCGATTGCGAAAGGGTTTTGGATTGTTTTTGAAGACATAGACAAAGCACCTAGTGATGTTCAGTCAGTTCTACTACCGCTGTTGGAAGGCGCAACTTCATTTTCAACCGGCCATGGAGAGGTTACCCTTTCCCAAGTACTTGTGTAGTGACTTTTTTATTATGGTTATCTGTTATTTTTGAACTATCTCTTCATCTTCCTTCTTAGGTGGTTGAAGTGGCTCATAGTTTTAGGATATTTGCCACTGTGACGACCTCAGGAACGGATATAGAAGGTTAGTAAGCAGAGATTCTCTTCTACCCTCATTGCTGAATATAATTAATATTGCATGCTGAATTAAATTTGGGTTAGACATGTCTTTGTTAATCAACCAGTTGCCATGGGCGGCGCAAGAAGTATCTTTAGGGTGACTTGAAATTTATTAGGGTGGGCCGCAAATTTTTTAATTACTTTTGACAAGCATTTTTTTTTCTTCTGAATTGTTATAGTTAAAACAATAAACTTTAGTTACCTTTAATGAGCTAAGAAGGGTAAGTGCCAGAAAATACCCTACCCTGCCACTATGTAGCTTTGCTCCTTAGTTGCTGTAAAAAGCCAAAGGTCATGGAGTAACTGGCATTTAATCTTTTGTATTCTTAATACTTCCTATCCTTTGTGGTGGTTTGCTCATGGACTTGTTATGGAAGCTTAAGCATGTAGAGTGGTTATTTAGTATTTTATATTCGTTTTGTACTACATTATCTTAGAACTTCGTTTAACCTATATTTTGCAGGTCATATTTCTTTTATTATGCACCATTTTTGTGTAATGGCTGATGGATCTTCACTGAATAATTACTTAAACACATCATTCATATTTTCACTTTTTTTAGGACGACGTTGCAGTGCACTCTGGAGACAAGTGATGGTTAGGCCTCCTAGGAGAGAGGATATGTTAGACATAGTGAATACATGGTATCCAAGTCTGAAACCGATCTCAACCAAGCTCCTAGGTTTGTTTTCAGTTTATAACTAATATTATTTTTATTTTCTCCCTGTATGCATTGCACTTGACAGTCTATGTTTTACTCTGCAGATATCTTTGAAGTAATCAACAAAATGATGTCTCACCAGCTCGTTGGATCTGTCTCAGCTGGATCTTTCACTAGATTCTCCTTGAGGTATGTTTAATCTCATCATAGTAGGTCATACACTAGCTGGTCGTGGCATTTAATGTTTTGTTTTTTTATCATTTTTTATCTCAATGTTTGTGTGCCCTCTTTGTTGTAACATAGTTGATGTTGCATGTAATGTTGGTATTCTTAATGGGATTCATGCTATAACATATTGAAGGGACCTACTAAAGTGGTGTAAGAGATTGATGGGTGCTGGTGTTCATTATTCTGACCATGGTCTGTCATCTTCAGATACACAGACTATTTATCAGGAGGTATGAACTTGGTCAAGCCTTTATTTTTTTGTCCTTCTATTGTTTTATCCTTGAAATTGTTGGTAAAAGGATGTTTCTATTTTTCGGTATAGGCTATTGATGTATTTACTGCTAATTTATCCTCCTTGGAGAAACGCTTATATGTCATGAGAGAAGTTTCTGGGATGTTGGGCCTGCCTGCACCAGACTCTGTTCACCTGAGTTACAAGCCAATTATACAGGTTACTACTATGATACTTTGTGAAGTGTGAACTATACTTTGATGTCGGGTCTGGCACCTGCTTTGTATACTGAAATAGTACCCTTTGGTTTAGGCAATCTGTGTGAGTCCTTGAAAAAAAAAGAAACACCATCTGCACTTCAATTTAATTGGCTTTCACATTTTTATTGTGCAAATTGTCTTATATCAATTTAAGTTTTTGTTGTCTACACATTCAGATTCATATGACAGAGTTTCAAGTTGGAAGGGCCAAGTTGGAGTGCATGGAGAAACCAGTACGTGTTCTACTATTGCTCGAGCTTTTTTCACTTATATGACATTAGCAGGCTTTAACATTTTAAATATTAGGTGATGGAGCAAAGAAGGCCTTTTGTTGGTTTAAGGAGTTCTCTGCAAGCCCTAGAGAAAATTGCTTGTTCAGTGAAGTACAATGAATCAGTTCTTCTAGTTGGTGAAACGGGCACTGGTAAAACTACTCTAGTGCAGAATTTGGCCGCGTGGCTTCAACACCCTCTCACTGTTATGGTATGTCATCATAAATTGATTATCTTTTTTGTTTTTGTTTTACAGCGATACATTCAAAATGCTAATTTCTTTTGTGTACGTATAATTGCAGAACCTGAGCCAACAAAGTGATGTGACAGATCTTTTGGGAGGCTTTAAGCCAACAGATGCACAGTCCATATGTGTTCCTCTTTATCACGAGTTCAAGAGTTTGTTATGTGATTTGTGCTCTCAGAAGGTAGGAGTCTGGAACTCTCCTCACTAATGCTTATCTAGACTTCATGATCTTGGATAAAGTATAGTTTGAAGTTACTGTGATTAGTATTGTATGATTCATGATATGATTCTCTAACCTAGCAATGCTTGTCCTGGCATTGTGTTACGAACAGGGTGTATACTTCCGATTCTTTTTAACTGCTCCAGATCTGATTTTTACTCGATGATCCCTAAACAACTCCATCTGTTTCCCTTTGCGTCCCTTAGTTCACATATGTGTCTCTTATTTTCATGATTCCATTGGACAAAAACCCTAGAACGAAGGGCGGGGCGAGTAAACGGTGACATATATCTCTTATTATCCCTAATTTTTACTCATCATATAATTAAATGGAGCCTTAGATAGGGGAATGGAACAAAAGGAACTGACTGGTGGGTCATAGGAATTTATTTGAGAAAGTTCAAAATGGGAGCCATTTGACCTCAGTGGCCTTATTTTTTTCTTCGTTTAATGTGGTATTTTCTTTTTTCTTTGTATTTTGAACATAAACACATTTTATGGGATGACTGGACTGAACCTTTTTTTTCTGTTTCATATAATAAGAGATTTTTATGGGAAGGCCTTGAGCTAGGAAAAACTTTAATTAAAATATATATTGTGTTCATATATTAGTGTATTACAAATTAGTTAGCTTAAGATTTTTAGGAATTTGGAAGTAGTTAGGAAGTTAAGATGCAATATTATAGTGTATAAAATTTTATATACGTAGTGCTGGTGTATTAGTGTGCATTATGGAGAATTTGACAACAAATGACATTTGTTCGTAAGAATTTAAAAATTTGTGATCAATATTTTGTATGTTTTCTTTACATATTGAGGGTCCATTATAGAATATAATTTATAATTGTACTTCAATGGTGGGGGTGTTACTGTTAAACTATATAGACATGATATTATGTGGTATTATGACATTTCTTTCATTACAAATTTATAATATGTTGCAAGTTTTTAGGAGTTCATTTCAAGACTAATTTAGCATATCTTAACGATTTGATTCGGATTCACGATATGTACAAAATATGATTATTCACGATTCAAATTAAGATTTGACAACGTTGGATTCAACTCAAATCTACGGTGACAAAAAGTTGTCAGAACTATACTCTGTTAAGCAGGCTGAAGAAAAAGGTCTTTTCGATGGTTAAGATTTCTATTGATTATAATCTTTAATTTTGTACAACCAGGTGAATGAAGAACTGTTTCGTTACTGTGAACTGATCATGATAGAGAAGAAGTGGACGAAGCTACTTCGTGTTCTCCAGAAAAAAGTCGATGAAGTCTACAAACTTACCAGCAATAGGCTGAAATCTAAGCGAAAGAGACCCTTTCTCCTCTCAGACTGGGAGTCTCTCTCTACTAGGCTGAAGGCTGCACTAAACCAAATAGGCACAGCAGGTGGCATGTCGTTCAAGTTTGTGGAGGGTGCCTTTGTAACCGCTTTAAGAAGTGGCCACTGGATATTGCTAGATGAAGTGAATCTGGCACCTCAAGAAACTCTACAGAGAATCGGTGCGGTACTTGATGGTGAGAGAAGTACCCTCTGTCTGGCTGAGAGGGGTGACATTGATTACGTGGACCGACACCCCTCTTTTCGTCTTTTCGCATGCATGAACCCTGCAACAGATGCAGGCAAACGCGAATTGCCATACTCTTTCAGGAGCAGGTTTACTGAATACTTTGTAGATGATGTTTTAGATGATGATGATCTACGACTATTTGTCAACAAGTATTTGGACGAGACCCCAGCTGGCACTGAGTACACAGAAAAGATTATTCAGTTTTATAAAGCGGCCAAAAAGGAGTCTGAGGACAGGCTGCAGGATGGTGCACGCCAGAAACCACAGTTCAGCCTAAGATCCCTTGCACGAGCGCTGGATTATGCTAAGAAGGCAGAGAGGGATTTTGGCTTGAAAAAGGCTCTCTATGATGGTTTTTGCATCTTCTTTGTCACTCTTCTTGACAAACCTAGTGCGAAAATTATGTCCAATTTGATAGTGTCTTACCTATTGGATGGAAAAATGCCACAAAGTGTGAAATCTACTGTACAGTTTTCAGAAAGCTATATCGAGACACCTAGTGTAAAGAAGCATCTGGAGAACCTGGAACGTGCAGTGTACATTAAGAGATACCCAGTCTTGCTGCAGGGCCCCACATCCAGTGGAAAGACTAGCCTTGTTCACCACCTAGCTTCTGTCACCGGTCATGAGTTCATGAGAATAAACAACCATGAGCATACTGATCTTCAAGAGTATTTTGGTAGTTACGTCACAGATTCACAAGGGAGGCTTCAGTTTCTAGAGGGTGTTTTGGTAAAAGCTGTCCGTGAAGGTCATTGGATAGTGTTAGACGAATTAAATCTGGCCCCTTCAGATGTCTTAGAAGCTTTAAATCGGCTTTTGGATGATAATAGGGAGTTATTTATACCTGAATTACAGGAGACAATACAAGCCCATCCAGAATTCATGCTGTTTGCCACTCAGAATCCGCCTGTACTTTATGGGGGCCGTAAGATGCTCTCCCGTGCTTTTCGGAACCGATTTATCGAGTTGCAAGTTGATGAGATTCCAGAGGATGAACTAACCTCTATTGTAGCGAAGAGGTGCAGTATTTCAGACAGCTATGCTAAGAAGATGGTAGAGGTCATGAAGGAGCTGCAACTGCACAGGCAGAATAGCAGGGTGTTTGCTGGTAAGCAAGGATTCATCACGCCTAGGGATTTGTTCAGATGGGCCAACCGATACAGTGCTTTCAGCAAGTCACCTGAGGATCACGCAAAGGAAGGATACCTCCTGCTTGCTGAGAGATTGCGTGATGAGAATGAGAAAATTGTGGTTCGTGAGGCACTGAAGCGCCATCTGCGTGTTGACCTGAATATGGATGATTTGTACAAATGGGTAAGTACACGAGTGGAAGAAACATAAAAACATGCAAGCATGCATATATTTGAATAGAATGGTTGCTTTCATGAATTGCAATAATACTAGTATATGGATGACTGGGAATTTGGGTTTTAAGGTTTAATGAAAATATAAAGAGAAGGAACATCATATTTTCTTAGGACAAGGCAAAGTAAGAAAGCACCACATTCTTAGATAAAGTACAAAAAAGTACTATAAAATGACTACTGGCTGAATGTGCAGCACAGATAGGTAACAACTGGCATCGTTCTTATCCATGCGATGAACAGTATCATCACTGAAATCCTTTATCAATTCACAGTACTAGGGCCTTGGAATGGTATTATGGTTCATTTTTGTAATCATTTATTGAACTGTTTTTTTGACAACACAGGAATCAGGTCAGGGAACCTCTCTTTCTCATCTTGCTGGAGATCAGAGAGTTCAGGAGAGCTTTGGGAAGTTAGTGTCATTCTCGCTATCTAATTATTTGTTTAAAATATCTTTTTAAAAGAAATATATATCTTACAATGTCTGTTTTTTGCAATATTGTTTTGTTTTTGTTCTTACCTTTTAAATTCAGCGTACTTTATTTTCTTTAATTGTAAGAAGAATTTATTTTGTAAGGAGTCAAATGACAGAATTTCTCTTTAACTGAAAATAACTCTTCTCCTTTCAGTTTTACTTGGACAAGGAGCATGTGGAGGTTGTACTTTCTTGTAGAACGATGCTACAAGTTGCGTGAGCCTGTACTTCTTGTAGGTGAGACTGGTGGTGGCAAGACCACTGTTTGCCAGTTGCTGAGCGCGGTCCTCGGGTCCAAGTTGCATATATTGAATTGCCATCAATACACCGAAACATCAGATTTTATAGGGGTTAGTTGGATACTTGTTCTTTTACTGATTTTCCTTTTACCTAGGAGTTATGATTAAAATATGGTCAAATGTATGCCACAGTGCATATATAAATAAATTTAATATATCAAATTCAAAAAAAATATCATATATATCAAATTTATTGTTCTGGCATCCTTTTTTGAAGCTGTAATTCAATTGATGTGTTTTGGTTAAAAATGTGAACTATCAAGTGTTATGCCTTTTTGTTTTGTAGGGATTTTGTCCAATTCGAGATAGGTCAAGATTGGCTACGGAATTTGAACATCATATATCTATTCTAAAGCAATCCAAACTTTTCATGCACACCATGGAA